>JAPDRO010000034.1:0-15354 GCA_030247885.1 Taxawa tesnikishii (nom. ined.)
TGTAGCTCTTTAATCGACGAACAGTCGAACCCTTCATGATTTTTGCATTCATGTGGATGAGCTAAGCCGACATCGAGGTGCCAAACCGCGCACTCAATTTGTACTCTCTTGCGCAAATTAGCCTGTTCAAATCTGTTAGAATAAATTATTATTTATTTCCATATCTTACAATATGGTTCAGACTATTTTATCATTTATTAATTTTTTTCTTATTAGTTACCGCTAACTCAACCTTTTATACCAAATGAACCTATTCTTGTTTTAGATTTTAAGTTAGTATATTGTATATTTGATTTTAAATTTCCTTTTAAAATTATTGAAGAAATACCTCTAAAAGAAGAATCTAAATTTAAAAGATTTCCTTTATACTTTAGTTTAAAGACAGAACGAGACGCTGTATAACGTCTGCTTAGTCTTCCTTTAGCTTCTAATCTAAAACCAGTTGTATGTTTGTATTTAAGATTATTAATTATAATATTTCTTAATAACAATTTATTATCTATTTTTTTGAGTTACATCGTTTAAAAAGATTTTTTTTATATATTTTTACCTTATCTTTCAATTTATTAAGTATTTTACGCATTTTTCTTTTATTACGTGTTAATTTTAATTTTACACTTTCAGATAATATATCACTGTTTAAATAAAAACGTTTTAAATTAATTAGATTGAATTCCACATTTTTATTAAATAATGTTTCTAAATGTTTCTTTAATAAACGAAGATAAGTATAATTTAATTTAGATTTATTCACATATATAAGTTGTTTGTATAAAAAATATAAACGTAATTTTTTCATAGTTAAATTTAAAACATTTTTATAAAATAAACCTGTATAACTAGATAATTCTTTAAATGTTTTTATTTTATAATTTCTGTTTTTTTACTATATCTAATATTTTTATTAATAAATATTTATCTTTGTTAATTTCACTTAAAGATTCAAAACCTTTCATTAGTATTGATCTTAAGGTTTTAATATAATTTGCATTAATATTTTTCTTTTTAGTAAAAAATTTATTTAAATATATATTTTTTAATTTAGATAAATAATTGTTTTTTGTCTATTAAATATGTATATATTAACTAAAACACTGTTATTTTTATGTTTGAACTCACCATTACTTAAATAAATACGATTAGAAGATAATCTTCTTAATCTAAGTAATAATCTTTTAGTTCTTATGTTTTTTCTAAACTTTTATTAAAAAGATTGAAAAAACTTTTAATAATTTTCATAGCGGTAACAGTTGTAGAAGGTATTAAACTTAAATTATTTTTATTGTAAACATATATGCTATTATTTCATTCTCTAACTGAAGACGGAAAATGTTTAGATTTTTTTCCGAATTAAGTTTAGTTGTTTCAGTAACACTTTTTAATGATTTTTCGGATGAATTTATCATAATATAAAATAGATATTTTGTAACTATATTTTAACATTTAAATTATAGATTACAAAATTTGTTTTTAATAAAGAAAAAAATTTTTTAAATGCTGGATTATTAGTCGTTGGGCGTTCTTTGTATTAAAACAAAGTTTCGCTTCAAATTAACTTTAAAAGTTTTTTTGAATTTAACCCAGTTTTAAACCATGCCGTTTGGCATGGAAGGACAATTATTATCCCTAGCGTAACTTTTTCTATAATCCAAGACCTTTCCTTAATGCATCTTGTGATCATATGCCCCGCTTACGCGACTGATAGACTTGTAGGTCAAACAGTAAAGCAAGATTTAGCCATTAAACTTTTAAAGTATAATTAATTATCATAGTATCATAATACTACAACTAAAACAATTTATATCTATAAATTGTTTTATACATCTATTCACCATATAGTTAAAATCTTACTTAAAAAAATATAATTGTACTTAAAACAATCATAGCTGAATAATTATATAAAAATTAATAACAAATTAAAATAAAATGTAACTAATTATTAATTACATTACGTATAAATCATACGTATTTACTATTAGAAAATTGGATATACCCAGGTACTTTTTGTGGGATCTGTGCCCCGCATAAACTGCCTTCTAATCAATTGACTAGAATAAAGTAAATAAAGGTGTCTCATTGTTGTTGCATTAGGCACATAAAACAGGTACGATATTCAACGTAGAACGCTAAATATTGTACTTTTCCCTAAATAGGTAGAATCAGAGGTTTTATAATTTTATAGTAGATATAAATCTACACCTAATACCTCTACCTTATACACTTGTAATTCTTATATTTTAGCCTAAATTAGTAACAGTAAAGCTGCATAGGGTCTTCTCGTCTATCTAGAGGTAAACAGTATCTGCACTGCTATTCCAATTTCACTGAGACAATCATCGAGACAGCTGTTGTATCGTTAAGTCATTCATGCAGGACCGCATTTAACGGCCAAGGTATTTCGCTACCTTAGGACCCTCATAGGTAAGGCCGCCATTAATCGGGGTTTCCATCCAGACCTAACCTTTTAGTTTTAAGCCCATTAGTTACCCAGCCGACATTGGGCAGACATCACACTCAATACTTTGATATTTTATCTTTGCAGAGTGCTGTGTTTTTATTAAACAGTCGTACAACACTATTCCATGCTTCCTCTTTCATAGGTATTTCCTTATGAGAATGGCCCTCCTTATCCCGAAGTTACGGTAGTCAATTTGCCGAGTTCCTTAATGATTGTTCACTCAAACGCCTTTGTATTCTCTACTTGCTTACTTGTGATAGTTTTTAGAGACGGTATTAATGTTTTTTCCAGAACTAATTTTACTTTAATTAGTTTTAAGTCTTTTAACTTCTCATCGTTAAAAAAATTTCAATAAGTACAGTACAATTTGCTTAACATTCAGCAGATTTGTTTCTAACGAAAATTTCGTAAAAAACAACTTAATATAAGACTTCCCGTCCCCGCATTTTATGATAAAAGACAAAATTCATTATATATTCTTATATCTATACTTACAGATAATACACAAATTTTCTGTAGGGACCCTTATTCCATTTTTTTATTTAACTTAGAGGCCGTAAATTTAAATTGCGCTCCGTGTCTCATAAGCTTAAGGCGGAAAAAACACGACTATTAGATAAAAAGATCGAGAACCCCGTTCTTTTTTTATTTTCATAGTACAAATGTTTTTTGTTCTTTTCGTTACTCATGTCAGCATTCTCTCTTGGATCATCTTACATTACATTTAGTCTTATAAAGAAAAAATCTTAGATTTATCCAATGTTCCGCTACCCCATAGATAATTAATTATCTATGGACAAGGTTTCGGTATATTATTTAGATCCGTTATATTTTCGGTATGATCTTCTGGTTTTATATCAGTGCTCTGTTACGAGATCTTTAAAAAATGGCCGCTTCTAAGCCTATTTCCTGATTGTATTACAAAAAAACATCCTTAATTTCACTCAACAATAATTTTGGAACCTTAACTCTTGTTCTGGGCTGTTTCCCTTTAGACATACAACCTTATCGCACTATGTCCGATTATTCAACATTCATCTTTGCCCTTCCGAGTGCAAAATCTCTCCGATAAAATCTTTACGATCCCCGATGTATTCAAAATAAATTTGATCGAGATCACAGTTCTGTACCTGCTAAGATGTTAATTAAATTACCTACTCATATAGGTTTCGCGGAAAACCAGCTATACTAGTCAGTTTTGTCTTTCACTAACTTACCACAATTCTTCGGATATCTATACAACGATAACCCGTTCGGACCTTTATAATCCTGATAATGGTAAGATCACTAGTCTTCGGGTCTAAGGTTAGATACTTCTCATTTTTACATAATCGATTTCTCTGAAAAAATGCTAAAGCAGTTCGGCATGCCTACTAAGCTTTAGACTTATAATTTTTGCATCTAAAATTAACTTGCTGACCCATTATGCAAAAGGTACGCTTTTGTATTTTATTTAAAATTTTCTCAAGCTGCTTATAAAACTACTATTAAATATATTCCCTCACGGTACTATTCACTATTGCTTATAAACCATATTTAGCTTTAGAGGAAGGTACCCCTTTATTCAAACAGAAACACCGTTTTACTTAAAAAGATAAGTTTTTTGAATTACTTATCGAAGCTTTTCTACCTTAATTCACATTTTTTGTAGAATCTCGTTTGATTTCTTTTCCTAAAGTTACTAAGATATTTCAATTCACTTCGTTTAGATAACCGAAGTCTCATAGTATTTGAAACGGTACTTTAGTTTATAGCGGAACGTTTTCATAATAATTTCTTTTTATACTTTTTTATCATTTAATTAAATGATATGAACATAATATAGTCATTATCGATAATGCTTTCTTATTTAAGATTAAAATTACGTGGAAAATTAAAATGTTGAATAAAATTTTAATAAATAAAACTAATAGGTTTAAAATATATCATAAAATTTTTGGCTCCACTAAGTAGGAAACACACAAAACAATTCTAGCCTTAAGCGTTTTTATGCTTAAGGGACACATATTTCAATAAACAACAATCAAATTAACATTATTGTTTATTCATAACGCTTCACTAACTAAACCGTCACACGAGATAAGTGTACAACATTATTGAGAAAAAATATACTTCTCCCGTGTAATCAAGGAAATTCTAAATATTACAAAAAAAATACCATTCAAAATTATTCCTTACCTTATAAGTGAAAAGGAAATTCTAATTATTACAACTGATCTTTTAGAATTTCCTAGTCCTAACATTATAATGAACTTTAGCTAGCAAAACATCAATAATAAAACTAATTATTAGTTAACCGTTATATATTAACTAATTTCTAGTAATTTTATTTTTAATTAATTATTTAAAATTGTTTGTTGGGGTAAAGTTTATACCATCAAATTCTGGCATATCGTTTGTTGTATAATCATAGAAACTGAATAATAAAGTAGTAACATTGTAATTTAAACTGTCTAAAATTATAGAAGGATATATACCTAATACAACTGTAAATACAACCAATATTAAAAGTATTGAATATTCTCTTTTATTTAAATCTGGTAAATAACTATATCAGCCTTTAAATGTACCACCAAATATTATTCTATTAAACATAAATATTGTATATACTGCAGATAATACTATAGAAGATGCACCTAATATACCTGCTAAAGATAATCTTTCAAATATACCATATAAAGACATAAATTCTCCTACAAAATTTAAAGTAAGAGGTGCTCCACAATTACCTAAACATAATATAAAAAATAAGATAGAAAAGATTGGCATTATTTGAGCTAAACCTCCATAATAATTTATAGTTCTTGTACTAGATCTGTCATATAATACACCTCCACCACTAATGAAAAGTCCAGAAGATACAAAACCATGAGCTATCCCTAATATTATTCCACCTTGTATACCTTGTATTACATTACTTAGTATACCCGCAAAATAGACTGCTGCATGAGATACAGATGAATATGCAATAAGTTCTTTAATATCTATTGTTCTTAATGTACTAAAACTAGCATATATAATTGTTATTACACCTATTACGTAAATTATATATGTATAATTTAAAGAAGCTTTAGGTAATAAAGGTAACATTAATCTAAATATACCATATAAACTTAATTTTAAAACTATACCTGCTAAAATAATACTTCCTGATAATGGTGATTCAACATGAGCTTTTAATAATCAAGTATTTAAAAAAATTACTGGTGTTTTTACAGCAAAAGCTAAAAAATTCCCATAAATAAAAAGACTTGTGTTAAATAACCATAATCTGTTTTATATATAATATCCATATCAGTACAACCGCTTAAAGATGAAATTGTAATTATAGACAATAGCATAAACAATGAACCTAAAAATGTGTATAAGAAAAAATAGAAACTCGCTCTAAGTTTATCTGTAGACCCAAAAATTCCTATCAAAATGAATAAAGGAGCTAAAATACTTTCAAAAAATATAAAACATTAATATATCTAATACAGTATATATTAATAACAATGCAGATTCTAATAATAATATTATTACTAAGAAATAAGTTGTTTTTGTATTTATTGATTTTCAATTGGATATTATAGATATAGGTGCAATTAAAGTAGTCAATAACACAAAATATATAGATAAACCATCTAAGCCCAAATAAAAATCATAATGGGCAACTGAATAGTGTTCTTGCACAAATTGAAAATGTTTACTACTATTATCAAATAAAAATCATATGATTAAAGAGATAAATAAATCAATTATAGTTATAGTTAAAGCCGTAATTTTTAAAACATTATCAGCTCCTTTATAATTTCTATCTGTGTAAAATATAAATATTATAAATGTCCCAAGTATCGGTAATAGTATTAACAAAGATAATAACATGATAAATATAGATGAATAAAAACCTATTACTGCTTAAATTAATTACGCTAATAACGGAGGATGTTAAAAGCAGGCACTTTCTTAATGAATTTGAATAATGATAAATTATTTTTTATTAAAATAATTTAAAGATTTAGTAACGATTAATATATAATATTCTTAATCTATAACTTACGGTTTGTATTTTTCATGGTAATAGCGATTAAAGCGTGTATTATAATAAAAATATTATATTCACTAAAATAACTTACACTAATATAAGCTATCAGTCCTATAAAGATATATAAGGCATAAGTAGTAACAACACCTGTACTTAGAGAATCTATTTTTTTACTCATATTAGTAAGTTGTTGCTCTAAACCAAAGGGACCAAATAATTCAACTGCTCCTTTATCTAAAACTTTAGTAGTTAGACCACCTAAATTTAGAACTGCTCCAGAAATATATCTATTATAATACATTTCTACTAAAAATCTTTGATTGAAAAAACTGAATATATTATAACCAAATCTAGATAATTTAAAATTAACAAGAGATTGAGGATAAAATTCTGTAAATGCGATAGAACATATAGTTAAAACAATAGTAAAGAATAGAGGTGATAATTTATATATTGTTTTAACTCCAAATTCTGTGTCTAACGTAAGTTCATGGTGAGGATGTATATATAATGCATTATCTGAAAAGAAATCAGAACCTAAACCTATAAAAAGATCTTTAGTTAAATACCCAAAAATATAGAAAATACACCTAATATTATCAAAGGTGTACTCATAAACAAATCACCTTCATGTGCAGATTTATTTTCTTTATAATTTACTAAAGGACCATTAGGATTAGCTAAGAAAGTTAGATATAATACTTTAGCTGAATAAAGTGTAGTAAACATAGCACCTATTGTTGCTATGAAATACACGATAATACTAGATAATTTAAATTGACCGTATGCTGATTCTAAAATAAAATCTTTAGAATAGAATCCTGTCATAAAAGGAAAGGCAACTAAACTCAAAGATGCAGTCAACATAAGTGAATAAGTTAAGGGTAAATATGAAATCAAACCTCCATATTTTCTAAAATCTTGGTTATCTGCTACTGCATGTATAACTGAACCAGCACCTAAGAATAATAACGCTTTATAGAAAGCATGATTTACTAAATGGAATAAAGCTAAGTTATAACTTGATAAACCAACAGCTATTACCATCATACCTAATTGACTCATAGTTGAATAAGCAATAACTTTTTTAATATCTTGTTGGAATAAACCAATTAAAGAACTGAATACTGTAGTTATAGCACCTAATCATAAACAAAGTACTAATACTGTTGAACTATATTCTATTAAAGGTGATGATCTCATTAATAAATATACTCCTGCTGTAACCATAGTAGCGGCGTGTATTAAAGCAGACACAGGTGTTGGACCTTCCATAGCTTGTGGTAATCAAATATGTAAACCAACCTGTGAACTTTTAGCTGTAGCACCTATTAATAAACAAATACCAATAATTGTAATTATTGTTTCATTATAATAAGGTGCTAATGCAAATACTGTACTATAATCTATATTTCCAAAAGATCATAATATTGCAAACATACCTACAGTTAAAACATAATCACCCACTCTATTAGTTAATAATGCAGATAAAGAACTTTGATTTGCTGCTATTCTAGTAAATCAAAAATTTACTAAAAGATATGAACAAACACCTACACCTTCTCAACCTACAAACATTATTAAATAATTATTTCCTGTTACAAGTATAATCATCATAAAAGTGAATAAACTTAAATAACTGAAAAATCTTTGATTATGTGGATCATGACTCATGTAACTTATAGAATATACATGTACTAAAGATGATATAATCAATACAGGTATTAACATTGATACGGTTAAAGAATCAAAATTAAATGCTCAAGATACATTTAAATACTCTGCATCTATTCATCTGAATAAATGTATTTTCACAGGATTTTTATTTAAACCTACTTCTATAAAGGCTAATATGGCTAAAAGGGTTGTCATTATTACACATGTACATGTTATTATATGTGCTCCTCTTACTCCAACCTTTCTACCAAAAAAACCGGAGATTATTGATCCTAATATTGGTAAACCTAGAAGAGCTAGATACATTATTTATTTTCTATAGCTATAGATCCCCGCAATCTGTAAAAAGCAACTAATAAACCTAAACCTATCGCAGATTCTGCTCCTGCTATTGTTATTATATATATAGAAAAAGTTTGTCCTAATATATCATCAAAGCTTAAGGAACTTATCAATATTAGGAAAGTTATTGATAATAACATTATTTCAATTGAAATAAGCATCAATATTATATTTTTTTATTTAAAACAAAACCTAAAGTTCCAATTAAAAATAAAATTAGTGGAAATCTCATATAAAATTTAGCTGATTAATTATGTATTACTAATTATGGGTAAATACTTTGAATTGAACAAAGAATTACTATGCCACAAATAGTTGTTTTACCATTAAACTATATCTACCTTACATAGTAAAAAAACTAGGCCACGTATAATAATAAGAAAGCCATCATTAATGCGAATAATCCAGTAGCTTCAGCAAAAGCGAAACCTAAGATAGCATATGAGAATAATTGTCCTCTTAATGAAGGATTTCTAGCGACACCTAGTATTAATGCACCAAAAACTACACCAATTCCAACACCGGCTCCTATTAATCCAGTTGTTGCTAAACCTGTTCCTATTATTTTAGCTGCTTGTATCATTGTTTTATGTAAATTTTCTGTACTACTAAAGAATCTTCAGCATTTTTTTATTAAGATTGGTTTTCTTAGCTTGGTTCTAGACCAAGATTGAAATATTTAATAGCTAAAAGCTTTCTTATCCCGGAATTGAACCAAGATCGGAATATTAGAAGTATTCTGCTCTACCATTGAGCTAATAAGAATTAGGAAGAAAAGGAATCGAACCTTCGATGGCCTATAGCCATTGAGTTTACAGCTCAACCCGTAAACCAACAAACGGACCCTTCCTTTACCCTGTTCCCTCTTACCAAGAGAGAAATTGAATTCTCATTATTAACGCATGAAATTAATGTTCTAACCAATTGAACTATCTTGGCTTTTTCTAAAGTTATAATTTAAGTAAATATTTATATATTTCTCTAAGGCCAGAATGATTTGAACACTCATCTAAGCTGTCATGAGCAGCTGGCTTTGCCAATTAAGCTATAGCCTTAAAATTTATTTTTTGTTTTTTTACCTTTTAATCATTTATTATTAACTATAATCAATTTAGAAAAAACACAAAAATTTATGCGCCTTTAAGATGACTCGAACACCTAACCCAAATATTAACAGTATTTTGCTCTACCTTTGAGCTATAAAGGCTTTTAGATCTTTTAATAATTATTTTAGGAATAAGGAAGAATCGAACTTCTAATTGTTGATCTGCAATCAAAATGCAAACCTTTTGCAGCTTATTCCTTAAGAAGTGGACAAGACTTGAACCTGTATGAATGTGTCCGTAGCACAACGTTCTACCAATTAAACTACCACTTCTATTTTTATTAAAAGGTCTTTTAATAAAATTTTTATGTTGGGGCGACTCGAACACCCAATAGTAAATACCAAAAATTTATGACTTACCGATTAGTCGACAACATATAATATGGGTAACAAGACTTGAACTTGTAAAGTTAAAACTATTCCGTCCTAAGCGGAACCTGGTTACCAAATTTCAGCATACCCATCTAATGCTCGAGATAAGACTTGAACTTATAACCTAATCATCTTCAGTGATCCGCTCTACCAATTGAGCTTCTCGAGTTTTCCTCCCGCGTACCGCGGAATATTATATATTTTGGAGATATTAGGACTTGAGCCTAAAATTACGAAGTGCAAGTTCGTTGTTTTACCAGTTAAACTATAACCCCTATCCGAGAAACGATTCGAACGTTTACGATATTTATCAATAAATCTTAAGATTATCCTGTCTACCAATTCCAGCACTCGGATTTTAATTAATCATTTAAATACAAATAAACTAAATATTAATTAGCTAAACTATTTGCTCAATTTATGCTTAAATAGAATAAAAATTTATAAAATTTTTAAGACCTATGGGACTTGAACCCATATTATAACGATTAAAAGTCGCATGTTTTACCTTTAAACTAAAGTCTCTTTTAGTTTAAAAACTAAAAAAAAAGATGTTATTAAACCGGTATTTTTAGTTTAATAACGGTTTTTGGAGGATAAAATATCCTCTTTCTTTTTAAGGATAATAATTCCCGTGCAATTTCCATTACACGAACCATATTTCGACTTAACACCAATTGAGGTCACACATACGAAAATTACAAACTAAATAATATACTTCTAATTAAGTACAGTAAACATCAATTTGCAACCAAACTTATTGCACATACTCCTTTCAGCGCCTGACGAGTGGTTAGTACCTAGCTGAGATTAGATTCACCGTGACGATGGTGATTCACGATTACTAGTAATTCCTTATTCATGTAGTCGAGTTACAGACTACAATCCATATTATATCCAACTTTGGGGATTAGCTCCATTTCACAATATCGCATCCCTTTGTTAAGGCGTATGTGGCACGTCTATAGCCCACAGTATTTAGGCCATGATGACTTGTCTTAATCCCTATTATCTGGTCCAATGTAGCGGCGAACCACTTTATGTATACAAATAAAGTGAGGGTTTTCGTTAATTAGAGGAGTTAACCAAATCTCACGACATTAACTAAAGACAGCCGTGCAGCGCTTGTAACAATTTAATGTTATTCAAACTGTGGTAAGGTTTTTCGCGGATCATCGAATTAAATAACATACTTCACTACTGGTTTCAGAAACGGTCTAATGATTTCAGTTTATATGTTGCCATATTACTCTTGAGGTGGAATGCTTACACTTTCATTTATAGACTAAATATTATCTAGCCTATGACATTCATCATTTTCTGCTTGGACTACTAGGGTATCTAATCCTTATTGCTACCCAAGCCTTCGTCCCTCAACGTCAGTTTTTACATAGAAGGATGCCTTCGCCGACATCCGTCCTACCTGTATCAATGCATACCATTGCTCCTCAGGTAATTCGCCTCTTCACACATAAAACTCTAGGAAATTAGTCCCTACTATGGCTTGATTTCCCGTCTAGGTACCCTTTAAACCTAATAAAGATGACTAACACTAGTCTTCTACGTATTACCGCGACTGCTGGCACGTAATTTGGTCAAGACTTATAGATAAAATATAGTCACTATCAGTATTTTATCTAGAACTTTATACGACTTATTCGTTTTTCGTTCCCCCAAATTGCTGGTTCAGTCATTAGACCATTGACCAATATTCCTCACTGCTGTACTAATACGCATTGGGGTTTTTTCAGACCCAATGTGGTCGATCGACCTCTCAGTCACGACTACCGGAACCCGAGCTAGATTTAACTATTACTCTTCCAGAATAAACTAACATCTCAAAGCGAAACTTTCTATTTCTTTATTATTTATAAGGGATCTTTTCTTCCTTACTTCAAGGCAGCTAGATTATTTTTACTCACCTGTACACCACTACTAACTATATTATATAAAATATATAATTAAATTAGTCGTTCGATTAGCATGTGTCAAGTACTTGGACAGCGTTCAATCAGAGCCATCATCAAACTCAATTTTCGTAGTATTTTGTCCACTACTGATAATACTTTCTTATTTTACTTTATTAAATTTTTAACTTATATAATTTAATATTTATTCAAATACCTTATCAGTAAGCTATTTAGTCTCATTTTCTGCAAACAAAGGGTCTTACGGTAAAATTGTCAAATTTGTAATTTTTTTCGATATAGTTTACTTTAGACTATTACGCATGAATAGATTATATTTTTTCTATTATCTTGTGTTTATAGGTGTTATGTTATTTTTTATAAATTTGCGGTAATATTTCTATTTTTTATAAAAATTTTAAATAAAAATAATTCTTTAAAAATAAAATTACTTTTTTAATTATTGTTTGTGTGTTACAGCTAAATCTATTAAACTATTTTCTAATAAAGTTATAAAAGGAACAATAATTAAAAAATGAGCAAAGTATAAAACAGTTGAGATTTGTCCAAATTCAATAAATGGAGTTTCAACGTGTTTTGCACCTAATTGCATTAATACTAAGAAATTAGCAACAAAAATATAGAATGCTATTTTACTTAAAGGTCTGAACTGTACTCCTCTTAATTTAGATAAATCAGTTATAGGCATAACCATTAATGCTAGAATTGCAGCAAACATAGCAATAACACCTAATAATTTGTTAGGTATAGATCTTAAAATAGCATAGAAAGGTAATAAGTATCATTCCGGAACAATAGCAGGTGGAGTTTGCATTGGATTAGCCATAACATAATTTTCACTATCACCTAACATATTAGGCATGAAAAATACGAAAATTGATAAAACTATAAAAAATATAAATATTGTTATTAAATCTTTAAAGATAAAATAGGGTGCAAATGGTAAACGGTCATAATTTCCTGATATTCCTAATGGGTTTCCTGAACCACTTGAATCATGTAAAGTTATTAAATGCATTATTACTAATGCAGCTAAAACAAAAGGTAATAAGAAATGTAATGCAAAGAATCTATTTAATGTAGCATTGTTAACACTAAACCCTCCTCAAATGAACTCTACTATATCTTGTCCTACTCAAGGGATAGCACTCATTAAATTAGTAATAACTGTAGCACCTCATAAACTCATTTGACCATATGGAAGAACATATCCCAAAAATGCGGTAGCCATCATTAATATGAATAATACTGTTCCTATTGTAAAAGTTAAGGTTCTTGGTGCTTTATATGACCCATAGTATAGATTTCTACCTATGTGTAAATACACTAAAAAGAAGAAAGCTGAAGCTGTATTAGAGTGTAAATAACGAACTAATCAACCATTATTTACGTCTCTCATAATATGTTCTACTGAATTAAATGCTTCTAATACACTAGGTGTATAGTGCATAGCTAATGTAACACCTGTTACTATTTGTATTATTAAACATAGACCTAATAAAGATCCAAAGTTTCATAAATAACTTATATTAGCAGGTTGTGGTGAATCTATTACATATGAATTTACTATTTTTAATAAAGGATGACTTTTTAAAATTCTCATTTTATTTATAGTATTAATTAGGTTATTATTTATTTTTTTTATCAATATTTTTTATATGTGTTTTAAATTAATTTTATCGTACAGAATCAAAAAAGTTAGGTAAATAAAAGGTAAGATTATTAACACGAGATACAAGTGGAATATTTTTATAGTTTTATTCTTTATTTTCTATATTAACTATATAAATAATTGTTATATTTAACTATACCGTATATGTATTCGTGTATAAAAAACATATATCTTATTATTAAAAGAATTTTTGTGGTAATTTTTTACCTATTAATATAAATTTTTGCAGATATAACATGCTTTTATGTAACGTACAAATATAGGAAACAATCATATTCGTCGGGGCACTCAGATTTGAACTGAGAAACTTCTCGACCCAAACAAGACACCTAACCACCCGGCACTACCCCGTTATTACAGAGAATATCCGATTCGAACGGATGTGATTATGTAAACCAAATAAGTTTCAAGCTTATCACCTTAAACCACTCAGTCAATTCTCTTAAACAGCTGATTCTTCCAAGACTTGAACTTGAATAACATCCTTATCAAGAACACACTTTACCGGTTAAGTTAAAGAACCTAAATATTTGACAAGAGCACTCAGACTTGAACTGAGAACTTGAAGTTTGAAGCTTCTCATTTTACCAATTTAACTATACTCTTTAACTTTTCGGAAAAGAGGCGACTCGAACGCCCAGGTGTGAAACACAATATTTAGCAAATATCTTACCCTACCAATAGCAACTTTTCCTTTTATATATACGAGTTAGGTCGGCTTCGATCCGACATGATTTTCCTCGACAAGGAAAGATTTTACCAATTAAACTACTAACTCTGTGGCCAGTCGAATTCGAATCGACACTCTTCGTGTGGAAGACGAACAGTCTACCATTAACTTATGGCCACTTTTAAATAAAAATTAAGTAATCTTATATTATTTATTAGGTTAAATTTTACATTTTTGATTTTTATTTAAATAATTTTTGGTTATATTTAAGCGGCTTCTTGTTAAATAGCATCTCACTAAATAAAGCAAAATATATAAAATTGTTCGTTCTTTTACTTTTGTAAAATTTTTATTTTCTGTTAAAAAAAAATTATTTTTTGTTATAATAATATAAACATATATTTAATTTGCTATTGACTTTCCTAAGTAATTAATACTTCATGCTATATATGTAACACAAAAAATTATTATTAATATATTAATGTAATTCTAAACCGTCTTTTATATAAGAAGAAGATAATACCACAAAAACTTGTGCTTGGATAAAAGCTATACCTATTTCTAATCCAGAGAATGCTATAATAAATGCTAAAGGTATTAAACCTAAGAAGAAATAAATTAATCCTTTGCTTATAATATTATAAGTGAATCCTGATAAAATATTTAATAACATATGACCACTTAAAATATTTGCGGCTAATCTTAATCCTAATGATACATTTCTAGATAAGTATGAAATGAATTCGATTAAAACTAATAAAGGTAATAATGCTAAAGGACAACCTGAAGGTACAAATAATGAAAAGAATTTTAATCCATGTCTTTGGAATCCTAAGAATGTTGCACCTAAAACAACAGTGAAACTCATTGAGAATGTTAAGATAAAATGTGATGTTGATGCAAAACTATAAGGAACCATACCTACTAAATTATTTATTAATATATATATAAATAACGCACTTATTAAAGGAAAAAACATTTGTCCTTTGTTTGCATTTATTTGGTTTGTTACTATACTGTAGACAGTTGCGTAAATAGATTCCATTGATAATGATCAATGGTTTGGAGTAGTTATTTCGTAATTTGTTGCTAAGTTATACAAC
>JAPDRO010000004.1:0-303424 GCA_030247885.1 Taxawa tesnikishii (nom. ined.)
CCTAACCCTAACCCTAACCCTAACCCTAACCCTAACCCTAACCCTAACCCTAACCCTAACCCTAACCCTAACCCACTCACTCACTCACTCACTCACTCACTCACTCACTCACTCTTATTCTTACTCATTCTTACTCTCACTCACTCACTCTCTTTTTCAATGTTTTTTCTCTTTCTACTTTATTTCTTTCTTTCTATTTTATCTCTACTTCTTTTATTCTTCTTATATCTTATTACTCTACTACTTTATTACTTTACTACTCTATTACTCTACTATTCTATTACTCTACTATTTTATTACTCTATTATTTTATTACTTTA
Source organism: Taxawa tesnikishii (nom. ined.) (assembly GCA_030247885.1). Taxonomy (NCBI): domain Eukaryota; kingdom Fungi; phylum Ascomycota; class Dothideomycetes; order Dothideales; species Taxawa tesnikishii (nom. ined.). The sequence goes on from JAPDRO010000004.1 coordinate 321, forward strand.
CTACTTTACTACTTTATTATTTTATTACTTTATTACTATATTTTTATTACTTTCTTATTCTTTTTAAATATTACTTTAACTCTACTAATTTATTATTCCATTCTTATATTACTATATCTCTATTACTTTACTCCTTATCTTTTACTATAAATCTCTTATTTTAACTTTTTTTCTTTTATTTCTTTTCTTTCTTTTATTTTATCTCTTCTTATTTTCCTATTTTTTACTTTTATTCTATTTCTATATTATTATATCCCTATTACTTAAACTTTCTTTCTTTATTCCTTCCTTATTATAACTCTTATTTTCTAACTTACTTATTTTATTCCTTCTCTTTTTTATTACCTTTTCTTTTTATTATCTTCTTTTTTCTTTTATATTATCCTCCCTTACTTTACTTTCCTTTTTACTTTTTTTCTCTTATTCTTAGCTAATCTCCTTTTTCTTTTTATATTCCACTATTTTACTTTAATTTCTTTTACTTTACTATTAAATCTATTAGTTTTTCTTTTTCTTTCTTTTATCTTTTTTTATCTTAAGAGATATATCTTTTTCTCTTTAAAATATTATACTTGTTATAGAGAGAAATATTACCTTTTTTTTTTTGAAAATCCTATATAGAGAAATATTGTTCCTTTCTTTAAAACTTAGCTTTTCTATGATTATCGTCTTCTTCATTTATATACTTACTTTTTACCCTTATTTATCTAAACCCTAACTCTTAGTTCTATATTATCCTATATAATCCCTAAGGTTTAAGAAGAACTTTATTATACTTTAGGATTCTTTCTTAACTTCTTTATAACTTAGCTTAAGTCTATTTAACTAAGTTACTTTCCTTATCTATTAGACTTCTTCTTAACTACTCTAACTAACTTATTATTAGGCGTTTACTTTTTGTTAGGACTCTTTCTTGCTTGTCGGAGCTAGTAAGGACCTAACGTATTTACCTCTTAAGCTATTATCTATTTTTTTCCTTCGCTACTTCTTCTGTTTTTTCCTTCACTACTTCTTCTGTTTTTTCCTTCACTACTTCTTCTGTTTTTTCCTTCACTACTTCTTCTGTTTTTTCTTATAGGTCGTTGCTATTAGTTGTCTCTGACCTCGCTATCTTAGAACGACAATAAAGCCTTTGCCGCTACTCTGACTCCCTGTACCGCCATTCCGCCTCCAAATCTTGTCTCCTCTCCCAACCAGTCAAAGAAATCCTCCACCCCGGCGAATCTGCGCCGGAAGTGGTCCTCTAGCCATCTGGCTCCTCCGGCGCTCACGAATATCCCGTAACAGAGCGGCAGGACCACGTCTCCGTGCTCACACGCTTCTTCCTTACTGGTCTTGCTGAGCTCAGCCCTTTGGCAGATGGACTGAGGGTTTAGGCACCAGAAGCAGCTCGTGTACGGACGCAACCACTTTCGTCCGCGTGTCTCGTGCCGCTGCCGTACTCGACTGCGCTCGTGAAACACCTCATGCCGCCGGGCACACTTGGAGAACTCGTGCTTCCATTCCTCGTCCATCGCACGGCAGAGCAAGCATGTCCCGCGCACGCTGGCCAGGTCCAGACGGTAGTTGACAAGTTCGGAGTGAGCCTGCAGCCGCTCTTGCTGGATGAGATCGAGTCCGGTGTGGGCGGTCTGCCGTCTTGTCGCGTCCGAGGCTGCGATTGGATCCTCGTGAGCCGCTTTGCAGACGTCGCAAGCCACGTCTTCCGGCATGCACCACCTTCGGTGCTGAGCGAGATCGAGGTGTTCGCTCAGCGAAGTTCGGAAACATTGCTCGCCTCGTAAGTACTTGTGCACGGCCTGCTTGTCCCGTCGCTTGCGAAGTGACACGTCGTCCCTGCAGCTGCCCGTCTGCTCCGAACCGACGTCGACGTCGTCTTCGAGCTGTGCCTGCCACGTCGCCGGCAGGAGAACCATCGAGTACGCCTCCATCCCGTCGCGGCCGGCCCGACCCGACTCCTGCGCGAAGGTGACCAACGAGTCCGGCTCCCCTACGTTCATGACCAGACGTACATGAGCGTGGTCGAAGCCTTCGGCAAGAGCGGTCGTGGCAACGAGATACGGGCGGTCGGAGGTATGGATCCAGCGATCAACGATGAGCTTCTTCTGTTCCGGCGTTCCGCTCTTTGCGGTGTATGCAGCACAACCAAGCAGTTGGCACAGGCTGTCCGCGTCCTCACACGTTCGGACGTATAGGACGATCTTGTCACGGGAATGATCGAACAGGTCGGAGTCGCGCCACGCGTCTTGCGCTTCGACCGCACTCTGCTCCAGAAGGCTGCCTTTGCGAGGGTCTGCCCTGCGGACCATGTAGAATATGTTGGGTCGGTTGCTCGATGCTCTGATGGTTGTCGGACGGTAGAGGTAGTTGCGCTCCTCAAACTCCTCTTTCATGGACGGAGGCAGTGTGGCTGTCAGGTAGACAAACTGCGTCCTGAGATTGCGGACCGCAGTAAGGTCGACGATGCTCGATCGGTAGTCAACGGCAGTCACCGTCAGGTGGCATTCGTCGATCACGATTCGATCGAGTTTCTGCTGGACGATCAGGCTTCGTGCGTATTTCGTGAAGTGTGTTGTGGCCGCAGCCTCAACGCTGACGATTATCAGCGATGCTTCTCGACTTTCTCCCGGCAACCATTCGAGGTGAGCGATGTTCAGTTCCCGTATCCGCCGAAGCAGGTCTGCCCGAAGGGATACGAGCGGCACGATGAGGATGGTGATCCCGGCATCAGGCAGCGTACACGGCAACATGAAGGACAGGCTCTTTCCGGCTCCGGTTGGCAAGATGGCCACCACCTGCTCCGTCCACGACATGATCGTGGTGAGGGTCTGTTCCTGCTCCCTCGATTTCCACATCATTCTCTGGTTGCCGTAGAGCTTTCTGAGCCCTTCCAGCAGAGCCTCTGCCGACCACGGTTTGCGGGGCCGATAGACACCCTTGGCAAGTCGTTCCTTCAGTCGACACTCTTCTCCGTCCCTCTTTCGCTTCTTGCCTTTTAGCATCGTCTCCACTCCCCAGAAGTCCTGCCACAACGTTGACGCGCGAAGTCCCATTCGGATCAGCCCGTCCCACACGTTGCCGAAGGTCGCTCCCGTCTGATTGGCATACGCCCTGTTGACCGTGCGTGTCTTGTGGTTGCGCTGTCTCGTCATCGCTCGGATATCCTCCTCCATCTCCTCGGCGTCCTCGTCGTCTTCGTTGACTTCGAAGCAGCCTATGTTGCTCGCAAACTTGGTCTTGACGATGGCCACGCTCATCTGGCGCCAGTTGGAAACGTGAAGCCGGGGTGTGCACGCCCGAGCACTGGCTTCCTCCAGACAACGACTCAACCGTCCTTCGCCCCACACCTTTCCGTCTTTCTCCCACAAGAACGAGGAGAGCAGTGCCTTTGGTGATTGCTGCCGCAGAAAGACCTGTCGTAGCGGCACGACATAGACGAGGTAATCCAGCAACAGGTCGCCCACCGGATTGGCGAGAAACCGGATGTTTTCCTTGTACCTGCCCGTCTGCTGCTGACCTTTGTGGTATTTGACATGTATCATGACACGATCGTGGCGGAGTGTGATGGATCGTCGTCGTTGCGTGTTCCGCCAGGTCATGGAGAAGAACTCGCTTTCGCGGATGGGCTGACCGCCACTGATGTGAACGAGGACACACAAGCGTTTCAAGAACTCCTGCACAGTTGCCTCGTAGCCGGCTAGCGCACTGTCCCTCCAAACGAAGCCGCTCGCTGATCGACGGTCTTGCTGAAGGAAAAGGCGGCACAGTTGCTCGGAACGCTCAACGGCGGCCAACAGAGCTTTGTCCGTCCCCTCAGCAGGAGAGCGTTGTCACGATGCTGGATCAAGCTCCAGCCGACGGTATCGACGTTGCCGCTATCTCTAAGCGCCCAAGACTGCATGCGGCGTAGGTCCTTCTGACCCAGCAGCAAGTCGTCGTACAGTAGCCGTTCGCACTCACGGTATTCGGAGAGCAGTAGCGTGGGGATCTGGTCCATACGCAGCTCTGTATCTTCGTATGTCAGGACCTGTTCGCTTTCGTCCCAACAGGCCTCATGATCACCCACGCTGTCCTTCGAGATGCGAAACAGCAACAGGCGCCAGCGGAGTATCTCCCCATCGGCGTCTCGGCCGTCTGCTGCAGATAACTCTCACAGCATTCCTTGACGAGCGCGAGCGTTTCTCCCCACCCTGCCGCTCTTTGCGAGCACAGTCATAGAAGATCAGCAGCTGCGCGACCCATATCATCGCAGACAGACTGCTGTTGAAGTTGCCGGGTTCCATCCAGCCTTGCGTAGACGGCTTGATGCTTAGCATCGCGCAGAAGCTCACTATTGGCGAGCGGTACCGTCGGGCTCCGGTAGTGTGACGGATAACGAGCATCCATAACTCAACCAGCCCATCTCTCAGTTGGCCCTTGATCCCTTCACCCGTGCCCGTCGCTCCCCGTTCTGCTAACCGACGGAGGTTATGCCACACCACCCTTTGCTTGTCCGTCGGTTCGATCACGTCCTCTGGCCGGATCGTCTCCTCCGAGTCAGCACTGAAGTGGTACTCGTCACAGATCGCCACTCGCTCCAGGTACGACAGGAACTGTGACGCCAGCTTGAAGTAGACCTTGAGCGTGCCGGGCTCCTTGTAAGGATCGAACGGCCGAACCTTCCCAATCGACTCGACCTGCGACGACTGGAACCGACTGAGAACGACGCGACATGGCCAAGTGAGCATACAGTCGGGTCCGTCGAAACACCAGCCGTGCGCCTCCCTGAGCACGTCCTCCATCGCATCGACGATCGTCCGCAGAGGACATCCTTCGTCTCGCGAGGGCACGGCGATCGCTGCTCGGATCTCGTCTTTCTTCAAGCCGCAGACATGGTCGACGATGCCGGTCTCTCTGAGCCATGGTACCACGGTAGAACGATGCTCGTCGAATCCGCGGACACGGTTGGCCGCAGATGCGGCGTCGCGCTCTGCCTGAAGGATGTCTTCTTCTTGCGTCCGGAAGAAGTCACGCTGGTGACCGGCTCGCCTCCGACCGCAAATCTCCAGGTCCGCTACTTGGACCTCGAAGTACCTCTGCCAGCTTCCGACCTTGAAGAAACGCTGACAGGCGCGGTCGCAAGACCACAGCTTGTTGTGGGTATGGACCTGCTTCAAACGAGCATCGCCGCCTCGCTTCTGTCCGTTGACCCAGCCGTGTTGCCGCTCACAATGATCTTGCATGCCACGCGGAGTGCGGCATATATAGGGACAAAGCCTGCCTTCGCCATCTTTCCCGCCACACTTCAAGCCGTCGAAGTACACCGGAAGTCCCGTTACGGGAGGCTCTGTTGCTGCTGGATAGATGACATCTGCCTCGACTTGCGCAAGTTCGGTAAAAGACCCGACTTTGGCAATAATGTCCCGCCGTTGTTGTAAGCTGAGACGCTTGTGATGCACACGAAGATGTTTGGCGAGCTGCGAAGGTACGACTGCATACTGACAATGGATGCAAACAAGGATGCGGTGCTGGGCGACTACTTGGAAGAGACGATGAAAATCATCCATCTGAGTCTTGGCTTGCCTTCACGGCTGCCATACTTGCGAGGCCAGACATAGCTATATTACCTTTCTAAGGATTTAAAGGATCCATGTGATGCTCAGGATCAATTGTTTAGAGCGTACTGATCACGTCGCATAGACACAGGGCTGGTCTTTGTTTGGAGAGGCCGCCCTGCGAAAATGCGGGAGTGGCCTATGCACAAGGCGCCTCATCTTTTTCCTTTTAAGACCGCCGCCCTTGATGTTCCATGTATATGGCATATATATGAGTGGTGTTTGGCATGCAGAGAGAATAACCTTATGACAGTATAGTGTGTGGGTTTCGAGAAGGTTGGGGCTCGGGAAGGCAAACGAATCGTGGTCAACAGGTGCAAACGAATCGTGGTCGTTCCTCTAACCCTTAGGGTTATAGCCCACGCAAAAGCAAACGAATCGTGGCCATTCGTTTGACTTCTACGAGTAGTAAATAACTTCGTAAGACATAGGAATTATAGAAAATAATATATAGTAAAGTTTTAGGTTTAATTAAGAAGAACAATTATAATATATAAAGTTTTTTTATAGGACTAATATTCGTAGAGTTATAAATAAAAGTACTTTAAGTTAAAGATTTTAAAATTTAATTAAGTCCCTTTAATACTTAACTTAATCCTAACTCTCGACTACTTTAAATTTATTTCTTTTCTTCTTTTTCTTATAAGCTTCGTAATTTACTATCTTTATAAAAAGAGACTATAAGCGTAGTATTAGTAGTATAGCGCTATTAAATATTATTATTAATTTCTAGTTACTTTAGCTCTTCCTTTTAGTTTAAATAAGTCTACTTTACGCGTACTTTTATAAGGCATTTTACTAAGGTAACTTATAATATAAGGACTAATCTTCCTTATACTTTACTATTAAGTTTTATTTAATTTACTTACGCCTCGATATTAACTATTATTATACTATCTAATAAGTTTTATAAGTTACTATTAAAGTAAAACAATTAGAATTATAAGGGTAGTTTATAGTAATATATAAAATACTAAGACTCGATAAATTATAGTAGAAACTAATTATTATTTCTCTCTAGGAAGCCTTTAATTTCCTTATAAAGTAAAACGAATTTACTTTATAAGTAAGTCCTAAGCGTTTTGTAACTACTTATAATATATTTCCTCGTAAAATTAAGCTTATATATACTTTACTTTTTATATTTTAACGTACTACTTTTACCTTTCTTATTATATTAATACTATAAATATAATATTATAATTTTATACGTAAAGTAATATATACCTTTTAATATTATTTCTTAAGTTTATATATATTAAGTATAAAAAGAGTAAAGAAATAAACCTCGAATATATAAAGAAATAAACTTATATACTCCTTAAAGTTAATTAACTTTATTATATAAAAGTAAAGGAATAAACCTTATTCCTTTAACTTATAATAGTAGAATTAGTAATATATAATTTTAATAAAAATAATTCTAGCAAAAGTCCTTATAATAAAGCCTCTAATATAAATACTATTAAAAGTCTTATTTTAATTATTTATTTTTAACTAAAGTAGTTATTTAAGTTACTTTTACTAGTTTTTACTTTTACCTTTTTAAATAAATAAGTAAATTATATAACTCTTAAAGATATATAATAAGCGTAATTTATATAGTATTTAAAAGATAAGTACTTATAAGAAAAGAAAAGTATATAGTAAAGTAGCTACTAAATAATTATAAGTTATTAATTATATAGAAGTTACCTTTACTTTTACTTATTTAGTCTATATATAAAATAGTTACTTATTTAATTAATAACTACTTTGTTTTAAGTTTTACTATTATCTTATTACTTACTAATATTTTTATTACTACTTATATAACTTCCTTTTGTAGTCTTAACTTAACTTAATAGAGGGTTCTCCCTACTATACTACTACTATACCTATTACTCTATAGATTTCTATGGATTTATAGCTCTACTCCTCTTTCTATTTATAGAGTTAGAAAGCGCGAATCTATCCATCGACAACCCTGGCCGGCGCGCAATTCGCGTTTAGTAATGTTAACCCCGAGAGGGAGAGATGTAGAAATTGGATGGACTTAACCGACGGCGCAGGCCGCGCTCAAATTCATGTCTTAATAGCTAGTTAAAGATGCGCATTTGTGTGTACTCTTTGCCTCTGACTTAGGGCTTCTAGAATTCCGGGGTAAATCCAGTTAAACCTTTCGAAAGCGAACATTTCCTCCGCAGATCGCTTGTGCGCAGCCTTCCTTGTGTTATTCTGTATTTGAGATGCACGTGGCCTTCGGATGCTGTCCAGATCCTTTAACACCTGAGAAACCGTCTCATGCGACACCTCAGGCCGAAGTAAAAGTCTGAAAGCTTCGGCGTCTTCGATCGCTTGAGTGCCGCCTTGCCCTTGGTGCGGTGTCATGGCGTGTGCGGCATCTCCAATGATGACTGCTCGTCCCTTGACGTATGTAGGAAGCGGGTCTTGGTCGCGAAGCTGCCATAGCTTGATAGTTTGGGCCAATCTACCGAAGTGTAAGCAACTAACCAGAATTGATGTTATAACGGACTAACTGTAAGAGATCTGTAGTCCAGGAAGGGAAGTCGGAAAACAGAGAAAGTAACTCTTCCTTGTCGCCTTCGGCGGTCCATGATTCAGTGGCGGATTGCTTCAGAGACGAGTCGGGCACGATGCAAACAAAGTTCAGGAGCTCGAAATTGCGGCAAGGATAGATAACAATCGATCGCTGGGTGCTCTCAAAATCCAAGATCATTGTGAGCGTCACCGGTTGATCTTTGTGAGCAAACGTTGGTACTGTCGCCAATGACTCCACAATGTCCTTTGTCTCAAGGGTAAAGCGAAACGCAGAGAAACCCGATGGCCGTGCAGACGTGAAAGCTACATCGCCAACGATATGAGGTCGAATTATTGACTTGATGCCATCGGCACCTACGTATGTAAGTCGGTCGAGTTACAATGTGCTCCGGATTAGTACATACCGACTATCAAGTCTGCATTGATCTTCTCCCCGTTGGAGAGGCTCAAAACCCCTTCTTCAACATCAACGTCTGATATTTCGGTTCCCCATCGAATGTCGACCGATCTGCTTTCAATTCCAATACTCTTCAAATCATCCGTAGCCAACCTGAGCAACTCCTTTCTCAGGTCGGCGCGATGTTGGAACAACCAGTCTGCCCCATACTCTTTGACGAAGTTTCTCCGCTGATGTATCAACAGGCGTCCCTGTATGTTGTACGACTTTGTTTCCTCAACTGGCAACGAGCCGACTCTTTCTCTGTCGAATCCTAGAGACTCAAGAATCTTGACCCCATTTGGTCCCACGTTGATAGCTGCACCGGCCTCCGTTGGAGCACTACTACGCTCGTAAATAGTAACGTCGTGCTTTTCGCGAAGCACACGCGCAGCTAACGCTCCGGCGATACCCCCACCTACAATAGCCACTTTCAAGCGCTCTGGTTCCGAGGTGCGCGATGACATGATAAAGTGATGTTTTGGAGTGTCGTTAGTGAGCAGATCCAACAGGTAACGCGGTCTACAAACGATTTTGAACCCTGTCGCAAGGTGAAGTAGAGAACGTATTTGAATGATTAGTATACCTTGGGAAGCGGAAAGCGTCTCCACATTACGATCTCCGGCAGTGTTAAAGCGTCTCCACATCACGATCTCCGGCATTGTTGTAGGCCCGATAGGGATGTGGAGGTGGGCGCACTCCTACGAGAGCGCTACTGTGGCCCGACACGAGTATCCGACGATTTGCCGCAACGCGTCGTACCTCTATCTAAGCCGTTAGTATTGTATTACTCTATCTAATCTATTGCGTCGCGGAATGTTTTACCGTTCATATCTTACAGTATAGTAGCTTTCTAACTCGAGTAATATAAGACTACGTTACCCAGTCAGGATCGGCTTCCAGATCATTTCACTGTAGCAAGCCGTACCCAGATTGTTGTGCCAGCGAAAGCGGAAGCTAGGAAGCACAAAGATCAGCACATAGACAATGGTTTGGGCCGAACAGTGGACGTGGGACGTACTTCCCGGGAGGAGCTGTACACTCTGCGGCGGCGATCCTACGTCCACCATGAATGTCGACCATCATTCATCGTCGCCGTCGCTACCAAAAGGCCAGACTTTCGCCCCGCATACCTCCTAATCTTCGTAACACTCACAATAATTGAGAAGGGGAATAGAGATAGGCGCGGAGCGGTTTCCGCTTGCAGCTGCAGCTGCTCGAGCGCGCACGAGCAAGGCGAAGGCTATCCGAACCACCCACAACATCGTGAATTTGCAGCCCCGGCAGCGCTGCTGGACCTGTACCTATTGTAGTGGGGAGCAGCACAATCCCCGCTAACTCCGCTTCACGATTCATCGTCTCCGGCACAGCGTACAGCCTGGCAGTCGATGCTAGCGAGCTGGTGATCGGGACAAGTGCCGAAATCTTGACGAAGGAGAGCGGACTGGGAAGTTACATCTGGGAAGACATTGGAGGCAGTCCGCGCACAGGACTCTCGTCAGAAAGCGTGAGTACAGGCTCGAGCGGCAGCAACGGCCTCTCGAGGACAACAGCTGCAGCGGCGTCAAGCGTCTCCGCTGTGAGTGCGCCTAGCGGATTGCAGACCACTCCGACATCTTCTGCTGTCAGTGGCCGGGTAGGATGTCTTGCGTTGGCGTTGGGCATCGCAGTTGTCGTATCAGCCGTAACGTAAACCGCGGGGTAGTGGATCAGGTGGGGATATGGATCACTGACCCAAGTACGGCTTAGCTCTGCCCTACTTAGACTAATTTTCTGCTTCTAAGGGCTTTCAGTTGCCTAAAGAAGTTTAAGTGATCCATAACCCCACCTGATCCATTACCCCGCGGACTACGTTAATGTAAGTTAGCGAATCGGTGCTATATGATACCTCGGCAAAAGTCTGCGTAATTCCCCGAATCCTCCGAATCTAGAAGCCTACCCTCTAATGCACTACCCTATGCCCTGTACCTATAACACTAGCAATTAACTAGCAAACTAAGTATAGAATAGTTTAGATCTTAGAGGTTTACATAGTAACTTAGGAATAGTAATTTTCTTTAGTATTTAATATACTAGCTATTATTTTAAAGGTAAGCCTAGATCCTATTTACTATACTTATAATATAATTATATATTATATTACTACTAATATAATTCCAAGTATATATAAGGGTATCTTCTATCCTTTTATATATAAAGTTATTACTACTACTTTATAAATTTATATTAAAATATAGCTAAAAGAGCTACTTTTTAAGTATAGTTTATATATACTTAATAAAGTTTAAATCTAGTAAGTATATAAGCTAGTCTTTTACTAGTTTAATACCTTCCTTTCTAAAAAAGTTACTATCTTTTTAGCTATATATATACTAGCGTTATTTTATTAAAATAGTAAGTCCTTATAATATATAGGAAGTAAGCTTATAGTAAGAATATAGTTAAACTAAGTACTTAACTATAACTAAATATATAGTAAAACTAACTATAACTTATTAATTAATTAAACTATTTATAATAGTAGCTAGGAAATAAAGAGATTTTTACTTAGCTTAATAAGTTATATAACTATCTATTTAGACTAAGTAACTATTATCTTATAATACTCTTCCTTAGCTAAATTAGTCCTCTTTAGATAGTTTAAGTTAACTAATAAACCTCTAGAAATACTAACCTTAAAGAGGCTTTATAAAGTTATTAGTAATTATCTCTTATATACTAATAAAGTTAATATTAATTTTCTTCCTCTTATATAGATTTCTAATATAATAATAGGCTATATTAATATACTTTAATCTATTATAAGTATACGTATCTTAAATAAAAAGAAAGTAGCTTAGTTCTCTCCTTTAAGTATAATAAGTAATTTAATAGTAAACTTTAACTCCTCCTAAACTATTAGCTTAAAAGGGTCGCTACTAATAAGGTACTAATAGTTTATATCTCTTAAGAGTAATATAAGCTATTATAATTACTTTAAGTAAGTATATATTACTATATATTTAGTATTTATAGTAGAAGTTACTACTAACTTTTACTTCTTACTTATTTAGCTAATTAGCCTTCTTCTAAGTATAAATATATTACTAAGGATAGAGATCTTATCTCGTTTATTTATTATATAGTTAGAGTTAAAAAGTTAGTTAAATATTAGTCTTAGTATACTCCTAAAATAATTACTAAGTTAGTATTTAATTTTAAGTACCTTAAGATTCTCTTAGTTACCTTAATATAAAACTCTACTAGATTTATAAGGTACTAGCTTAGTTTGCTTAAGGCGAAGGTAATATTAGGTCTTATTAAAATACTAAGGTAAACTATCTTTCTAATTAGATATTAGTACTTTCTTTAGTTTACTCTTATATCTTAGAGTCTAGCTAGTCTTAGTATATCGTAGCTATTTAATAGTACCTTTACTAGGTAAGCTTTATCTTTCTCTATATTATATTTAGTAAGAATATCTTTAATATAATAAGACTAGTTTATTTTAATTATTTTAGCTTTCTTATTCCTTATAATTCTTACTTTAAAGATAAAGTTAATTTCTCCTAGGTCCTTAATCTTAAAGATAGAGGCAAAAGCCTCTTTAAACTATAAGATATTATTAATATTCTTATACGCTACTTAGATATTATTTACGTAAATAAGGAAAAGTATCTTCCTTTTAAGTAAATTAAAAGATACGAGTCTACCTTACTTTAAACGAAGCCTAGTTTCTAAAGCTATAGTATATAGTTTTAGTTTTAGTCTCTTACTATTTACTTAAGACTATATAAACTCCTAAGAACCTTAAGTACTTAGCTAGGAGCGAGATTAATACTAAGTAGAAGTACTATATAAATCTCCTCCTTTAAGAACGACTTAGTAAAAGTATTATTAATATCTACTTAATAGTACTCTAGATCCTCGATTATAATAATAGTTAGGAAGACTCTTAGAATATTATACTTTAGAGTAAGAGTAAAAGTATATTTAAAATTAATACTATACTTCTAGGAAAATCCTCTTATTACTAGCTTAGCCTTTAGTTTATTTAGAGATTTATCTAAGTTAAACTTAATATCGAAAACTTATTTACTTAATACGATATTATACCTCTTTAGTAAGGTAGCTATTTTAAACGTTACGTTTACTTATAAAGTATCTAGTTCCTTTTTAATAGCTTCCTTTTAGAGTTCTCCTTAAATAGAGTTATAAATAACTTTTAAATAAGTTCGCGAAATTAAAATATTTATCTTACTTTTTACTATAAAAGCGAACTCTTCCTCTACTTAATTAACTTTAAAAAGAGCAATAACTTAATTTTATCCTTCTTTTATAAGTAGAGCTATAAGAGCCTTAAAGATCTTAACTAACTTATAGTTAATTTTTAACTTATCTTTATTAAGATTCCCTCTTGTTTTCTTAAGTATTAGGATTTCGACGTAAGAGAAGACCTTCTTTAGTAAAACTAAGGTAGGAATCTTAACGTAAGAAAATATAGTTTTTAGCTAAGTTAAAATAACTATCTCTTACTTTTCCTATTATAATTCTTTTAATAAAGACTCCTCCTACTAGGTTATATAAGACTCCTTTTAATTTATAGTCTTAGGAAGCTTTTCCTACTATAGTATATCCTTATAAATACTTAGTATAGGCTCTATTAGCTACCTCCTTAGTCTACTAATTAGCCTCCTCTAGGGTACTATATTTAGAGTAAATCTAACGAGTATATTAAGCTTAATATTCCCTCCCTTTTTATCCTTAAAGAACTTAATTACTTTACTTATAATTATCTTTCTTATATCTAGTATTTAGAGTTTCTATTACTTAGTAGTACCTTTAATATAGCTTATAAAGACTTTAACTTTACTTTTATCTATTAGCTTATCTTATCTTAAGAATAAAGGTAAGGATTTTAAGTTTATATAAGTAATAACTTTATAACCTTAGACTTTAATATAGTCGATTAATAAGGTAATTTTAGTAAAAGCTTCCTTAAGACTAAGCTATTTACTATTAATAACTAGTCCGTTAAATATAAGGTTTCTAAGGTAAATATTAGTTTATATTACTTGAACTAGAACTTATTTAATAGCCCTACGTCCTTAAGTATTACTCTTATATTAAACTTTATAGTCTAGTTACTTCTTTTAATAACTTTATTTTAAGTAATAGTAAACTATAGTTAGACTCTCTCTTATTTCTCTTACTCTTAAAAGACTTCCTTTAACTTAAGAGTATTATTACTTTTAATAGCTTTAAGTTTAGCTTTACTTTAGAGTTTCGCCTTCTTCTTTTATTACTAAAAGTAAGTAGGAACTTTATCTCTAGTCCTTAGTCTATAGATCTAGGCTTTCCTTAAGTAATTATTTATAATAAGAAGGAATATAATATACTCTTACTATAATAGTTTAAATAGTTTATAAATATCTATATAGACTAAGTTAAGTACCTTTAGCTTTCTTATTAAGAGAAGTCCCTTCTTATTCCTAATCTTAGTAAGCGTATAAATCTTATATTAATAGTTTTTATTAATTTAAATTAGTTTAGTAAGTATTATAACTTTATATAAGTTACTAATCTTTTTAGCCTTAAGATAAGTAAGCCTTTTATACTATAGTTAGTATCTCTACTTTTAGGCTATATCTTTTACTAGTACCTTTTCGGGACTATCTATTAGATCTTTATATAACTCCGAGAGCTATATAATATTTACCTTAACTTTTATTAGTAAATCCTCGAGTATATTAGCTAGCTAATTACTCGGCTCTTAAAGCTATATAGATTCTACTTATTAGTAAGTAATCTTATCTCGTAAATTTAATAAAATAGAACCCTAATAAGTACTCGATATAGCTCGAAATGTATATTAATTATTTAGCGAAGTAATCTTATTTATAATATAAATACTACCTTTATACTTTACCTTTACTATAATATTTCCTTATTTATCTTTTAAGTATATACTATCTTCGTCGAAGGTCTTATAGAGTTCGCTCTTATATATTTTCCTTTTAGATAATAAGTTAGCTTTAAAATTAGGAATATAAAGTATCTTTAATAAAAGGATCGAGTTCTTATCTTTATTTATTATTTTTACTATATCCTAGTAGTTTAAGAATAGAACTCTTCCTTTTATTATAATCTTCCGTCTTAGAATATCTTAAAGTAGTCCTTTAAATAACTAGGGCTAGTTAATTATATATAAACTTATACTAGTATTAGAGGCTTAACTTTAATAAGAAACCTTACTTCTTACTTCCTTAAAGAAATAAGTAACTTCCTTAATAAGGTCTATAAACTTTTAATCTTAGTTTAATAAGTTTAACTTTATAGTCTAGAATCTACTTAAGGTTAAAGTTTCCTTAACTTTAAAGGCTTTATACTTTCTCTTTTCTTACTTTAAGCTTATTCTTTCTTACTTTAAGTTTATAACTTCTTTATAGAGCTTATTAATTAAGTTTATTATATCGTTATTACTTCTCTTTAGCTTAACTTAAGACTTCTTTTATTTCCTTTTATTCTTTACTATAGTTTTTATATCTTTAAGAGAGGGGTAGTTTTTAGTTAGTAGTTACTATTATAAAGATAATACTTAGCTTAATTTAGTAACTAGGATTTCCTTTTATCGGACGTCTTTTATTGTTAATACCTTTTAGTAAAAAGAGTAAATTAGCTAGCCTTAGCCTTAAGAGAAGCTTCTTTCTCTTAGAGCTTAAGGATTAACTCCTTAATTAGTAGATTTATTTAAGTATTAATAGTATTCCTTATAATAGTATATTTATTTAGTAAAGCCTAAAGTAGCTACTAAAGTCTCTTACTTAGCTTCTTAATAGCCGCTATATTTAGTTAAGTAGTAGCTACCTTCTTACTTAGCTTAGCTAGTTAAGTTTATACTTTATTTATAGTTATTTCTAGGCTTATTTTATAGTTAATAAAATCCTATAAGTTTTACCTTATTATTATTTAAAGCTTATCTAAGTATTTGTTTCTTAGCTCCTTTTATTTAGTTATAGCTATATTTAGGTCTTTAATTTAGTCTTAGTTATCCTTACTAATATAGATAGTAATTTAGTATTTAACTTTCGTATTAGCTTAGATATAAAATAAGAAGGTAAGAGGCTATATAACTATTATAAATTCTTTTCTTAAAGTTAAAGATAAAGTTATCGTTTATATACTTTCCTTCTCTTTTAATTTATTCCTAATAATAAACTAGATATTTTCTCCTATTAACTACTCTCTTATAAGTATAAATTATCTCTCCGAATTTTTCTTATAAGAATAGGAATAAGTTTCTTCTTATTAAAGAATTCGTTTATTAAGTTTATTATAGTCGTTTATATAAATTAAAACGATATAATAGAATCGAATTAGCGCGAAAGAAAAGGTAATAAGTTAGTAGACTTTAGTATTTATAAAAGTAAAGTAGGCTCTATAATACTTAGTAAACTTATAATAGTAAAGAGCTTTACTTAATATAACTAGTCTTACTACTTATTATAGCCCTTTTAGTTACTATACCTTATAGTACTTAGTCTTATTACCTTATAGCCCTTCTAAGTACTAGTATACTTTTATAGGTAGTTTTACTACTTCTAGTAACTCTTCTATATATAGGAATTATATTAGTTTTACTACTTATAGTAGCCTTTCTAATATAGGTATTAATTATGTTAGTTTTACTACCTATTATAGCCCTTCTAAGTATAAAATATACTATACTTAATTAAGTAGTAAGTTATTATAAACTTAGGCTTATAACTAGTTAAACTAAGTACTTAATTATAACTAAATATATAGTAGAACTAACTATAACTTATTAATTAATTAAGTTATTTATAACGATAACTAGGAAATAAAGAGATTTCTTACTTAGCTTAATAAGTTATATAACTATCTATTTAAACTAGGCGACTATTATCTTATAATAAGTATTAATATATAAGTTTACTAAGTACCCTTACTTCTTTAATTCTATATCCCTATATATAATAATTAATTTAGTCTTATAGTTACTATATATATTAGCTTATACTATTATACGTATATCCTTACTCTTATTAAATAGTTAAACCTTATCTTTCTAGTATACTTAGCTAGTAGTACGCTATATATAAGTAGTTAGTTTACTAGATTTACGCTTTATAAAGTACTTATTTAAAAAGATAACTTTTAGCTAGTCTTTAATATTTTAGTCTTTATATAATTTATATTATTTTCTTTTCCTTTTAACTAAGGCTTTTAATAATAAAGGTCTCTTCTTAGTAATTTAATCCTTAATACCTTAATCCTTTAAAACTCGGTAGACTATAATATAACTATAATTTAACTAGAGATCCTTTAAAAGCTAGCTATAGTTATAAAATAAATATTTACGCGTATAACGTATAATTATACGCTTTATACGCTTTATATAAGCTTATAGACGACTTATACGAAGTTTAGAAATACTATATAGTTACTAAGAGGACCTTTTAATAATAGTACTAATAGTACTAACTATAAGGTTAAAGATCTCGCGTATTTAACGTTATAATATACTAGTAATAATTATTTTAACGATCTAATTTCTTATAGCTAGTAAGATCTTAGTATTACGACGTTTATTACGTAGTATTATAGTAAGAGTACGAGTTTATAGCGCTATAGTAGTAGTTAAATTAATAGAGTATTATTCTAGCTAACGCGTCGCGCAAATTTATACGTAGACTTTTGCCGAGGTATTATAGATCTCTTATATACCTAATAACGTTAACTATAAGGGAGTTAGTTAAGTAGAGTAGTTAATTACTAAACTTTAAGCCTTTTAGCTTTATGAATTATCTACGCATTATAATAATAGGGTATAGTTTGATAGATATTCGAATGTTCAGGAGGGAAGGAAGCTAATAGCTGGGAAGAAAAGAGATATGCCTTAGACTAGGTCTATCTTCATAGTTTCGTAATAGGTATACGCGGAGCCCACGACGCGCCTGCGATATCCCTAGTCCTCAGGGTGCCTTACTGTCGCAAGGTGTGCTTTCCAACAAATAAGCAACAACCACAAAGATAGAAGTAGCGATATCAACATCCCACCGGTGAGAGGGTGCCACGGCGCCAAGATGATCTTGACCTCCGAACAAAGCTGCCTCCTTAGCCGAGTTCACCTTCCCCATACTACGATTAGAACAACCATTCGGACGAAAGTTGAGCATCATGCCACCGGTGCAAGCATGATGTTTGTTACGACCACCCCAGCTCTCGCCTTCACCACTACTAGTCCTAGGCGACTACCTCGCTAGCGAAACCATCCCTCGCCTCCACCTCCATGACACGACTTTCCTACCCAACCTAACCTCATTCCCGATCCCTGCACCCGCTATGTTTCCGTGCAGAGACACGGCCTTGCGTAGGCGATATAAACAGCGCCCGAAACGAGAGGCGTTCACTTTCCCTACCTACGTCCTGCCAACCTACGCTAAGCGAGGTCACCTATCGCAGGGGTGGAATCGAGCGGAAGATCCCGCAGACCCCGTACGGCATGTTGTAGCTGGCGCAACAACTCCGCAGGCATGAGTAGCTTGAAGCTAGAATCGACTCGGGTGCGAAAACGTTTCAGTATACTCCAGGGTCAGGCCCGGGGTCCTGTCGCGAGGCAGTCTACAATGTTGCTTCCTCGAGTATCGTTGCAGAAGCCTCCCTGTCCCTATGGTGAAGTAGAAGTGGAGCGAGATCCGCGACGCACAGTCTTTGCGGAACAGAGTGGCGTTGTAGAATGACACCCGGAAGACCATGTTACCGTTGCGCATCAACGCGAGCGCAATGTCCGACTCAGTAAGCAATCGTCTTCCTCTCCACCCTGACCTCCTCGCTCTTCAGATCCACATCCCCGTCAAACTCATCCGGCCCATGTTTTGTCGCCATGTGTTGGATTAATCCATCCACAGTCCGGCATATAACATCCGCATCCCTATCGCGTTGGCGAGCGCATAGAACGCAACCGAAGCGACCATCAGGAGTGTGGCATTTGACGACGAAGCGTGCAGACATGCGGTATTCGATGGTACGGTTGGAAGTGGGATCAGTGCTAAAGACCCATACATCCCGCGAGTCGACAGGCAAAGTGGAATCGCAAGTCGGACAGCGGCTATCGGAAGACGAAGGTGAGGGGTCGAATGCGGAGTGGAGGGGGCGGGAGGTATCCTGTAGCGTCTCGCTGTAGCGGCAGAAAATCTGTGCAGGCGGGGCGGGTACTGAGTCCGCTCGTCGCGGAGGGGGTAATGAACGCGCAGAAGAGACTGAGGAACGACGAGCTGGAAACGTCGATCGTTTTTGTAGTGGCGTGGGACCTTCTAGGGAATCCAAGCTGCTCTGTCTGCGCAGCATTCCAGGTCTTTGTGGAGAGTTGTAGTCAGGTAGCTGTTTACGACCAGGCAACATTCTGTCAGGATTGGATCCCAGCATACGCCTGTACTGCCCTTGCAGCGCATCGAGAGAGCCGTCTCGTGCAGTCTGCTGTGCCGAGATGAGACGCTGCATGTCGGCTTCCGTGAGGTTGCGGCCGGTGTAGAGGGCGTCTTGCAGGACGTTAATGACGGTTTGTTGAAGCTGGATGATTTGGGTCTGGAGTTTGTTCTCCGTGATGACTGGCAGTTTGTCAGCAACATCTCGGCCATGCTACACTCATCCTTAGACGGGCCGCGCAGACTGACCATCACCCTGCGCGTACCCAGCGCCCATGCGCATAAGATTGTCCTGATACGCCTGTTCGATCATAGCCCTTGAGCGGCGCGCCGAGTACGCAAAGTATTCATCATCGTCGTAGTCGTCTCGAAACCGCCTGCGCCTATTCCCCTCTCTGTCACCCCCTCTGTCACCCTCACGCTCATCCTTGTTGCTGGCCTCTAGCTTCTTAAGCTTCTCCTCCAGCACCTTGATCTGTCCGTCCTGCTTCCCGTCTGTAGCCTTCTGCTTATGCCTATCGTGTTTCTCTTGGATCTTGTCGGCCAGAGCCATCGAGGCGGAAAAAGTGCCAACGAGTGTGGATACGAGTGTTGCGACGATGAAGCCTTTCTGTGTATGGCATCTTTGCGTAAGCCGTTTGTGCTGTACATACCCATTGAGAGGCTGGCTTGTCGTACCTTGAGGTGTTTCTCTTCAATCATGTTGGCGTAGTTCATCTTGGTCTTGCGTCTCTTCGCTCTCTTCGATTTGCTCGTAGCAGTGGTCGGCTCAGACCCAGGAACGGCTGTACGATTGCTTGCGGACCCGGCCTTTTGTTGGGAGCGTACGTTGCAAGCGGAAGAAGTATCGGTCTGTCATCTGCTCGAGCTACCGTCGTGCTGGTTATCACGAGCCCGTTGGAAATGCGGTATATGGCACATGGTCACCGCTATTGTGCCATTGACGTCGTCGGGCATGCAAGTACGAATCCACTATAGAACACGGCTCCACCTATAGCCGGCCGGTTCTTCCCGAACCCTTGGCGCGATGCATACTCCCTTGTGCTCACCCGCGGTGAAGCGACCGAGAAACTTGCTGTGTGCATGTCTAGTGAAGGAAGGGCCAGACGACAGAAACGAAGAGGCAGTTCTAGTGCTCTCTGCCTTGCGTAGTGGAAGATCTCCCGATAAACAAAAACGTAGATGGTCCGGGGTGCTCAAGCTTCATTGCGCCCTGTTAGGCAACGCTAAACTCAGATTGGTATGTATGGTATATACAAGGTCGATATAGCCAGCGCGTTTCCTTTATATCAACAATCATCCAGCCCAATGACCACTAAACATCCTGTTCCACGAACACACGAACGCGCCGACGTTCGAAGCTGCAAAGCTGCATCGCCGTTTCTTCGCAGCTCGCGGGCCGGTCAGATTGTCGGCGTCTCTCATGGCCATGAAACCTTGCCCCGGGTACTTCTGGGTGGCGGCAGGAACGTCATCATGCTATCCAAAAGCCTTTGTCTTGTTCGTGATCTTCGTTAGCTCGCCAAAGGCGTTAGGGAAACCCATTACGGCTTGAGAACAAGCTGTTCAAGACGCTCGATGCCCTGGTTCCACAGGTTTGCCCATCGGACGCAGGCGCTGTCGTCCGGTAACGTGTCGTCGTCGCACCCGAAACGAACTTCGAATTCTTGGTTCTCGACCCAGCCACCGGGCTGCAGGGCCGCGAACGCCTGCGCGTAGAAGAAGGGCCAGGATTTGATGCTGAACCCGTTCATGAGACGCGTATGTACGTAATCGAAGCGGTCGGAGAAGTCCCAGGGCTCGTCGGCGTCCATGACCTGGAACTCAAGATTCGGCGGCACGGCCGTAGGCTGGATTGGGCTCAGATCTATCCCGATGACTCGCGCTCCGGGGTGGTCGTCCGCGACGTCCATGGCCCAGATACCTGTCCCTGTTCCCACATCCAGGATGGATCCTGGGTCGGAGATGGGTGCAACGAAGTGTTTAGAATCGAGGACGAGACGTACGCTGTGGTAGTGGATGTCCATGCGCTCCTGCTCGCGCTCGTCGTTGGGCATTACATACTTGCCCCGTCGGAAGGCGTGGTAAGAGCGGCCATACTCTTCTTCATAGTCGAAGATGCTAGATGTAACTGAGGCCGTTGATAAAGCCTCATCGCCGAAGCCGGAATCGGAGCCGGACGTTGAACTGTTGTCCGATGACTCCGGCTGTATAGGCTCGTTGGTATCTTGATGGCACATGGTAAACTAGCAATTGCAGATTGGGGTGTATTCTGGGTCCGGTACGCGGATCGTCACAGCTTAGTGCCCTGTATCTGAGGGGCCTAGATATTCGATGCAGCGTCTTGCGCGGAACAGCATCCTCCCAAGCTGGCGATAAGTTAACAAAGGCCCCCGGATCGTCGACCTTGAGCTCCTGTACTTTCGAAGTTGAGCTGCGGCTTCACCTACTTCTAGAGGGAGTTGGGCACGTAGGTTGTAGGTCAGGCGGATCACTTCTGGCCTGAGTGCCTGTATATTAGGGCTCCCGACTGTGTTATCGAACGTCTGCGTATGCGTGCAGTAGGTGGGTGTTTGCCGCCAACGTCGTCCACAACGTGTGGGAACGTCAGGCTTCGACTCAGGACTGTTGACTTCCGATTCACTTTACGACGCGCTCAAGAATCGAACGAAGAGAAGGAGGGCCAGGACGGCGATGATACATGTACATAAGGCAAAGAAACGGCAAGGCTGCTTACCGTTTCGCTGTTTCGACATTATGCATACGATGCACGGTTGCGAAGCCGCGTGGGTCAACCTGTTTATTGAACCGTCGAGCTCACTAGAGTAAAAGCTTCGGCCTGATCCTTGTCCGGCCCAACCTTGCTATCATCAAACCCTAGTTGAGCGTGAACATATATACACCATCTATATGGCGACTCTCACTCACAGTAAGAAGCCCAGCCAGAATAGAAGGAGGTTTTGCTGTTCGACTGTACTACAAGAATCGAGCATATGATTGTTCTCACAGACTGGCTTCCTCGCTTGTATAGATGCATGGCTGGCGTAAACCATGTTCCCGATTCGATCGTTGGCTCGGTTATCGGCGAAATGCACGTGGGAAACGGCTGCGGTTTGGCTCGTCTGGCACGCTCCGCTCCCTACGCCGCATGCCCGCCCGCTTTATGATATCTATCTGTGCATTCCGTGCCGCGTTCCCTTTTGCTGGAATGCAATATAAATCGCACGTCCATGTGCGTGACCTGACAGCGGACAAATACACTACAGCAGGCATCGAGACCCGAGGCAGTGGTTCTCGTATCCGCTACAGTGGTTCTCCGGGATTGAACACCCTGTGTGAGGGTTTCCCTTGGTGGCGCATTGGTAACAACAATGGCAGGCTATCTGACTTTCCTCACACCGCCTCTTGCCGCCTGGCTGGCATTGCTGTCATCTCTTTCGTATATCTGCGTCGGCGCCTTCGTCAACTATCGCAAGCTTCGTCAATTCCAAGGCCCACCTCTGGCAGGCTTGAGTCGCTTCTGGATCTTCTGGCAGTCCGTTAATGCACGCTTGAGCCCAGCCGAGTTCGAAGCAATCCAGAAATATGGTGATTTCCGGAACCTGTCGTATCTGCTCGCGCATCGCTGATGTTGAGCGATAGGATCGGTTTGCCGAATTGGGCCAAACCTGCTGCTCACTGATGATGCAGACATTGTACGACACATGAACGCGCCCGGGTCGAAGTGGACGAGATCAGATTGGTACGATGGAGTGAAGTTGGACCCCAGGTTCGACACTGTCTTCTCGACCCGCGATGAGAAAGTGCACGCCGATCTGAAGGCGAAGGAAATAGGCGCTGTCAGAACTCCCCATCATCTCAGCAATATGCACCTCCAACTGACCTCGACCAGTACAATGGCCGCGACATCGGTACTCTGGAGCCGGACATTGACAATCGTGTGGTAGACCTGTTGAATCTGATCAGAGATTCGTACAGTGGTACCTCAATGGACTTCGCCGCCGTATCTCGCTTCTTCACTCTCGACGTGCTCAGCACTGTAGCATTCGGCAGACCCTTTGGCTTTATGGCCGCAAACCGAGACCTCTGGGATTACAACAAGACGACTTCCCAATCCATGATGATACTGGAATGGAGCGTGAACCACAAAGCCCTCCGCTGGTTGTTCTCCACCCGCCTCATGCAAGCTCTGGCCGCCCCGAAGGTGACAGACAAGACCGGCATGGGCCCCGTCCTCGCGTTCGCTCGCCAAGCCGTCGCCGAGCGCTTCAGCGCCAACCCGAAAATCAAGCAGGACATGCTCGGGCACTTCGTAAGCAAGGGATTGACCCAACTGCAGTGCGAAGTGGAAGCGAATCTCCAAATCATTGCCGGAGCCGACTCAACGACGACGGTTCTGCGATCAACCATGTTTCTCCTGGCCGGATCACCCGTAGCATATGGCAAGCTTAGAGCCGAGCTCGACGTCGCAACGAACGACGGCACTTTATCTTATCCTGTAACACGGTATTCCGAAACCCTCAAGCTGCCGTATCTGCAAGCTTGCATCTGGGAAGGTCTGCGCATGTACCCGCCTCTTTTGGGTTCAAAGCGAAGACTGCGCCCTCAGCGGTGAATCGATAAAGGGAATATACTTTCCCTCAGGTGTCGACGTCGCCGTCTGCGACGATGCCATGTGTCGGCGGAAAGACATCTTTGGCGATGATTCGCACGTTTTCCGACCGGACCGATGGATCGAAGCGGATGCCGAGACGCGTGTCAAGTATCGGCAGACGGTCGATACGGTGTTTGGGAGCGGCCGGTTCCAGTGCTTGGGCAGGCATATCGCTATGGTGGAGCTTCACAAGGCGTTGGCGGAACTTATGAGGAATTTCGATTGGGCGATTGCGGATCCGATGAAGGGGATCAAGCAGACATTGCATTCCGTGCATGTTCAGTCGAACATGAACCTTGTCGCTAAGCCGAGGGGGTAACGGAGTGAGAGCCAGTTCATGCTACGGGACTAACTCCTAATGACACTTGTTTGATTTCTATGAGCCGTCAATCTTCATCCTTGTAGACTCGCACTGGATGACTACCCCAAAATGATTCTAGCACACGCAGCTGGTTAACGTGAACCTTACTGCAGCTCTATGGGCAATCGCAAATGTCGGCTTGCCTCATGCTCTTCGGAGTATCTAAAGAACACCACTATGCAATCATACCTTGCCATACAGCGCTCCATCTTATGAATCACCTCATGTATCTATCTTAGCTGTGTTTCTTCTGCTTTCCATAATGCAGCGGGCGAGGAGGACGCCACTGTTACCGTCATGCTGTCAGCACCGTCCAACGCTAGAGTTATAGTTTTCAGGGAGAAGACTCGATTCAAAATAGTTCGTGGAGCATCCTTGGCTGCGTGGTATAACCTTTTCAACTTCACCGCGCCCTCACAGGGCTGCATGCTCAAGGACAGCAGGCCTGCTCCGCCGGTGATGACTCCGAAGACCGCCTGGACGCGAGACATCGCATTTGCTGGTTCACAGTGGATATTGCGAGGTGTTGGGGAAGAGAGAGGATAGAAAAGGGACTGCGGAAAAGAGATTTTGCCAGCTACCTTAGCCTGATGTAACAAGGGCCGGTGGCTACAGCTCAAAGTACATAGGTAACATGCCAGCACTGCCACAGCCCCTGCACTGAAGGCAGCTTTGTCCTGCTTGGCTCACAGGAGAGGCCTCGGCACCCATGAAGATGAATCTTTCCATGAGCGAGTAATCGGCGAGAATAACTATGTAGATGCACACACTTCGGCTCCCGGCAGTTTGCTCCTCCACCTCCGCAAGGGCCCCCGCAATGGACTCCCGCAATGGACTCCACTCCACTCAGCACAGCGTACGTCAAGCCATAGATTCAGGACAGAGTTCATCTACCCGTCTTACGGGCAGTTAGGGATAGGTATCAACTTTGCCCTGCTTTTCTATCTACCGTTTCTGTCTTCTACACTTCTCCATTACTCAATCAATTCAGTCTTCTCCTCGTTCAGCCTAAGTCTTCTGGCAGCACGGGCAGGAGATAGGCCTAAGTTCGTGACTTTAACTCGTCTTTTGAACCCCAAGACCTGCTACCGGCGCGATGGCCATTATTCGCCTTCCCCAGGCTACATACCGTGGTGGTACCGACGACGACATCAACTACTATCACGGCATTCCGTACAGCCAGCCGTTCGAACGCTTCCAATCACCCAAACCGGTAGTCAGAAACGGTGATCCAGAGCATGTTATAGATGCGACACGCTGGGGCCCGATATGTCCTCAAAACCCATCCCGGTTTGAGCCCTATCTTTATGGACCATGGCCTTCGCCGCCGAACGGAGGCCATCCGGACGAGAGCGAATGTGGCGTGCTGTCAGTCTACCAGCCTCAACTCGCAAGTACGGACAAAAAGCTGCCGGTCATTGTATACATGCACGGCGGTGCATGGCAAACGGGCAGCAGCCAGATAAACTGGTACACCGGGACCGCACTCGCGCGCGACGGAGAGTGCATTGTCGTCAACATAAACTACCGTCTCGGCATCCTGGGGTTCTTGTACAAAGAAGGCAAAGATCTGGCCTGTGGTAACCAGGACCATATCCTCGCGCTCGAGTGGGTGCGCGACAATATCCGACACTTTGGCGGTGACCCCGACAACATCACTGCCGCGGGTCAGTCCGCAGGCGCCTACAACACGCAACTTCTGCTCGACATAAGGCCTGATCTATTCCGTCGTGCCATCATTCAAAGTTCGCCGGCGAGCATGGCGTTCAGCGCCGAAGACGCGAAGAGTGTAGTCGCGACCGTGCGCTCTGCTCTGCCAGCTGGGAAGTCGCTTGATACTGCCAGTGTCGATGAGCTGCTTGTTGCACAAGCCGCTGCCGGCAAGGCTCACGTGTCGAACTGCTTCATGCCCCTCGCCCCGGACGGCATCGCACCTGGCGGCCGTAGCAAGGCCCGCGATTCGAAGGATCAGAAGGACGTATTGATCACCTGGATGGAGCACGATGGCTCCGCATTCGCTGCGTTGTCACAGGGAGACCAGACCATTTTCTCCGACGATCTCAGCCGCAAGTTAACCGGCGAGCTGTTCAGAGAGCCGTCGATCCAGCTTGCTGACCGGTTGCACCAAGCCGGTCATAACGTTGTGACGCTGGAGCATCAGTGGCAGCCGGAGGATTTCGACCTTGGTGCCACACATTGTGTGGATCTGCCTTTAATCTTCGGAGATTTTAACGCTTGGAGTAACAGCCCGATGCATGGTAAGTCGTCGGCTGAGGAATGGGATAGTCAAGGCAAGAAGATACGGGAGGCTTGGGGACGGTTTGCGAAGAATGGGACGGCGCCGGTCGGGTTGAAGGCAGAGGTCACAGATTGGAGCTCTTGTGATCGAGATTCGTAGTGGTTATCCAACTGGATTGGCTCTAGAGCCTACCACATTGTGAAGTGGATTTACGACCGTGGATAAATCCAGATGATCCAGTCGAGTGCACAGGTGTATACACGCGTTTGGAGGTGCGCAACATGCACCGTATCACGCCCCATGCTTGCTCGTATATATTAAGGCTCGGACTGGACTTAGGAAATCAGATAACACCACTTCCGGATCAAGACGGCACCTATCTTCCGTTCACTTGACGCCACCGATATTGAACGTATAGCTGTCTATCTCGTCTGTCCAGTGGCAATCCAAATCCAGTCTAAGCGGCTACTCATCAATTCCAACTCGGGAAACATTCAATCTACTCAAGATGCTTACCTATCTTCTTGGTATTCTATGAGTCCTTCATACTGTCTCTGCCGCCGATAATCCTTACTGTCACTCCCCTAAGCAGACAGTCTACACATTCGCACCTATCTCGCCTCCTCATACCTCCATCGTGATTCTCCTGGATCCGGCAGGGACTGCCTGGAAAACTGTGGCTTCTCGGCCCGTCACACGTACTTCACACTTCCAATTTGGCCTCCTTACACCAAAGATTCTAAGCTGCTGGATGTGTTTCGCGCTATTCCCTACGCGATAAACCCAGTCGCCTACGGATGGCCGGGTGAAGGTAGCTTACCTTAAGGACTCGTCACGTCCATTCCGGAAGCCCTGCTGTGGAAGTAGATAGGCAAGGCTTCCGCACGCACTTGGCGACTAAGCGCGGTATCAGGCGGTCGGACCGGCTGTGTTGGGTCGATGTCGATGCCCACTATTAGTTGTGGATTTGGTTCAACACGTGCCAAGTTCTCCTTGACGCGGAAGTCTTAGCCACGATCCAGAAAGTGACCGGTATGTGATTCAGAGTTCGAAGAGTCGGATGGCGCCATGATCTTAGACGTGAAAGTTTTTGTGTATAGGCCGAAGGGGAGAAGCACAAAGCACAAAATGGCCTTAATATGCCTCGAAGTTGACCAGATCAGGCCAAGGGCTTGCGGCCTCCAGGTCAGATATTCTGCCCACGGATGATCTTTTGAACACGGAGTTGATGAGCTGCAAAGGGACGGAGTATGAAGGAGCTAAAAGGAGGCTGTGTTGCGCTCCGCTCACTGTTGTGGTCAACAATTCCAACGTGACTATTGTCGCAACGCGATGAGATGGACGAGCTGAGACAGAACTTAGTTGCGAGGAAGACTCTCCTTTGTATCCGACGATTGTTGTGGTTATACATAGTGGTGTTGATGCGGTGATGTTACACCGCCGAGTACGACGGATGCAGGGGTGCAGACCAGGCGTTTAGCAGTCAGCAACATTCAAAGCGACCTACTCATATGGCTAAGGACGTCGGCCAACTATCAGACGCAGCGAACGAGATGGAAGCTCTCAGGTGATGATGGGCTTACTGATAGTATTGAAATCGTGTTACCCTACTCGTCCACATTCCCCGCAAATCATTAAACTGAATACGAGACACGTTTGCAACGCGGCAAATATGCGGAAGCTTTCTTTGATTGTTGCTCCTATCTTTCGTCGCCTTCCGAGTCACTGACGCCGTCAACAGCAGCCAGCGAGCCGTCAGCCTTCGCGGACCAGGTACCGCACCACCACATCCGATCGTCGATCATCGCTTGATATGCCTTCATGTCCTCCCGCCTCCACGCAACACCTAGCCCGTCTTACGCACCAATCAGGAAGGTTCTGTCCTCCCTTCGAGAGCACGATGAGTCCAGTCTGCTTTGCATAATCCCCCACAGAGCCCAAAACACGCGACAAAACAATGGAAGAAGAAACGACATCTTACAATCATCACTGGGTATCCTCTCCCCGCCAATCCCCAATGACCTAGCGCCTGTGAGTCGCTTGCGCAATGCCAATCTCCAGAAAGAAACAAACAGGAAAAGACGCAAGGAAAATGCTGCTTCTGCCCGGTGTGATAAGACAAAGGGAATAGTTGGGTTCGCATGGGCTATTGGTAGTGCCCTGTGGCGATCATGCTCGGTGGACCCATTGGTCCTTGGCTCAGACTGCGCATGTCCACATGCGTTGGCATATCCGCTTGCTGCTGCACATTGTGACCATCCACGTAACCCCCTGCGACATTGCGGGTATGGGCAAGTAGTTAGGCTCGGCGCTCGGGCTTTCCTCGAGGCTCTCGAGCCCATCCTCGCCCTCTTCGATGTCATCTTCAACGGGCATGGTGCCGTCAGGGTTGGCTTCGTGCGTGCGACGGTGCTGGGCCAGATTGTCGGAGCGAGAAAAGGCTTTGTTGCAGAGAGGGCAGACGTAAGGGCGCTCCTGAGTGTGCGTGCGAACGTGCCTCTTCAGGTGCTCTAACCTCTTGAACAACCGTCCACACATGGGAATTGGACATGAGTGGGACTTCTGCGGATACGGTCCGAGTTCTTGAATGGTGGCAGAACGTGCCCTTCTGTAAACACCGTTGGCCGTGCGGGTGACAGCGGCATGATGGAGAGACACTGGCCTAGAGTACTCATCGCTCGGGAAAGGCGCGAAGTCTTCTGCTTGGACGAGTGGCAGAGGCGGCTGCATCGCTGCCAGGTCTTCGGCTGGCGTGCTGTGGCGAGAGAGATCCAAGAGCTCCTTGTGGCGAGACATCATCGGGTTGTTGCCGTGTACCGAGGCGGGAGAGTCGTGGTAGACCTCGTCTACTTCTGCAACTGGTATCACGGATTGGGAAACTGAGCGCC
The DNA here is from genome assembly GCA_030247885.1 of Taxawa tesnikishii (nom. ined.). Taxonomy (NCBI): domain Eukaryota; kingdom Fungi; phylum Ascomycota; class Dothideomycetes; order Dothideales; species Taxawa tesnikishii (nom. ined.). Next base: position 29,461 of record JAPDRO010000004.1, read on the forward strand.
GAAGGTCACTAGGGCGGCGGACAGTATGAGATGTCATGCCTCCGGTAGCGGTGAGTGCAGCAGCAACGCCAGTGGAAAGGGATGAACGTCGCCTTCTCTGCTTGTACGTAGGAGAGCCTTCAAGAACCGAGGAGTAGACGTTGGTCTGGTGAAGTGGTCGGATCATGGATGGGTACTGTGGTGGAGCAAGGCTTGTGGGCGGCATTTGCACAAGAGGGTTGTATGTTTGCGACATGCCAACGTCCGGGAGGGCGGTATAGAGGCCGGTGTCTTCGTTCGCAATATATGCGGGCTCAGCTGTCATAGGCGCAGAGTGCTGAGGGGGCGTCAATGGCTCAAAAGAAAGTCCGCGAACGCTGTAGTCTTCAAAGTGCGAGGAAACAAAGGAAGGTGCGGGTGAGTACTCCATGTATGCGGGCATCGAGCTGTGTCGGTGCTGCACCTGGGTCAGAGGAATGCCGTTGCGGTCATACTGAACGATTGGTCCGTACGACTGCTCCCGCGTCCTCTGCACCTGAGCTGGCATCGGAGGAACTGCCATCTCCTGTGCGTACGTTGGCGCTTGCGTATAAGTGTGTTCTGGCATGGGTTGTGGCATACTTGGTTGAGGCTGATGCTGTTGCGGCTGCGGAATCATTTGCGGAGGAGGCATTGAGTCTGAAGCGCGTTGTGCTGGAGATTCGGGCTGTGATCGAGATTGAGGTGCAGCGTTGTTGTTGAAGACGGAATTGTTCGTCTGTTGCGCTTTCGTGAGCTGCTCAAACAGTGACACAGACGAGTCGAACTCGAACGACAATGCAGGTTCGCTGACTGCGACAGTTGTTGCTTCTTGTCCCATCTTCTCCCTCTTCAGGTCACGTTCCAGCGCATCGAGGAATAGCCTATCGTGTGGCACACTGTACCAGTAAAAGACCTTCTGCTTCTTCTGTGTCCTGATGCAGTTGTTCTTGTACAGGAAGTCTAGGAACGCGCTCTTGGGCTCTTCCAAGGAAGCGTCGGTGCCGGATTTGAGGTTGCGCAGATCGGAGAAAATACCCTCCTCAAACTTCTTCGAGTTTTTGACCGGACGGCCAAAGGCCTGGAAGCGGAACGACAGGCATCGTACAATGTCTGTGCCGGAAACGTGGAAGAGGTTGTTCCTATCGTGGGTCAATGTCTGTTGCAAACACAGGATCCTGAGGGTCATTACCAGAGCACGCAGGAGACGTATTCGCCCGTGGGCAGCAGGAATCTCCGGATGTACTGGTCTTGCGCCCAGTCAACGGGTGCGGAAATGAGAAAGTATTTTACTGTGGAATTGTCAGCAACGCCGATCAGGCCAAGAGAGGTGGTGGGGTGGAGATGGTGATGCTGCTGGGTTGCGGGAACATGCAGCGCCGTTGCGACGCAAACGTACAGTTGTCGACCTGCTGCAACGCGACGATTGAGTCTGCAGGCAGTGCTTGTTGTGCGTCCTGGTCGAGTAGAAAGGTCTCTGGAGCGACTGATCGAGGCTGCGGAGGTGGCATTGCTGAATGGTGGGTTGAATACATGATGCGTGTTGTGTCGATGGATGATGGGCAACCGTTACAGCCGAGATGAGGTGAGATGAGTGCACGCTCGTTTCGTGTCAAGATGCTGCCTCAACCTCAAACAGCGGGATTATTAAGTTTGTAATGGGTAAAAGGCGACGCGATACCAGTATCGCGAGACGCTGCAGTGGTGGTGTAAGTATGAGGGAGGAGTCGCGGTCGTCGGCGGGGCGGAGGCGATTGAAACGAGTGTGTCGGGCAGGAAAAACAAAGCTTTTTTCCACGAAGAGGATAGGATGGTCGATGAATTGTAATAACTCGAGGGCCGGCCTCAGTAGTACGGAACAAGCAACAAGCACGGTGGTTTGCGAGCGAAAAGGGAGTATCTTGATGGTAAGGGTAGCGTAGCAGGAGCCAACGAGCTAAAAGCGGGAATGTGAAGCAGTGCAGCAGAGCTGATGTGGTGGGCAGAGACGGTGTTTGAGGTTGCGAAACGGAGCCCGAGGCCTTAAGGGAGGGAGCGTCGGGGATCTGAAGAGCGAGGGAAAGTGTTTCACCATCGGCAAGCAGCCTCAATTTAGCTAGTCGATAATGCGCCAGAGATCAGGACTGGCCTGTGCCTGCGGTACCTGGCGCCTTGTACCTGAGCGTCAACCCAGCCGGGCTGCCCACTCACACAACCACGCTCATCGGCCGAGGAGTTGGCCGTGCGTGGGCGCCAACGCAGAAACGTCTCTGCAGCCGCCCAAAGCAATGCAAACACCACTATCGAGCCCCAATGGTGATCGTCAGAAGGCCGGTGTATAGACGCCGTGCGGTGGAGTCCGTCCTGCACCCGCATGCCGTAGCACCAGCACCAGCACCAGCACCAGCAGCACCAGCACCAGCACCAGCAGCAGATGAGTGAGATGAGGAAGAGGGACGTCACGAGGCTCTTTCTACTAATCAAGCACGATACTGTCAAATCCATCACCGTCTGGCACTGTGCTTCGACTGTGCTGCTCCTTTTCACAAATACAAGCCACATTCGACGCCCGCAATCGCTTCCGGAAGTCCGGCAACCTGTGATGTGTCAATTCCTTTTTGCAGCAAAGGCGCATCCAACATCCACGGAACCACGTTCCTCGAGTCAGTGGAGGCCTTGGAGCAAGGAAGACGATACGAGGGAGCGCCCGGCTAAAGATTTTAAAGCTGCAAATATGGTCGCCAGCGGTACGCGTGCGTCGAGCCAAGCCGATGCGCAAGCCGATGATATGACGGGAAGAAGGAAAAAGGGTGCGCTGATCGCTGTGCCTGAGGATCAGACCGACAGACCCTCAAACCGCGCGATGCTGAAGACCAACTCTTCTCACCAACGAGTTCAACAGCAACGTCAACAGGCACATGACAGTCGTTGTTCGAGATTAATTGTTGCGACTGCTTCTGCAGCACTCACTCACTCACTCACATGAATGCTGGGGCATCCACGAGTTGACGCTGCACGCTGCCCGCTGCCCGCTGCATGAGGCGTACGTGCATGGACGGTTTAATTACCGGCTGCCCACGGCTTGCAATAGTTGAACTATAACGGAACCTTACCCCAAGCACCATTGGAACCTCATCGCTCGGCGACGGCGCTTTGACCGCGGCAGATGCTCGAATGTCAACAACACCCTTCCACCACACGTGATTTAATGCCACTTCTTTCCGATGACCGGTTCCGTGCCCAACCACAGTTGCTTGCTATGCCCGAAGCGCAAACTTGCGCAGCGTTTCTCGTCCAGACGCTCTCAACGGCGATGAATGCTGGCCTTGATTGCAAGCTTTCGCAGCAAGCCAACGCTGCTGCAGGGCGTTGCTGACTGCTGCAGGAACAACCGGCCGTGACCAATCGCCCGCTCTGTTTGATCAGCGTTCTGAAACAGCCCGACCCCGATCAGGGCCAGCAAACTCTCAAAACCACCATCAAGCACGCCCAGCCAGGGAACGGCAGACCTGCATGTCGCCATCATTGCAAATAGCCATGACACGAAGATCCGGAGAACGGCATACGCTTTGACTACTGTTCGACATAGCCCTTGACATTGTTCTGCTCGTTCTGCCTGGTTGGCAGCGACTTCGAGCGAAGAGCGGCGGCTTATCGCTGAAACTCTATCCCCATTCTCTCATTGCGCGTCGAGAAGCGAGGCGGTTCTAACAACTGCCGGGCGTTCTTCGGTCACTGTCGCGGAGAGACTACCTTCTCCAGATCTTCATCCTCCACGGTGAGCTCATTTGCTTGATATGGAGCCTTTTTCTTTGGGTGCTTGGCAGCATATCATATCGACATCTACGATCTTCCCATAGAGAGAAGGAGCGAGCTATTGACGACCGCTTGAAAGCTGCGCTCGCACACTCACCGACTATGAAGGCCGAAGACGTAAGAAAATACGGTAGGGTCTGGTTTCCCTTGAACAGTTACGGACACGCTGCAATGACCTCAACATGCAGCGAAGAGCGACGTGAGGTGTAACAGAGATGACCAATCACCTATATTTCATCGTTCTATACATGTCAACAGGAAGAAGACGGGATATCTCATTCCTTCCAATCATGCCTGTTGCAACCCCACTTCGTCACTCTTATACTTCCGGCTCGGTACGGTCAAAGACGTTCAGCCACGTTGGTCTGAACAGCTTCAACCCTACAATCAGTCAGCCTCCGGTTAAGCTTTTCCCGAGGTGTTGCATGGCTGTGACGGAGCCTTCTCCTGATCTCCATATTTACAGCCACTCACTTTACCGCATCCTCGATATTCGCCGAAGAGCAGCAAGTAAGCTTTCCGTTAAAAGAGGACCGGTCGATCCGGCACGTCGGCCATTAGCCGCACTGTGTCACCGTGAACCCCGTGACCATTGTGTTTCATGCTTCTTCTTCCCCTTCCAGACGCAAACAGGGCACACTAATGCGTTCTGATATGTTTCATGTTGATTAAGCGAGCCCGTCGATCCCTGTATTAAGATTCTAAACCCTTTCCCAACCCCTTCCGAAGCCCTCTTCTCGGGATCCGTTGCAAGCCGGTGCCCGTGGTAGACTTAGGGTACCGAGGGCTTCATGGAGTACGCACGTAAACAGGCAAACTGATAATCTGTCAGCATTCTCCATGCTTCGTAGATCGCCGTGCCCTATACCAACGATACTAGGACAGGATGGTTGAGTAACTAGATGCATAGTTCATGGAAAATGTTCCGGAAAACTGGAATCGGAAATTGCATTGCATATGACGGACAACTGTGGTTCTTAAGCCAGAAAGTGGTAGTGGATGGTGCCCCATCGGTCTGCTACTACTTGTGTGATCCATAACAGCCTTCCACAAGGCTTCGATAAAGGTTTCAAGGAAATTGCGTTGCTCGTAACGATGCCTTGGAAATGTCCAATGGTATCATGAGCTTGGGATGGATTGCAGTGGTGGCTCTGGGTTGACCGCAAAGGATGCTGGGACGTTGGTGGTCTCGATATTGGCATGGCCGCAAGATTGCATGTCTTCAAGACATGGTATCGGGAATGGCGTGGCTTGGTCGCCGTCCGTCTCTAGGACCTGGCTCCGGAAGACATCTTCCAGACGGTAATTGAACGAGCACGATTTGCGGTGCCAGAAGATGAGTTACCAAAGCAGTCACTCACAGAAGCTTGCGACATGACTTCGCACGCACGTTCACCGCCTTTTCCCACCACGTCCTCTCCCACCTTTCCCTCTCATCCCACCACTCCTCTTCGGTCCCTCAATACTAGCCACATCCCTCTTACTCAAACTGAGGGTTCCTCCCTTGAACCTGCCCACACTGGGTCCACCAATCCCTCTTTCTCGTCGCACAGGCGCAGACTTCTTCCCCGTCATCCGCTCCAGAATGATACCGTTCTCTTTTGCCTCTTTCCTTCTTTTCTCTTCTCGGTCTGTGGCTTTTGCGTGTATACCCTTGCGGTGCGACATGGGCATCTTCTCTTGCGCCAGGATGGAGGTCTTAGAACCGAGCGATTGGAGGCGCAGGTCCGTAGCTTTGTGCCTGTTTGCACCGGATGGTCCTGTAGTGTTCGAAGAGGCATCGAGGAGGTGCGATTCGTTCAAGAGCCGCTGAAGCGCGAGATCGTTTTTCAGGTTTGCCGCATCGGAGGCGTCGTCCTCTGTTGGCTCTGCCTTCCGCTTGGCTGTTGAGGTGGGCTTCGGATTCGAAGAAGGCGGCTTGGAGGACTACAGAACGTTAGGACGCATGTAAAGTACTACATCAATTCAACAAAGGCATACCATGAAAGCTTTCATCTCGTGCTTGTCTGCGCGCTCGTTTGCGCTTCGCGATGCCGTGTGCTCGACAACCTCGACAGCGTCTTCTTCGGCCTCAGATATACCACTCCAATCGAGTTCCTCTTCCGTGTCCCGCTCTCCGGCACCATCCTCCTCTTCTTGCGCTTCTGCTTTCTTTTCTGTACCCTCTAGCGGCCTGAACTTTGCTTCGAACGCGCGGCGAAAGATGGTTTGAAGGTCCTCATTGTCTGACTCTGGCTCTGTGGCCGGTATCGCCTCTTGGACGTCCGCTCGTCGTTTTCGCTTGCCGAGTGTTACTGCCATGACAATATACTCTCAGTGCGTTGCCGTCAGTGGCAGAATCCTTTGTCGCATGGACTTTTCGAGATTCAAACGCGGAACCAAAGCCGCTCCGACGTCAAGCTCTTGGCGGTCATACTATTTCTCCCGCTCCTCTATCAACATCAACCAACGACCTTTTGTCGAATCGATTATGCCAAATTGAGAATGACACGCTTCAGACCTTGTATAGACCTGCACGCAGGAAGCGTGAAACAGATCGTTGGCGGGACATTGACGACGACGGACTCCGATCTGAAGACGAACTATGTTTCCAAGCTGCCATCTTCGCACTATGCAAAGCTTTACAAGGATAACAAGCTCGAGGGCGCTCATGTCATTATGCTAGGTCCGGGTAACGAAGAAGCCGCCCGAGAAGCCTGCAGTGAGTGGTTCAACGGCTTGCAGGTGGGCGGCGGTATCACAGATCAGAACGCTGCGCAATGGATCGAGTGGGGAGCTGAGAAAGTAGGCTATGCGACATAGGAAACGACTTGCTATCCTTGGGATCAGGCTGAGCTCGAGGTAGGTCATCATTACATCGTTCCTTTTTCCTTCGGGCAAATTCTCGCTCGACCGGTTGCAAAGTGTGCAGGAGAAACTCGGCGGTGATAAAGAGAAGCTCGTAATCGACCTCAGCTGTCGGAGGAAGGGCGAAACGTGGTTTGTTGCCATGAACAAGTGGCAGACGCTTACCGATATGGAGCTCAATCAAGGTAATGTCATCCGGCAACCCCTCTCAATTTTACCCAGGCAGGTCGATTGGAGTAGTTAACTCTCGTCCAGAATCGGTCAAACTCCTAGAGCCATACTGCTCAGAATTCCTAATCCATGCGGCGGATAACGAAGGCCTACAGCAGGGCATCGACCACGAACTGGTTGAAAAGCTCGCGCAGTGGTGCAGCATACCAGTCACATATGCCGGAGGTGGCCGTAACCTTCAGGATCTGGATTTAGTCAAGCAGCTGAGCGGAGGAAAAGTGGATCTGACCTTAGGGAGCGCGCTAGATGTATTCGGCGGTAGTGGAGTCAAGTTCGAAGACTGCGTGAAGTGGAATGAGAGGCAAGAATGAGAGTGGGAGGGAGGATGTGTGAGTGGCGGTGTAGCCAGCGGCGAATCATTAGGGCCGTGAATGTGCGATCGTCTTCATGGGAAAAGAGCAACTTGACTGCCTACAAACCATAAGGAGAGCAAAGGCACGGCAGTGGTGTCAGTACCGCTCTACTCTCATCGACTGTCAGCATTCACCCTCTCTTCTTTCGTGTCGTATCGGGGTTGTCGAACGCTTAACGTACGTTTTCACTTGAGTCTGTACTGCAAAGACCATCCATTATAGACATTTGATCCTTCAGCCGTTTCTTTGCTCCCCTCCCGTCTTGCGAGAGGTGCTACTTCACTCCCTTACTCAACAACAATGACGCTAAGGAAATTGTCCAAAGTTCGACAGCATACACCGGCAGTGGGCAAAGGACGCGCAACCAACGCCAAAGTCTTCTCACCAAAACCAACGACCGCCCGCACAACGATAAATACCTAAGGCAGCAGTCTCCACACGAGTCGTGCACGAAGCGCATTCCAAAAAGCGTAAGGCCAAGAGGCGCACGAGGATCGACTGGGTGGCAGCCGTCGGCCCCAAATCCAACGGTTATAAAGAAGCAAACTATTTCCTTTCTCACCCTCTCTCCATAGACTCAAAACAAGATCTATACGCTGGCATTTGCAGACAAGTCAGACAACACGCCGAACACCAGAGGAAACGCAGACCTTGCTCGTATCACTGCTCTTTGTTGTCAAGCGCGCGCCGAGGCATTACCAATATGAATGGTTCCCGAAAGAGCATTGCCATGATCCGGATTCTCAACAGGCCGCCAAGTGGACGTCCTGACTGCTTGTCACAATGTCCCGTTGTAGCAGCGTGTAGGGCGCGTAGCAAATACTCGGTTTCGAACAGTGACTATGCAGAGCTCTATCTGTTGGACTGTCTGTTCAGGATTAATGCATGCTTGGTCTTTTTGCAGAGCCATGCATTGTCATAGCGTTCCATGCTGACGCCTGCCAGAACCTCTACAGCAGGCACTTCGCCATCGATCTTCCTCTCTTCTCTTTCGCCGACACCCACGTTCGCCCATCTGTTCGCAGATGGATGCACAGCGCCGGCGAAAGCGCGAAGTACATCCGCAAGCTGTACATGCATGCAAGCAGGTACCATGCCGTATTCAATCCGAACCTGATGTCCTGGTCATCGGCTCGACAGTCGCAGTCTGGAGTCCTTCTGCATGGAGAGGCGGGCGCTGGCGTGACCGACTGCGGCCATGGTTCAAGACCGTCGTTGTGTGTTTGTCGACCAGTCAGTGTACTATCTCGATGCAAGATACTGATAGGATACAGCTACGTCTGCCGCGGACAATCGCTCGGGATCCGATTTGCTGCTTGCCGATCACGCCGCCAACAACCCTTCTGTATTTGAAGAGTTTCCATCTTCTTTCTCCCAGACCTTTTAGCTACTAATCAAAACGCGAGACATTGGCAGTCTGCAGCGCTCGTCTTTGAGCAACCGTCTTTTCGCATCCCTCGCTGCCGGCTACCGATGAGGGGGCGTAATGAGACGGGGCGTCTGGCAGGTCTATACCTCGCAAACACCTCATGTCCTTTCGCCAGGGCATTGGCGCAGATCAAGCAACTCCTCCGTCCGGTTTTCATGGTCCTCCTAGCCATGTCCTCATTTACCTCACCGCCCATCCCTTGCCACGGCTGGAGGTCTCCTTTCATACAAAATCAACACTACGACTCCACCCCTCCTCCCCAATTCGTCTAAACTCCACCCCTTCACCAAAATATCCAGCCTCCTGCCACGCCCGCATCGTCGGTCCATCATAGGGTCCATGCCTCTCCCCTCCATCCCTGGCATCTGACCAGCGGTACTCCCATTGACTGACTCCATTCCCGGTTTCACTTTGGTGCCGGGTATCTTGATCTTGGGGCGTAGGATCGACCCAATTATCGCCCGTCTCGCGTTTGTACTGCCGCATTAGCATCTCACGCTCCTGCTCATAAATTTCGGGCTGGTCGCGCGCGAAGAGCCGGTCCGCGGCCCCTGTGATGGCATCGACCGCTGCCTTTCGTTTCGTCTCGGTGGGATCTTCTGCTTTCTCCGCGCCAGCAGCGTCTGCAGGATCTGCGGCGTCTACCTCCATGTCATCCGTCTGTTGCGATTTCTTCTTACTCTTCCATTTAGGAATTTTTCTCTCCTTCTTCTCTTTCGGTTTTGCTGTGTTCAGACGCTGTAGGGCCTCGAGCACGGTTTCCGAGGGTTGAAGGTGAGAGATTAGGTCGAGAGATGATCGCTGGTGAGCACGGCGTCGTCGAGCGCGTTCTGCCGTCGTCGCTCTTCGTTACGTTTTTCTTCAGCTTCGCGTGCCTTCTTCATGTCCTTCTTGCTCAAACCCTGTAGCCAGCTGTCGTGGACAGCGTCCGGGTCTGCGGCTTTGCGAACGTAATTCCCTGACTCGTCAAATCGGCCTTCCTCGCCTTCTTGCTGCATGTTGAAAGCGTCCAATTTTGGCGCATGTTTCTTCTTGCTGCCGGCGCCGAGTTCCTCATCCATGTCGTCGTCTATCCTATCCCTCTCCTCATCGTCGCCCTCATCGCTAGAGCTCTCTTGGTCTTTATCTCTGGCCTGTTTGCCTTTTCCGTTGAGCGTGAAATCCGCCGAAACGTGCCCACCGGACTTGCTATTCTGAACCTGTCCCTCGATCTCACTGATGTCCAAAAACCTCACGTCCTTTTTCGCCCGTTTCCTCGCGCGCAAGATCCTCGTCCTCGTCTCCATCCCCCGCACCGCCGTTGCCAGCACCCTCGTCGATGTCAGCGAACATGTCGTTCTCCTCTTCATCCAGACTCTTCCCACTGCCTCCCCTCGCGTTCCAGCCTCGCCCTCTGCCCATTCCATCCGGCTTTCCCCCATCGCTGCGAGCTCGACCCTCCTGCTTCGCTAGTTCGGCCTTTGCTTCGGCGCGCGCATCGAAGTTTTCTTGGCTGCTGTCGGTTTCGTACCCATCCAGGTTGATGGCATTACGCTTGGTCTGCTGACCGCCTTTGCCGATCTCGTCGAGCTCAAGGATTGCATCCTCATCGGGCGCATCGGGCGCTAGTGTCGAGGGATTGCGGTAGTCGAAACGGGGCTTTTTGTTCGTTGGAGAGGTGTAGCGGCCATGGGCTTCGGCGTTGCGTTTAGGTCGGGGGCCTGCGGTCGTGTTGCGGCCGGACATGGTGTGTGTATATGCTACCAGTAGCGGTTTGCGTGCACGTTCCGGAAGCAGCTGGGATGGTGTGTCGATATCTGTGAACAATGTGTGGTATAGAGTGAATGTATGAAGGAGGGGTGGAGCTCTCTGTTCGCTTCACTTTCGCATCTCGAAGCTTTGACGGGAGAACGTCATCGCCTTCGATTCGCTTGTGATAGCAGCATCCACCCACCACCTTCACCACTACACGGACAAGAACAAGAACATTTGCGTTGTTGTCACTGTCTAGTCTGCTGGCTACCACACGTATCCTCTCTCTTCTCACACGCAATACCGTCTTAGGAACACCGCACGCACTGAAGCCGCCTCACTGATAGCACGTCCTGCCCGTACCAGGCATCCCTCCCCCATCCCACCCTTCCCACCCTTCCCTACATCCACCATGGCAAGTCCTTCCTTCTCACCGCGCCAGTGTTCGCTCACTAACACCGCCTCAGTACCGACCCAACTACTACGACGAAAACGATCCGATGGCGCTCTACCAACGCGCCATGCTCGCACGCGGTGGCCGCCCACGCCGCTTCGACGAGTACTACCGCTGCTACCCTGTCGCCATGATGCCAGGCCCGGAACGCGAGACGGCAAACCACGGTGGAAAAGTGTTCCTGCCGGCTTCCGCACTGGACAAACTCACCCAGTTGCACATCACCTACCCTATGCTGTTTGAGTTGAGCAACGGAGCACAGCAGAAGAAGACACACGCCGGTGTGCTGGAGTTCACGGCCGAGGAGGGAAAGATCTATCTGCCGTTTTGGGTGAGTAAACGCCCGGAGCTGAAACACTTCAAAGGGGGGAATCCGTAGATGGGGGCAGATGGGGCGAACATGCTAACACGCGAACCTGCTCCAAAGCTCATGCAGACCCTCCTGCTCGAACCCGGCGACATCCTACAAGTGAAGTCGACCGACCTGCCTCCGGGCTCCTTCATCAAACTCCAACCCCAATCTCCCTCCTTCCTCGACATCTCCGACCCGAAAGCCGTGCTCGAGACCGCGTTCCGGAACTTCTCCTGCCTGACCGTCGGCGACGTCTTCACCTTCAGCTACAACGACTCGGTCTACGAAATCGCCGTTCTGGAAGTGAAGCCCGACCGCGAGAGCGTGCACGCCATTAGCGTGCAGGAGACGGATCTGAGCGTGGACTTCGCCCCGCCGGTGGGCTACAAGGAACCGGAGCGGACGAGCGGGACCAGCACACCCGGGAGCGTGGCGGGCGCGGGAGGAGGAGGAGGAGGGCTGGGCGGAGTGGTGCACAGCCAGGGCACCATGGCACAGGCCATCAACTACGCGTCCATTGCGCCTTCGTCCAACGTCGCCGCTGCGGGCGCAAAGGCCGCTTCGAGCCACTTCTCCACCTCCGGTCACAGGCTCGTACCGAAGAAGGGCGGCAAAGGCAGCACGACTGCTTCGCCCAAGCCGTCCACGCCCGTTGCTGGAACGTCGACGAATCAAGGCCCGACTGCCGCGCCCGCGAAGACGGCGCGCAGGGCGAATGGACCGCAGCCCCTGCGACTGGGCCCGAATAGGCTGTTCTTCGGCTACGAGATCAAGCCGCTGAAGAACAAGGAGGGCAATCAGGACGTGGAGCGCGAGAAGGTTCACTTCCAGGGTGCTGGGCAGACGCTCAGGAAGAAGAAGGGGGATGGCAAGTGATTGCGTCTTCGAGTGAGTACGAAGGTGGGAAAGGGCATGCTGATCTCTTTGCACCGAAGGGGCTGGATCGCCCCGGAGATGGCAACATGGGGCGTTTACGGAATGGGACCGAGCGGGGTGGGTAGGGTGCCAGAACCCGGTTGGCTTCGTGAGGATGATTGCTGCATTTGACTGGCGTTTGTTCTCGAGGTGGTATGCATTGACATATAAAACGAGAGGACGTTTTAAACGACCGTGGCTTGTGCCTCTTAACGATGCAAGGATCGACTAGCTGTTCGATAACGTTACGACTACAATGCCGGTCGCGAACTGGTGTGTGTGAGCCTCTAGTGATTCGGGAATCACTGAAGTATATAAAAGTACATTGAAAAGAAATATACAAGTTGGACTCCCTACCCCTTCCAAAAGCCTGAGGTTCAACCGTTGATCGGGAACCGGTATCTCTTAACAAGAAGGAAAAAACGAAAGTATAAACAAACACAAGAAAAAAACCATCCCCCTCTCTCCGCGCCCTCGCGACTCCATTTGCCGTACGTATACTGTACAACCAAGTCTATGCATCGAGCGTGTTTCTGGCCTTTGCCTCTTCCACGCTCCTCTCCCAATCCGTCCTGCTCAGGTACAAAACCTCGGCAATGGCGACCAGGCCCAGCGCGATGGCGACACCGGACCAGAGGCCGAGCAGCTGCCAGCCCAGATCGAAAGCGGTGCCCATGGAGATGGGCATGGCGACGAGGTAGTACGAGACGAGCTGGACGTAGCCGCCGAAGTGCTGGCGGCCGAGACCGCGCAGGATGCCGTTGAAGAGGGCGGCGAAGGCGTCGACGAACTGGAAGGCGGCGCAGAGGGGAGGGTGTTTGCGACGATGTCGATGACTTCCGGGTCCGAGGTGAAGGCGAGCGGGAGGTAGTGTCTGGGGAAGAACAGGATGCTGACGTTGAGGACGCCGACGATGGCCGCGCCGACGAAGGCGACGCGGGTCGTGAGCTTGGCGGCGTCGGCGAGCGTGGCGCCGATGAGGTTCGCGACGCGCGTCGAGGCGGCGATGGAGAGGGTGAAGGGGAGCTGGAAGGCGATGCTCGCGATTGTCACGACGACGCTCTGCGCCGCCAGCACCGTGACGCCAAACTGCGAGGCCGCAAGGTCAGGATCTCGAAGGCGAGGACTTCGGCTTCGAGCATGATGAGACCGGGGAGCGCGAGCTTGATCATGGGTCCCCAGTTGCGCCACGCTTGACGCGTGAAGCCGTTCCAGCATTTCATGCCGTCCTTGCTGATGAAGCGCACGTAGATGAAGAGGCCGAGGGGCATCAGGTTGTTGGTGATGGCCACGGCCATGGGCGCGCCGACGAAACCGATATCCAGCTTCCAGACGAAAAACCAGTTGAGGAAGGCGTTGAAGGGCGCGCAGAACAACAGGACGTAGAGCGAGGCGGAGAAGAGGCCCTGGGCTTGGACGAATCGCTTGCCGGCCTCGAATGCGGCGAAGCCCGGCGCTCCGGCCAGGACGACTCTCAGGTACAGACCGGCGAGGTTGGCGACGGCGGGCTCGGGGACGATGTGCAGCAGGATCTTGTCGGCGAGGAGCCAGACGATGGCGATGGGGATGGTGACGATCCAGAGGAAGTAGGTCATGCGCTGCATTTGCAGTCCGACGAGTTTCTTATGCCCGCTTCCGTAGGCCTGCGCGCAGAGCGTGTCGAGAGATGTGGCAAGACCTTGGTAGATGGCGTATCCGGTGATGTTGGCCGTCATGCCTGCCAGACTGACGCCTCCGAGCTCGGCGGTGCCCATGTGGCCGACGGTGAAGATGGAGGCCACCGTGAGACTGTACTGCAGCGTGAAGGTGACCATCAACGGGACCGAGTAGGTGGCAATGGTCTTTGCTTCGCGCTGCCATGTCGTGTGGATCTTGCCTTCCTTGACCGCTTCGTCCCACTTCTGCTGGATCAACTTGGGATCGTCCTGGCCGCCGTAGCGTTGAGCGCTGTCTCCCAGCAGCGAGGTTGTCTCTGTGGGTGCGCCGTGTACGCTTTCGAGAACGCTTTCGTCGTCTTCGATGTGGTATTCTTCCCTTGGTATGTGGAAGAGACCAGCAATGATGCTTCCCCTCCTCTTGTCGTCCGGGCCTTCATGCGGATGCTTCGGCGGAATCAATCCGCTGTCGCGCAACAGACTCCTCTCCTCCTCCAGCACCCACCGCCGCTCTTCTCTCGAGATGTGATCTCTGCTGCTTAGAGGACGCTCGTTAAGCTCGGTGTGCGGAATGATGCGATTGCCCGTGGGCACGAAGCTGCTGGGTACTCCATGAGAGGCGCTGACCAACGAGAACCTGCGGAAATATTCATGGGATCCGGTGGGGGCGGACGCGGACACGGTGAGTGGAGTGTCGCTGTCGTCGTCGCTGTCGGTCACGGCTTCGTCGCTCGATATCGTTTCGAGGTCTCGCTCCAGCGACTCCTGCACCACGGGGGCGAACCGGACTGAATGGCTCAATGAGTGCGTCCGATCGGAGAAGCGATTGACGAAGCCATTCTGGGCGTTCGGTATGTCTTTCGGAGGCGAAGGCATGGCTCCGTGGGTCAGAAGCAGAAACGAGATTACTATTAGGACTGTACAGTACAATGAACCAGAGTCGCTCCCCGCACAACTGCAGATGAAGATCAAAAAGACGAAGAAAGATGTGCGGCCGTCGGTGTGACAGTGGTAGTGTCGAGGCACAGTTACGTCTTGCGGACCGGTTTTCTGATCTTGCGTGAAACACGATCTAGTCCGTGCTCAGCCATGTAGGCAAGTATGCGAGTATGCGGGTATGCAAATATGCAAGATCGTCTAGTGCCATGAAAAACCACATCCGTTCCTTCCTCGAACGTTTTTCCGACGCGAACTCGGACCTCGTCCTCGTTAGCGTCGGTCGTTTCCACGCAAGATTGCATATAGCGGCACAGACACGGACGTCATGTCATATATGGGAATCAAAGCTTGGCTCGATGACCTACGAGGCTACCTGCGAGGCTACCTGCGAGGCTACCTACGAGATTACCGAGCAGAGATCCGAGAGGCTTGTGTCTACCGCCTACTCTTACTCGTACACACGGCTCGCCATCCTCATCTGACTTGCGGTGAGCAACTGTCCACTGTCCAATGTCAATGTCCATGCTGCAGCTTGCGGTGGCACGCAATTCCCATTGGCTGATCGGCCACCTAGTTACGACATAGAAAGCCGCGCCAAGATGCTGAAACAACAAGAACGACGACTAACGACGCTGCTAAAACAAGTCGATCCAGGGGCCCGGTTTCGCGGCCAAGTGCCGGACGCGCTCTACCAACTGCCACTTCGCCCAATCGGACCTCGAATGCCCTTCCCCAGTTCTACCCATGACCGGACGAAACAAGCTGACCCCCGATGAAGACTCCGCCCGCTCCGTTTCACTCTCCTCTCTGCCCTTGACACTACCGCATCACGTGTCTTATTTGTTCAAAACCCGCTGTCTCTACTACTTAATCCCACTACAAGTCTTTTCGCTCTCCACAAAGTCCCCTCTCGCCTACACGTCTATCGAACACCGTGCATCGTCGTCTGTTGTGCAAACCGGGCACTCGGGATTGAACTCCACCGAACCGTCGTCGAAATCCAGCATCGCTCACGACCCTGAGGCTCGGTCTCACACGTCACGTGACGTCTCGCGTTGACCTGCCGTGTCAACTCTCGAAAGTCGTGAGCCTGTCGGGAATTCCTTTGGGAGAAAATTGGAGCGGCATTCAAGCGGGAGTAAGAGCGGCGGTGTCGTCAATTTGAGAAGAGACAGCGCCAGAAGTTGGAGCTTGTGTGTGAAGCGTCCAGCTCATGGACCGTGCTCTGAGTCGGTCTACTAGACGCCGGTTTTTAGACACTGAAACTGTACCGCCCCGGGGTGCGACCCCTACCCGGAGAGTTGTATTGTGAGAAACTGAGCTTGGGAGTATATGCTGTTAACGCCCAAGGGCGAGGCACTGCTCGCTCCAGCCTCTACATCAGTACCCCAGATTGGCCTCATGGGGAAGCCGGAGATTCGGGCTGAGCTCCACCGAACTCTCTGCAGATCACCTCAGAACCAGAACTGCATCAAAGCCCCTCACGCATTCACGCCAGAGCATCGACAGAACTCGCCGTTCACGGCTCGGTGGCCAAAGTGCTTATGAGGACTTGAACAGGTAGGTAACCTTCCACTGTCTTCTCTAGGCCCTTACAGTCTCGTGGCACCTCCCTCTTCCCGCGCATGGTGTACGTGATGACCATGGCTAAAACAGCGGCCTTACTGCTCTCCCTTTGCTGGCCTGTAGCCGTTGTCGCAGCGCCCTCTGTTGAAGCCTCCCGTCCTTGGGAGAAGTACATCTCGAGTCCTCTTCGCGGACCTGGCCATTCAAGTCAGTCTGGGCCAAATCCGTAAATAGCTCCGTCACATCCGATCATGACGGTTTCTCCCTCCGTATACCTGCTGGTGGTCATGTAACCCTCGATTTTGGTGTCGAAGTCGGTGGTCTCCTCAGCTTCATTACGAACACCAATGCCACTAACCGTCCTCAACTCTCTCTTGCCTTCACCGAATCTCCAGAGTTCATACGATCGATATCCGATGATACGGGAGCGGTGCCTACGGAAGACTACGACAGGGCATTCAATGTCTCCGTCCCCGCTGGGCAGACTTTCTACCGCATGCCTAGCGAGCGATTCCGTGGGGGCTTCCGCTTTGTCACCGTCAACGCGCTCCAGCATGTCATTGTCTCAAATGCAACCTGCCACATTGGCTTTGCTCCAACCATGGACGACCTTCGAGACTATTCTGGCTACTTTTATACAGGTGACGACACTCTGGTCAAGACCTGGTACGCCGGTGCGTATACCGTGCAGACGAACATTGCGCCGCAAGACACCGGTCGTTTCCTTCCTCAAGTCAAGCCTGGTTGGGCTTACAATGCCACTCTGGGTGTTGCGGGGCCCATACTCCTTGACGGTGCGAAGCGTGACCGCGCTGTATGGCCTGGCGACCTCGGGATTTCTGGTGTTTCTGCTTTCCTCTCGATGGGGCAGGAAGGTCTGGCATCGGTCAGAAATGCGCTTGAAACCCTCTTCTACTATCAGAACAGTAGCACTGGCGAGTTTCCATTCGCCGGTCCGGATACGGCGTCTTTCAGATCCGGAAGCCAGAGCGACACTTACCATGCTTGGAGCTTGATTGCCATATACAACTACGCCATATTCAGTGGCAACGCTTCGTGGGTAGACTTGCACTGGACGAACATCACGCGCGGAGTTGACTTTGTCGTTAATGTACTGGACAGCAGCACCGGCTTGCACAACCAAACACATACGAACGACTGGGCCCGACAGGGAGGTGGAGGCTACAACAGCGCACTTAACGCTCTGGACTACCATGCTCTCTCCTCCCTATCCTCACTCGCCCTTGGCGTCCCATCCAATGCCTCCACGAAGACCCAGCGCAAGTCCCAGGTACAGGGCTGGGTTGCCGCGGCCGAACGCCTAAAAGCATCGTACAACACCCTCCTCTGGGACGCGTCCGCCAACCTCTACCGCGACAATCAGACCTCCGCGGGCGCACTACTACACCCGCAAGATGGCAACGCCCTCGCCGTGCTTTACAACCTCACCCAAACCAAATCTCAAGCTTCCAACATCAGCGCCGCGCTCCTCGGCAACTGGAACCCTATCGGACCCGTCACGCCAGAACTACCCGACACCATCTCCCCTTCGTCTCCGGGCTCGAAGTCCTCGCACACTTCACCGCCAACCAACCCGCACGCGCTCTAGAGCTCGTCCGTCGCACATGGGGCTACCTGCTCGCCTCACCGCTCATGACGGGAAGCACGCTCGCCGAGGGCATCACCGCTAACGGCAGCTTGCACTACCGTAGCCAAGCGGGGTACAACCACGATGCCAGCTACACCAGCTTGAGCCATAGCTGGAGCACGGCGCCGACGCAGGCGCTGATGTACCATGTTGTCGGCATTGCAGTCGAGGGATGGGGGAAGTGGAGATTCAGGCCACAGGCAGGAGATTTGAAGAGCGCAAGGGGTGGGTTCGAGAGCCCATGGGGATCCTTCGAGGCAGCTTGGACGGTGGTAGCGGATGGGAATCGTGATCTGACGTTTGAGGCCGAAGTGACCACACCGGAGGGGATGGTGGGTGAAATGCAGCTGCCGTGGCAGTGCGAGAGCGTGAGCGTCGACGGGAAAATGTGCAAGGGTCGTATCGCCGGAAGCGGCAAGAAGGTGATACGTGCCACGGGCTGTAGGTGAAGGCTTCCGAAGAGTAAGCCACGCCGCATCACGGGAAATGCAACTCTTGCCCCCTCGTCTGCTCGCTCATGTTCGTCCTCACTAAGTTTTGATTTCCCCGAGTTTGAAGCCAGGCAGAAGCGATGATAGCTTTTACGGGTGACACGGAATGGGGTCCACCTCTGACGTTTCCCTCCAAACTTTTCGTGGACATCATATCCAACACATCATCCCGGGCCAACCAGAAAGATATCGTTATCAGGGCGTCTGTATCGCACACTGGCTACCCCCACGATCTTCCCGCTCCCGCTCTCAACCTTTGTCACCAAGAACGTTCTGCGTCCGTGTCTCATTGACTCACACCTAGTGCTCCTCGGACCAAGCGGACGCGCCAGCAGTCTATGAGTGAAGCACGATGAGTTTACCTCTGCTGCTGCTTTTGTCTTTCCTCCTCAAACTTCCGCGGATACCGACCGCATCAGCCATCAGACTCTTCCTCCAACTAGTTTCTGCGAAAAGCAGGTTCGCATCATACAACGGCTTACGCTCGCACTTTTTCCGCTCTTATGCCTTTTCAAACTCCCCACATATATGGAAACTTCCCGGGTCCCGGCTTCGGACGATATCATGATGGCCAAGTCACACGCGACCGAGGAGGGTCGCAGCAGTCGGAGCAAGGCCAGCACACGGAGCACGGCTCAGAAGAAAACCACAGTCGATTGAACCTCAGCGTCCCCCTCCTCCTCCTCCTCCTCCTCCTCCTCCTTCTTCGTCGCCCACATCCGCCCTTCGGTCCGTGAGATGGGTCTCCAGCGCAGGCGACAGTGCTGGGTTACATGCGGCGCATAATCCACTTCTATACCGAACCACGAACCGGAGCGGCAACCTCGGGGTCGAATGTCGAGAACGGGTCACGTCATCGACGTCCGGCACGAGGATCGTCGGGACAAGCAGGCCGAAGAGGGAAGTGGGGGAAAGGTTCGAAACGGTCTCCGTGACGGACCGCTCCTTCCAATACGGATGAGATGGACTCCGTACTGGGGGAGGGGGGCGGCTGAGTTCTTCGCGACGTCGAGGGAAGTGATACGTTTGGTTGGCGGCGCAGAAGTCTCGGGAATTGGGGCGGCGAAGATGTTTTGAGATGGGTATGGAGGGGTTTTGATCGGATGGATGGTGCGAAACACCGCCGGTTCAACAGCGAGCTTTCTTCTTCTTCTTCTCCTCATATGTACCTCTCTTTCATTTGTCAGAGTTCTCAGAGATGACACGCATTGTACGTGCCTGACTTCTATGCGAGGCGCCCCCCTCCCCCACTCCCCGGGCCGTCATCCGCTCATTTCACTTGCCTTCCACTTCTCCTTTTCACGACCTCTGAACAGGATCGATCCCATTCGCGGCATTCCACCTCACCGAAAGTCCCAGCGTCATGCAGACCAGCACGTCTTGACTCTTAAGGAGGATGGGATAATTTGTCCTGAAAAATCAGAATCGATTGCCTATCCAAGTCCGTAACGCCATTTCCCAATAACCTAGGGGTATCTCCAACAACAGATAGATGTATATATTACCGTTCCTCCCCAATCCTCACATGGAAACCCCGTTTGCCCCGTTGGTTTACTATCTCCGCTCCGCCGCCGCTCTCGTCGCCTCCCTCTGCATCTTCCGCAGCGCCTCGCGATGCACATCATGCATCTCACCCCTCCTCATCGCGTCATCGATCCTGCTCTTCCTGCGGCCCTTCTCCTCCTCCCGCCGCCTCTTCCTCATTTCCGCCTGCCGCTTATCGTCCAGCATGGCGGCGCGGCGATCGGCCGCCTCGGTGGCGTTGGCGTAAGGGTTCGAGCTCATGGGCGAGGACGGCGCGGGCTGCGCGAGCGATTGCCGCCATTGGGAGAGGAGTTCGCGCTGGCGGGCTTGCTTGTCGATGCTCGTGCGGTGCGAGGCCGGTTGGTGGGAGTCGTAGATGATTTGCGGGTTTGCGGTTTGCGGCAGCGCCATGGCTCCCGGATACGTGCTTTGTCTCTGTTGTTGTTGTTGTTGTTGTTGTTGTTGTTGTTGTTGTTGTTGTTGTTGTTGTTGTTGCAAGGCGGCGCGGCGCTCGGCGAGAGTCATCTCGTCCGGCAGCGCGGCTGCGGAGGTGAGCAGCTGTCTCCGCTCGCTCAGCGAGATGTTGTCGCCGTCGTCATCGAGCCCCACGCTGCGACCCGATTCCGTGGGCGCGGTGATGGCGAAGTTGGGCTGTGGTTGGATCAGGTTGGCAAACGACATTGAGGTTACTTTGTTGCGGGTCAGCAGGTCGCGCTGACCCATCAGCGTCGCGCTTGAAGAATTGTAAGTCGGTGCAGAGACGTTGCGGTAGGGTGTTGAGGCAGCGAGGATGCCTTCGAGAGGAGATTCGACGAGAGGTTGGTCAGCAAGTGGTGTCGACGCGGTGCGGAGACCTTGGGTTGTGAGGCGCATAGATGGGACGGTGCTGATCCGTCGTGCTTGCGCCGAGTCTAGGTGTGTGACCGGGTATGATTGAGCAAGTGTCGCGGCAGACGAGGACCTCGAGAGATGCTGGCTCGGTGGCGTAGCTTGCCCGCTTCCGGATACGAAATTTCCAGAGAAGCCCGAGAAGGTTGGAGAGTGGTTGCCGGCCCGCGCGTTCCCTGCTCGAAGATCGAGCGACTCCCGCGGCCGCTCACCTGTGTGCGCTGCCTTTGCCGCTTCCGCAAAGCCATGGTCGATCTGCATACCAGGGGATTCGGCCAGCGCCAGGCTCTCGAGTTCTGGCTTTTCCGCTCCTTCGAGGTACTTGGCCCATTCGTTTGTTCGGTAAAGACAGGCAACTTTGGGAATCTGCTTGGGCAAGTGGCCGCTCAAACTACCGTGGGCAGAGCCTGCATCAATAGATGCTGAGCGCGAATGAGGCATGTTCGGCTGTTCTGCGTCCTGAAGTGAGCCGTTGCGCTTGCTTAGTGCCAGTTGTGTGGCGTCGCCTGCCTCTCCATTATGATCTTCCGCATCAAAGCCAGACGAGACCTGATGGACAGAGTGTAACCTCTCCGGGTCATCTTCGTCGAGTGCCTCATTTTCTTCTTCCTCATCGTGCTGCATCAATGGTTTGTCGAGTGTCTCGCTTGGCAGCAAGCTTTCCTCTTCGAAAGAGTCTGGGGAGGGTGCGAGACTTGGTGAGTCCGGTGCAAAGCTGTCCAGATCTGGTGGATCATCAACAGTAGCAGCTACTGATGATCTGTCGTCGTCCACCTCTGATTGCCCCTCTTCGGGTAGTGTTGAAGTTGGCGCAGGGGCATGGCTTTCTTCGCCAACTGCAAAAGGCAATGGAACGACAGGCGGTGGCGGAGGTACTGACGGACGTAGGCTTCTCTTTTGGGATCCAGACGTGTTGATGTCGTCTGCGTGCCCTTCGCTACCATTTCCACTTCTCTGCAGCGAGCTTTGGTGAGTTGTCTCACCACCGCCGCCGACACTGTCGTCTGATGCCACTCGCACCGTGACTACCGTGCCTTTACCTTTCCAGGGTCGTTTTCCTTGTTCAAAACCACTGTCATTCTCAAGGCCATCAGGGATAGCCGGCATCTGGTCCATCTCGATATCGTAGGTCGAAGGCCTTTTGGCCTCCCTAACACTAACGGAGCTCTTCCGGATACTTTCTGTCGGAGAAGAAGACACGAACCCAGAATCGTTGTGGAGTTGCTGTGACGCATCTTTGTCACCATAAACGGCTTCCCAGTGCGCAAGGTCCCTTGCGTTCGTGTCCTCAATCTGCCTTCCAAGCTCGGCCTCCAGATGCTCGCGGCTCTCTTCGTCTTCGCGACGCGCTGCTTCCTTCTTCGCTCGTCGTTCCTTTACAAACGTCCAAAGCTTAAACTGAGCCATCAGACCGAAGAGAAAGCCGACGATTGTCAGTGCGATCTCCACCCGGATTCCCCTGGTGATGGGATACGTGACGGTACCTAAAGGAAACTCATCGCTGTTGAGATCTGCCGCTGCGTAAGTATTCCGATTGCTCTCAATGTTCGCAACACTACTCACTCCATATATAAATCCAGAACTCCTTTAGCCCAGCTCGACTGAAGCAATCAATGCCAAGGATGGTAATCGTTGAACCCGCGAATGACGTGCAAATTATCAAGCCAGGCTCCCTTGTGCGATGATGAAAAGAGAGTGAGAAGAATGCAATGCAGAACACGGCGATCATGATTCCCGTGCCGGTCGTGGATGAATGGATTAGGCCGCCAGGTCGCAACACCAGAAACCACATGCTTAAGCAAAAGCCGCCCAAAAGGCAG
The DNA here is from genome assembly GCA_030247885.1 of Taxawa tesnikishii (nom. ined.). Classification (NCBI taxonomy): domain Eukaryota; kingdom Fungi; phylum Ascomycota; class Dothideomycetes; order Dothideales; species Taxawa tesnikishii (nom. ined.). Next base: position 52,096 of record JAPDRO010000004.1, read on the forward strand.
CCCAGGCCGTCAGTGACTTCGGGAAATACCAGCGAAATGGCACCGCAAATCACACTCGGGACAAAGATACCGACGAAATATCCACCCTGGAGAGCATTGCTGACCGGTGGGTTCATGACATAGACGATAAGGACCTGTGACGGTTAGTTTGGGTGCTTGATTCACACGGTTGCACAAGGTACGCACAGTAATGGCCAAGCCGGAGAGGTATGCAAAGCTGAAGGAGGTGCGGAGCCTGATGATCTCGGTTAACAAGGATTGCAGATTCGGAGTAAGACGGTATACCATTTGATTCTGGAGCTGAGAAGAGTATAAGCAGCGCCGCTGAGAATCAACAGCGCGCCAGCGATACCCAAAGCGGGGGTGATGACGGGCTGAATAGGGAGAGCTGTGGGATGTTTAAAGATCTGAGTACCTCCATCGCTTGGTTGCATACTTACGGTCCAGGTTTGCCTTCTTAGTTGCGCTCGCCGATGCAGCCGCAACTGAACCGACGGACATTGTGCTCGATGTCAGCCCCGCGACCGAAGTACTTGAAAGGATATCTGCAACTGATGAGGCAGGTTCAGTTGAAGAGGCATGATTGGTGGATTGCGTTGATGCACCGGATGCGGTACTCGCAGTATTTATTCCCATAGAGTGAGAAGGCGAGTGAGTGCTGGACGGTCGTTGCGAGGTAGAGAGAGTTGAGCCTGGACCATCATCTTGTCGACCCCGTAAGGGCTCTTTCGCACCCACGTGCGACACGAAAGCGGACGCGGAGAGCGCAAAAGCGACTATATAGAACCGCATTGTCCAGGACCTTGGGTGTAGTGGTGCTCCGCAAAGCCAGTCCTAAACCGTTGTTCCTCCTCGTGGCCGCTCGAATAAAGTATACTCAATCTTGAACCATTGCTCCCCTAGTCGCTTGCACTATTCTGAACAGAAGCTTTCCGCGTTCCAGAAGTTCGAACTGCTGCTACTGCTGTCCGAAAACCTACTCTTTCTGCATTTCGAGACGAGGGACAATATGGAGTTTCCGCAATGCGGAGTAAAACGAGAAAGAGAGGGATACTTATTTCGCGGTGACGCAGCGATATGATGAATGATAAGACGTCGCGAGACGGGAGATATGCCCACGACGCATGTAGCGTATATATGAAGGGTCTTATGTACCGGGATAGTGACCAAGGCCCAGCAAGCGAAGCAGCGGACAACCTCCGCTCCGATCGAGCATCCTCAATCCTCATTCTCATGCTTTTCCCTACCCGGACCTGCCATGCCTACTGCTAGCATGTTCTGGGCTGCCCGCACCACTCTGCGAACACCATTGCGGGTATGGCGCCCGCATGCAAATTGCGAGAGGCACCCAATCCGGCCGCGTTTGGAGATGGCGCAGGCGGAATTGGGAAAAGTTGGAAGGAGTTCGAAATTGCATGTCGCTTGGTGATGGACTGATTATCCGGGTCCGGGGCAGAGGGCAGAGGGCAGAGGGCAGAGGCTGGCGTGGCTTCGGCTCAGGCACGGTCCCCGAACTCTGTGACGAAAGTCTCCTTAACTCTCCGCTGCTCGGCCTGCATACCCGCCCGACCCTCACACCTGAAACATGGCACCATGCACTTATGCGCTGGCGACGTCGTGCATGCGTATGGCCTCAATATACGTACTTCTCACCCTCATAATCAGCCTCGTTATAGCCCAGTCATTCGTTTGCCACAGCTGCCTTCGCGACATCTGGGGATAGTTACTGCGTGCGAGACAAGAAAAACCGGAGCCGTTTCCTAGGCTATAACACAAGCACAGACGCGGGAAGATAAATGCGATGATCCTCCAAGTGATCAGCGCGGTTGCGCCGCCGCCATCCAAACGTCCATCACCAAACGTGCTTTCGATGCACGTGCTGGCGGCATCGCACGATTTAATCAAAAGGAGGGCTCGGCGTAAGAGCAATAAGCCGGACTGCGGGTGAAGGGTATGATAGCCGCGTGTAATGGTGTGAATCGACGGTTGCTATCGACTGCGACTATTGGTGCTGTTGCAGGGTGCTGCTTGCAGTAGTAATATCTATCAAACTAATGTTCTCGGGCGAGTCTATAGGCTGAAGACAAGGAAGCCGTTGAGTTGTCCGAGGGTTCCAGATTCCCTGCCGTCTCAACTTGTCTAAACATCCACTAAGCAGCAACTATCCACCGCTCCGAACCCAGCCGCGACACCGCCCTCTTCACTCTGATCGCCCTTGGTCCTGAGCAGATACCCAGCCTCGTAGTTCTCCAGCACTTCACTCTTGACCTGCCGTCCTTCCGCTCGTCTCCACAGGCAGACACCGTACACACCCAATTCGCCTATCACACCACCCTTCTGTATCTCGCCGTTCCGGAAGATAGTGTTTGTCAGCGCGGGTGGCTCAATCATCTCCATCAGGATGTGCGCCGGCCAGTGGGACTCGGGCTCCTTCTTGAGGAACTCGGGAATAGCTTTGCGGTAAACGTTGTTCCCGCCACCCTCGCGCTGCGGCTTGAGCACATAGCGTATTGCGGACTCGGGATCTTGTGCCAGTTTGCGCGCTTCCATGCCCGCTTCGCTCTTGTCCATGGGGTAGATTGGTGCGAATGTCTTCTGCAGCGCCGCGGCCTTTGTTTCATCTGGAATGAAGCGCGCCAGATGCGGGGAGTGTGGAGTCGCGAGCACTTGCTGGATCTTCTTCGATCCTGCCAGGTGAGTGAGGATCGTGGGGCACTTGACCGCAGTGCTCCGCTCCAGGTGTAGTCGTGCGTCCCAGTCGGCTTTGCCGCTATAATCGGATGGCGAGTAACCCGCGCGGAAGTAAAGTACCGATACCTCGTACGGATAGTCGGGTGCGTGTGGCGCCCGGTAGATCAGGCGCCGCTTGTCGTCCAGTTGAGTCTGCGATTGAACTTGTCCAAAAGGCAGGCGGTATGACCGCACACCGTGATCCGAGAAAAGTGAGTATTCGAGGTGCCTCTGATCGAATACATTCCGTTCGGGGTCCTGGACCAGGAAGAGCACGCAAAGTGGCAGGCCCGTCCGCGAATTCCCATAAGCGTAAGCGGTATGTGCCTTGGCTAGACCTGCAGCGAGTGAAGTCGCCGCCTTGCTCTGCGGCAAGGAGCTGTTTTTGATGATTGAGTTGCTCTCTGCAGGGTAGGCATCCGTCGATACTAGGTACTTGTGAAGCGCGGAAACCTGTGAAGACAAGCCACCGAAAGAGGAAGCAATGGTGTTGAACTCGACTTGCTTAATAGTTGGGCTTGCGTATTGATCGGACGGGTCGAGATGCACCATGTAATCTGAACGGAAGAGACCTAGTGACAGATCCTGGGAAATCGTCAGCAGGTGCCTGGATTTCTTCGTGCAGCATGACATGCCTGGACGTATCCCTCTTCCTTAACTGCCAAATGCACTTTCCATAACTCGGCGATGAAATCGTCTACCTCGACAAGCCTGAGTTGAATCTGTTAGTACAGTAGTCTTACAGATGATCAAGGTTTCGTGGCATATAGAAGCACAATGCACGCTCGATGGGGTTTCATTTTCAGCCTCGAGGCCATCGCACGAGCCATGCACAAGGCAGAGAAGAAACAAGACAAGGAAAACACAAGGGTTACAGAAACAGGAAGTCTCAAGGAGACTTACAGGAGAACCTACTCTTCAACAATAGCTCTCAGCCATTCCTCATCGCTTGCAATGGCCGCATAGAGTTCGTTGTATGCAGTGGCAATTGAAAGGCCCTGTTCAAAGCATATCCGAGGGAACAGGCTTGGGAAAAGAGTCACGGGTGCGGTGGTAGCAACCGAACCACTGGGATCCTGTTCCGTAGGAATGAAAGAAGGTGCTGGCCTCACTGCCAGACCATGGGCTATCGACCAGTCCTTGAGCGTTGTGAGCAGGTACTGTAATTGTGCTTCAGAGAGATCCGGGGGTAGTGAGGATATATCTGACGAGACATCCTGGTCAAGAAACGTGCAAAGGTCTAGTTGGGTTGTCAATTGGGAGATGTCTAGAATTTCCTTTGCGGTAAGTCCGGCTCTCGACCGTTGAGTGCAGTATGATGCTATTAGCACGCTTTTCTGACTGCCAAAACTTGTGGGATGCGTGCTGTAGAGACAATCGTCTGCCACGACATGCATGAAGAGATTCATACAACGACTGCACAGTCTTCACAACGACTGTTTTTGCTGTCGTGTTCCGATTCGATTGCGCAACTTTACGATGAGTTTGGAGGCGGGCATTGAGAAAAGGAGAGGCGCAAGACAAGGAATTCTGTCAGTCAGCCCGAAACCGCGAATCCCAAACGCGTCTGCCTTCTGGAGTCTTGAGCCGACTTCATGCATCAAACGCAACGCTTGCACATGGGCACTCTGCAGGCAGTATCGCAAAGCGTGAGCTATCTCCTAGGGCGGATGGCAGGTCGGTGCGATAGAATCTCCTCGACTTCGAATTGCGTATCAACCGCCCTACGCTTCCGTCAGATCTTCCACTACGTCCCAGGTGCAAGCGCCCACCACGCGCCCAAGTGGACGCCTACTTTAGCGATCGCCGGCAGTGAGGACGATAGCAGGGAAGAGTTGGCAAGGACTGCGTTTAGACACCACAACAGCACAAGCACGGATTCGGCGATGACTGGGCTGGGCTGGTGAATACAAGAAAGTAGAGGCAGCGAACATACAGTATCCTCGAAATGTCCCGGCGATTGGATGAGTGAGGTAAATCTGGGAGGCTCCTTCCGTTTTTGGCGCTTGAACCCCGCTTCAAGGGTGCGTAGCTGTTCGTAAGCTGAACTCGCTTGTCCTGACCTCGATGCCTTTTTCACACAGTCCTGCACCACCGTTTCTCGCTTCGGGGTTTCTGTTTACATATTGTTGCATTCTCCGAGTGAGGATCTTTTGCCCTTATCCTTGTTGAAGCTTGGCAGGGGTCCCGCTCGGGAAGAGTCAATTCTGACTGAAGTGTGGACTGGCCGGAAGACGGTGCCACCAAGGTCTGACGGATTCACTGTTGGACGTTGTTAAGAAGCAAAGGGTCACGGCGTGTTTGTAGAGAGGCACGAGAGCTGTGACCTGTCAAGGTAATTCTCCTACTTTTTGACCGCCAGCACTTGACGTTGTATCGACCAGAGGTCGCCCCAATCAAGCAGTTGATCTACTTCACTATCTCGGCATCCAACCTCAACAACATCTTCACTTATCCGTTGTACGTCGATTTAGCCTGCAGCAACAGCTCAGTCCGGCTTCACTGTTGAAGATCGCATCCTTCCCACGAGCCGTTCGAACTGCGGCGTCGAGTACGGAAGGCATTGACTCAAGTCACGCGCGGAACCCCTCATTGCGCGTAGGTGCGAGATTCTGTTTCTTTGCATTCGCTCTCTTTTTCCAACTACAACACACGGTCATACGACGTCACGATGCCGAACTCCGGGCATTCTTCGCTCGCCATTCAGCTCGAGGCATTACTCTCCACCGCCGAGCTCCTCCAAGAGGATCGCGCGGCCGTCCTCCGCACCCTCGGGCTCCTTCGCGGGAGCAATGTGCCATACACGCGCCCAGGCGAGGTCACCGTTGCCGATGAATCAGGCCGCAAACGCCGCAAGCTCACCTCACTCCAAACTGTGCCATCATTGGAGACGACGGAGCCACGCCCAGCAGTTGGAACATCGTACGGCTTCCCCGGCTATGGATCTACTCCATCTATACAACCCACTGTGCCGAGTACTACTACGGAGGACAAGCCAGTAGCAGAAGAGGGTTCACTAGACGCGTCAAAAAGGCCTCCAGGCTCACGGAAAAGGCTCACAAGAGAAGAGGTCACGGAGATCATCGAGCAAGAAGTGCAGAACATGATTGCCAGTTGGAAGGCGACAGACCTGCCAAAACTTGAGCTCAGGGCGCGCAAATACTGGAGACTGGCCGGAGAAGGGATGGAACCTGAGACGCGTGACGCATTGGTCAATAAGGCTAGGCGCGATATCCAACATCTAGAACAGAGACTGCAGAAAAACAAACAAGAGATCCAGATTCTGGAATGGTCTTCTGTTGATGCGTTGAAAAAATCTGTTTGGCACTTGATGCTACCGTGGAAGACATCCAAACAGAGACCTGGAAGATTTCTGCGTATCAAAGGCAGGACAAGCCGCCATCGAAGAAGCGGCTGCTGGAAGAGCGGGCAAATACGCAAGCTCAAGAACAGCCACAGCCACAACCGAGTGTTCCAGGAAGCGGCAGGAAGATCATCTTGCGTGATGTTACGGATCACAACAGCCCTGGTGTAGTGATCGACGTGTCGTCCGAGATTCATGACCCAGATGCTGCCATGGAAGAGGCCGGAATGGCGGACGGAGCGGCAGGCGAAACAGCAGACGCTCAAGCAACTGCCCAGCTTCAGGCTGAAGCAGCCCAGGCAGAAGACATGGAGATCATCACGGAAGACAACATGGTACGTGCTTGGCGACAAAACGTGATCAGATGCTGGTGTTCCCAACAGCTCGTCAACTGGATATCCTCATTGCTTGCCGCAATGCCACGTCACAGCAGCATGTTAGACATTTAGCAACTACATGTGCCCGAAGAGTATCACTACACGGCCGCCCTCTTGGAAAACCCTCCCTCCTGTAGACGGCCTGTTGAGCACTAGCGAATAGTTGATCTGTGAGCTACTTTATGAAACCTGATAGTATACTAACTCCTACCAGGTGTCAGACAACGAAGTATCCGACGATGATATGGACGACTTCATCGTCCACGATACGTCCGGGCCAAAGTCCGCTTCTCGAAAGAAGGCTACACCCACCAAAGTGAAAACAGCAGCAACGCAAGAGAACCGCCCGTCTCCAATCCTTCACCTCGGCAAGCGGGTCAGGCATTCATCTGGCTCTGCTTCTGCCAGCAACACCCAGGTAATGCCGACCACGCCATCGAAACCTGGCCCAACCGTCATAGAGATTTCGTCAGACTCTCTCACGCCCTCACCCGCAAAGCCGAAGCCAGTCATCCCACAAAGAGAAAGACACGCACTGTCATCAGGTTTACAATCCCAGCAGAAGACGAGCCCGTTGAGGCGGTCCACGCCTGGAGTTGGAGGGACCTACAGGACGAGAATGACGGCAAACGGCTCGTAGCAAAGGTTTTACTCGAACTTCTCGACGACAATAGCAAGAAAAACCTCAAATTTTTTCTTTCAAAGCCGCCCAGCGAGCGTCTCCGCCTGTTCCGATCCGCACTCAATGCTGCACGCAGCCATCGCCAGATAGTAGAAGGCATGGGCTTGGCGGAGGGCATTGCTTTTGTTACAGCGGCAAGGCTGTATCATGTTTGGTGGCACAGGGAGCAACGTGCCTACCATCATCCGGAGATCGTTGAGGGGATTGAGGAGGAATACACGGATCTGGACGTTCAGCAGTTTCACCTGTTCCTGTTCAAGATGGTGCCGAAGATGGTTCTGGAGAAATTGCCGTTTAGGTAGGTTGAACAATGACGGATGACTCGTGGCAGAAGGAGAACGGTGGCTGTATTGTGGCACTCGAATGGGATAGCGATGTGACATCCTTAGAGGCGAAGATGGGCGATTACTAAGTAGCTGTTTTCAGCAACTAGCTTGCACCGAGAACCAATTGCTATATATGGCAATGCAAGAACACTACTCTCACACCAATATACGCACAGCTAGTTCTTCGGACATTGACCCTGCAGGCCACTCGATCCTCACGGTAGGTCGCATCGAGGAGCCATCAAGCATACAACATACAGTCCTTCCAAAACCAATGTGACATGACCGCTGCCTTGCCATAGCGATAAGTGTGTGCAAGAACGCACAGATGGGGATGGACCGGACCGTTGTGATATGTCTTGGCGTTGTGGTCTACCCTGGGGTAGGAGTCATTCTCCCCTCCTAATCTTTCTCTCCTCATCGCACACACATCTCGTCATGATACACTCCAGTCTTTCCAGCCCTCTTAGGCTGGCGGCGTGTCTCATCATCGTTGCCGATGTCTCCTTTTTCGATAGCCCCAACAGAGGGGTCCCGTCCATCTAAGCCCTCTGTTAACACCTGGACGGACTGAAGCCTGAAGGAGTCACCGTCCAGATCGCAGAGTATCGTACAGTAAGAAAGAAGACCTACAAGGAGGAGCCAGTGGTGGCTAGAACAGCCAATCACCGCTGTGAAGTAGAACCAAGAAGGACACCAAGTTGCAACCAGACCACGACCGCCATCACCATGTATCTCGACATCCTCCCCAACGAAACTATCACCCACATCTTCCTCCACCTTCCCACCGTCTCCTCCGCCATCGCTCTCTCCTCGACATGCCACCGATTCCGCCACATCTACTCCTCCTCCAAGAAGCTCCTGATCCTCAGCCGCGCCGCTGAACGCGAGTACGGTCCACTCTCCGAAGCCATTCAACTTGTCACGCACAACGCCTCTCAATCCGCACACGTCCACCGCTCCGCACCCCTCTCAGAAGCCCTCCTCCGTTCCATCGTGCAAGTCGGCCGGGTCGCCGCCAAATGGGAAGACATTTACCCCTTCAAGAAATGGAAGACGGACTTTGAAGATCGGCGCATCCTATTCAGCGAAGAGAGATACGTGTTAAGAAGGGCCATATACAGGCTCTGGCTCTTCACTCGAGCGTTCCACAACAGAGACCATCCGAGAACGGGACGCTTGAACCCAATCACAGTGCGAGAGCGCGCGGCCCTGCTGCACAACTTCTCGACCGTGGAGCTGGCGGAGATGCTTGATGTACACAACGTCTTGCGGGATACCATTGCGCACAATATCTGCCCCTCAAATGGGAGCATCCGCCGCAAGTTTCAGAAACGGTTCCCGGACTCCCCACACCAGCTGCTGTTCAACAGCGCCTTCCCCAACAACCAGCAGCAGCACAGCCATTACAAGGATTCCATGCCGCTGTCGTCCTTCGTCCCCAATTTTGTCGCGGATGCTTCGTTCTACAGCAGCTCACCGTATGCCATGAGTACGTGCCAACCACTCGCCGGCAAAGGGAACAAATACCTCCCTCCCGCACGCACGAGCCCGGCGCCGAGGGCTGGGGTGACGACATCATACACTACTACGTCGTCGAGGATATGCTGAAATTGGATCCCGCGCAGATACTCTGGCTGCGTGACAATGCGCCGCTGAAGAGTCAGGTAGAGATGTTCGTATGGAATCTTGACGCGGCGAGCTGTGAGTGGGAAGGAAGGGACGGTTGGAGCGGGGGATATGCGGGTGGTTGGTTCGACAACAATGGGGAGACGTTCGCGCAGACTTTGGCGTTTGTCGTACAGCAGAGGGGTGGGGAAATGGAGGAGTTGAAGGAGGGGTTGAGACCGGGGAGCTGGGGGTTGCGGTTGTGCATAAGGAGGTAGAGGAGATGGAGGGGTGAGTAGGGTCGAGGATGGACGAGGGTGGCAGGCGATCCTGAGCACGCAAGCCTAAGTGACGAGTAGCCTACAGCTGTATGTCGTGATGCTGTTCAACTATACAGTGGCACTTTCACCTCCGGCCATAGGCAACCAAGACTCAAGTACTCTTGAAGGTTTCCGGTAGTCGTACGTAAGCTGAGTCCAACGAGTCAAGGTCCATCATTCGAAGTCTTCGTCGTGGACCTCCAGCTGGATCCGTTCAATGCTGGGCAAGGTAGAACGAAGAGAAGAGCCGGGTATCGAATGCGCAGGATTGGCAAACAGTCACGAGAGAGCTTTCCCGGGATGTACGCAGGATTGAACTATACGTCGAGAGTTCGACATGGGTGGCGTAGACCAACGAGCACATTCTCTTGTTCTAAAGGGTTGGGCAGATGACTTTGAACGAATGGCAGTTTGCCTTACTCCCAGTTTGACGGACATCGAGCGAAGGGCTGCGAATAGAGTGTGTGGTGTCTTCCTCTGCCTCAACATCACGGAATCTCTGCTGCATCTTCTGCCTGGCATCTGTATCTGCGTACGGTGGAGATGTTCGCACACACGCTTTCCGTGTCTCTCCAGCGCTATTGCAATGTCGCAACTTCGGCTACCGCCTTTCTGATCTGTGCGTACTGGCCATCACATAGGCATGGTGAAATAATACCCAGTTGAGGATGCTTCGAGAACACTTTATGGAGCAGGTGTGAGCATGTCCGCGGACTGTCGAAGGCGAAGAAGCGAGATGGTCGGTGCTCCATTGCGGCTTGGAGGTCATGTCCCAGGCATCCAGATTGTTGTTGGCTTCACCCTCGAGACCAGATGCCGGCCTCCTTGTCCGTGGGAGGCAGTACATTTTACCCGAATCCATGCACTTCTCAAGCGTCCAACATTTACCGACATAGGAAATTGTTGACACATCGGGTGACGATGATTTTTAGTCCGAGGGAAGCGGTCTTGGGGACGTAGATGTCCATTATCTGTGCGTGAGTACGGCAAGGGACAGTGGTAGCTGAGCCGAGAAAGATCGCCGTAACGAAATAGGCTGTCGGGATTGAATGGCAGAGTGGCCAGTGCCAAGTGAACGGGCAATTTACTGAAAGGGGACGACCCTTTGTCGAAAGGCCCATGTTGTACGGTCAATTGGGCCTCCCATCGGCCGGCAGTGGAGGTTGATCTAGCTTGCACATGAGGATAACAAAGTAGCGGTCTCCCCAAGTATTCAGATATGGCACAACATTATAGTACGTCCAACCGTGAGAGCACGACATTGACATGAGTAATGTCGTAGAAGGAAGGGACACTAATTGGAAGGATAAGATATCATTAAGAAAATCGCGAAGGGTAGGCTCGTCAGCACAAGAACCCTGCGTGCAAATAGAATATATTTTTACTGCAAAAACAGTAATGCCATCGAGAGGCCGGTTGGCGCAATGTAAGTTAACATTCACCTTCACAACGTCTGGCTGTCCGCTAACACGACCGATAGGGTAGCGCGTGCGCCTCCTATTCGACGACGAATAGCGCAAGGTTGCGGGTTCGAGTCCCGTGCTGGTCGCCATCTTTTGCATCGATTCCTCCGATCAATAGTCCCTTTTTTGTTTGTAGAAGCAAATAATAGATAGACCACTTATCTTATAAGTACTGACTGGTCTGACAACAATGGAGATGCAGTTCGTTCCCTGGTATTTCCATGATCTCGGTCATATGCATCCGTTTTGTGTCTATTCCATCGGTGTCCTTTGTGGACAAACTCCAAACGCCTCGCTTCCTCATAAAACAAAATCACGCACATCCAGTGGAAGCGCCATCAGGCACTTCCACCCTTTTCCTCCTCTTCAAGCTCTCGCACTCCTCGTCTTCCCAGCTCCAAATCTCGCAGGCCCTAACCCCTGCCTAATCTCATCCAGCTGCTGCATGCCCGTCTGGAACCCACTCTTCTTGATCCTGCGCCCGCGTCCCGGCTGCTTAGAATGCCCACCAATGAACTCATCCATGATGCTGTCGAAGTCACTCCTCACCAACTGCGGGGCTTCGCTGTCGGTCGCCCTGCTGTATGTACTGATTCCACTCGCCCGGCTCATGTCAGTCATCCCAGACACGCGCGATGCCCCCGTCATTCCTGTCATGCCCGAAGCCAGAGATGCGGAATCGTCAAAATCGTCCGGCATATATCCGTCGTCTGCGTACTCCTCTTCGATCTTGTCGAACCGTGCATCAAGCAAAGACTGCGGCTCCGTGCGCGCTAGTGCAGAGGAGGTCATACTGTAGTTCGTGGTTGACGTGAGTGCGCCCTTGCGCTTCTTACGCCGGCCGGATGCGAGTGAGGAGAGACCGGTTTGGATGCTGGATTCGTAGGCCGAAGGTGTGTTGCGTGCTGGCAGTGCTTTGGCCGCTTTGACATCCTTCTTGAACTTTGTGAACTCTTCGAGCCAGGCGCCGTCTGTAGGGTCTGAAGGCGGGGCAACGGTGGTATCTGCCGGGGAGGAAAGTCTACTTTCGAGTCGGAACCGCCATCGACAGCGGGTGATGGTGAGGAGGCCTTGTCGTCGGCTTTGATCGTGGCGTCTGATTCCCAGCCATCGTCGTCTTCACCGTATTCTTGACCATCCGCGGCGTCCATCTGGTCCCAGAATGTCGCCTCGAATTCCTCCTCGTCAACTTCCTCAGCATCCTTGCCCAGCTCTGCGAAAATATCGTCCTCTTCATCCACATACGCCTCATCGTCCAGCGCCTCGAGCGCCTCACGCAAACGTGGATCCATATCCGGCTGGAAGCCCGCAATCGCATCCGGCACATCCTGCATATCCTGATACGTTGTCTTTTTCACAAATTCACTCGGCAACACGTCTTCCGGCAGCAGACTCCTGCTCGACGTCGACGCAAGACTGACACCGCCCTCGCTCGCATCGTCCCGGATATCCATACTTCTCAGCGCGTCCTCCAGCCTCATCTTTCCCTTCCCCTTGGCCTTCTTCTCCTGCGGCGCCTCGAGCCACGTCACGCTTCCCACGCCCTCAGAGCCCAGATCCCGCATGTGCTGCATGTAATCGTAAGACGTGTCGTCGAAAAAGACGCCCTGTTCTGCAGCCTGGCCCTCATGCGCTGCAAAGGTCATTCCAAATTCATCTTCCAAGTCGCCGCGCTGCTTGACCTTGTGCGACCGGCTCTTGCTTGACGATCCATCTTGCGCTTGTGTCGAGGGACCGCTGATTTCGGTGAAGACCATGGAGGAGGCATTTTCGTCATTGATGAGGGGGTCGTTTTGGGCGCGGTGAACGAGCGCGAAAGTCGTGGCGGTCTTTTTGTCGCTAGAAGACGGATTAGTGGGGGTTTGCGGTGGTGGGGGTTGCATGAGGATATGCGTACAAGGCCTTACGGCGGGGCATCTTGGCGGTTCCGGTGGATTGATACGGCTTCTGTGTCTTGAAAATGTCGGAACGATAAAGAAAAGAAAGGGAGAAAGAAGTGTTGGGCTTTGAGGAATAATTTCTCGAATGAACCAGGTTTGGGCTGCAGCGGCGTCACAAAATTCCATCGGGAGAAGATTGTCTGCAGGGTCTCGGCAGCGATTGCCGTAAGGCTGAGACATGTGAATTCGCATGCAATACAGGCTCATTGTTCGCAATACAGACCTGTATGATGAATAAAAGTAGCATTTGTACAATGGAATTCACGGGATGGTCCCAATCGGCGGGACTTTTCACGCATCGTCTCCCTTCCCAACTGCCTTCCCCTTCGCCCCACCCGCCTCACTACCCACACCCGGCACGCCACGATTCTCAAACTCCATCTCGTACCGTCTCCAGACCTCTGCATCTCGGGCGAGCTTCTTTGCTTTGCGGACCTGAATCTCGTGTGCTCGTAACCGGTTGTCGGCCTCGATCATGCTGCCAATGACCATGCCGGACATTTGAAGGAAGCTGAGACAGATGTTAGTACGTGTAGCGGCACCATGCTAGGGAGATTGTAGTTGAAAAAGCCAGAGAGTAGATGGCTGAAGGAAAATAGAATGAACGATACGTACACCTTGAACTGAAAGGTCAGACCTCTATATAGAGGACTGAAGGCGTAACCGAGACCGCCTGCGACGGCCGAGTAGATGCCCCACTATGCATGGATTATCAGTATAGCTCCACGCACTCATGATAGACTCTCTTGGAAACTCTCGTATACAGGGAGACATTGTGCGCGTAAGAAAGTCTTCTCCGTGCATACTGCGCAAGTCACACGAGCGCGCCTCGAAGCCCAAAGAAATCAAACTCACTCTCGCGGCACCGGTCACGGCACCCCTCGTAGCTACCCAGGCTGCCTCATTCGTCTCGGCGCTATCTAAGTGACCATGTGTTCGCACCATCACGTCTTGTTTCTTCCTCCCAATCGTCAAGTTTCCGTGGAAGAGAGTCGGCTTCGCTGGGTGGAATATTCACGGCATGACGTCAAGGATTGCGGACTGGAGTCGGAGAGCTTCATCTCTTCTTTCAAACTTGTCTCCTATATGGGGACCGTTAGATTACAACCAGACGCCATCGTGCTCGGGAAGATATTAACGTCGGAGCTGACTGCTTACCACTATGTCCATTTACGGCAGTGGTATCGAGCATCGAGCAGATGTCCGTACAGTAGAGCGCCCTCTTACGGCCCGCCTCTTCGAAGGGCCCTTCCTCTTAGGAAGACGGCATGTCAAGAACCGGCGCATCTTGATTTTGCTGTCGATGTCAAGAGTCGTGACAACATTCCATACCTACCAGATACCCGTTCAAATCCTTCATAATTGACTGACCAGAAAACGACCGGACCGGAGCATACCACAAAACAGATATTCTCAGCGGGAAGCTAGAAACAGGGCACAAGCTCCTTGTACCAATGCATTTGCTCTACACGTCGGCTGGGAACCACGCCCCTTGAATTACTACCAGTATCTGTCCCGCCCGGGAAGCACGATGGACGATAACAGCAAAGCCTTGAAGGCGCTTCCAACAACCTCCCGTGGAAACGAAAAAAAGAATAGCCATCACAATGCGGGACTTTTTCCCGGTCGTGGGCAGCATCGTCGCTTGGCGAAAACAAAGAGTGCTATGGAAGGGCCATCCCGGGTTACGGACCGTAAGCAGCAGTCTCGTTCTCTGCAGTTATCTTAGGCAACTGGTACGCAACTCAAGCTCGCGAACTGAGGCAGGCGGCTATGCTTACTGCTTACCACGGAGATGAGGGATTCACAGATCAGGGAATTCTGTTGTCCTTCGCGCTGCAATGACCTCCCGAACTCGACCTCATCTGTAAAATGACGTGCGGCGTTGCGGAGGATCTGGTCGGCGAAGTAATGTGTGCGTTCCAAGTCAACGCCTGTCATGATCGGAGAACCTTGCGACACCCTTCCTCTGTTGAAACCTATGTCACTCGGTTCGATTGTCCAATGCAGCAGCCTATTTGCGATGCTGTAGGGCCAACGCTTTGGTGAGAGTTGGTGAACATTGGCGATGCACATTGCTGGTACGACCTGTACGGCATACACATCTGGGCAGAATCTTTTGATCGCGTCATGGAGATCCCGCAATTGCTCTTTTGACGGATTCATCCATCAATTATTCTGGCTCAGATTAGAGGAGACTTTGATGCGTTTTACCTGATTGGCAGCGCCTGCCTAGTTTTCATCACTTTGGATTGGAGCTGGTGAACGTTGCCGCCAATCCCTCTCGTACGTTTTGGCGTAGCCGTAGGGGTCACTCACCGGCGAAAGGAACTACCTGTTTTGGTCTGGCACGGTGATGGTATGAAATGCATGATTGATCTGCTAATGTACATGATGAAAAGCAGATGGCCTAGGTTCTTCGAGATTGCTCAGATAAATCCCCACTGTCCTCTAAGAATTGCTCTTCCGATATGGCTAACAAGCAAGATTGATAAGTAGGAGCACGAAGAGATAGCCAATTTGGTGTTGCTGATGTCCGACATATGGTTATGGGTGGGCGAGTGTTCCAATCTTGGTTGCCCGTTAGATGTTGGGAGGGGTGGGGTATTATTGAGCCTTCTTCCACTGTCCCTCGTGGTGTTTGGGAAAGCCGGTGGTGTATTGCAAGCCTCAGGTCATGAACAGTATGTCTTCCGGGTCTTGCTCCGGGTCGTCCGTGGGAGTTTGAACGACCTTTCCAGCATCCACCATCTCAACGTCACCCACAATACCTTCATCTTCGCTATCGTCCTCGAAGTGGGCAGCATTGAGCTTATGGACCCCGGGGGCCTTGTGGTCGGGGTTGACAAGGAAACTGCGTTCTTGTCAGTGGATGGTCATGGAAGCAACATTCCGGTTGACCTACTCTGTGCCACTCGTGTACACCAGTTTGTGGTCGTATAGTGGACGGACCGGATACGACTTGAAGACAAGCTTTCTGTTGTTCTTCAGCTTTGCGACATCGATGCAGATCCTCCTCGCTCCGTTCTTTCTCTTCACGTTTAAGAAGGGCCTAGGGATGAAGCTGGATCTCAATTCACGATCGTCCTTAAGCATCTCGGCGAGCGAGAACGGTACGGTATGAGAGCAGGTCTCTGGTTGATGTAGCAATCTGTAGAGAGTAAGGAGGAGCCTCATGGATAGACTTTTATCCTCGATGGGCTTGTTGTTGCTGCCCAGTGGCTGGGACTGCAGAGCACAGATCTCCGTGTTGCCCTTTTTCTGGTCCAGGGCTTCTTGTGTCTGACCTGCATGTAGGTGTCGCAGATGAAGATACCATCGGCGTTGCTGTCGTTCAAGCTAAGGATCAGCTTTTCGAGGTTGATCTCTCTTTGACCCTTGCCAAATTTCCTGTTCTATGTCAGCACGAACAACGAATATACACTCTCCCACTCACATCATGAACTCATCGTCGACATGCTCATAGGCATGGCCATTGATGTAATAGATGATCAAAATGGGTTCGTCGGAGGTGTGGCTGCGCAGGAAGTCTTGGTGCCATTCCCAGAACCCTTTGCCGCTTTTGATCACGTCTTCGTCAAGCTTGTGCACTTTGAATTCGCTGAAATCCTCGAAGATGTCCACGATTGCACTGCAATTCTGTTGATGCGTGGTCACTCCTAGGCCCAGTGGGCCTTGCACTTTGTGTTCGTAACCAATGATGATCAGGTGGCAAGCGTCATATTCCGTGCCCATTGTCGCCCATTCTCTCATTCCTTTTCCGCGAGCCACATCCGCTTCTTCCTTGGTAGGCAATACCAATTTCAACGGCATTGTGCCAGCTTGAAGTTGGTGGGGATCAAACGTGGTGCACGAACGTTACCGGCGTGAGTCGTAGATCGTGCAGTGTCAATCCTGCCTGCAAATGAGTGAAATATCGCTAGTGTGTACTTGCTCCGGAGGAGGTCAGAGCACGGCGGAGAAGTTGTGAGCTTGGGATGAATCCAGCGTCAGAGTAAAGGAAGGTTGAAGTAAGATGATTTGAAAGGAGGATGAGTGGAAACATACTTGCAGTGGGTTGCAACGCAAACTCAGTGCTGGCGGCCTATTACTTGTTGGTCAAGTTAAATGCAGCGTGGCGCTCTCGTGTGTACGTACCTGGACTCTTCCTTCAAGGCAAAAGAAAATGCTGGAGTGAAGATGTATCGAGAGAAACAGTTGCTGTACGCAGATAAGGAATGAGAATATCCAAGGGACGAGGTTGGTTTGACAGACCGCTTGTAGGAAGAGGCCTATATCGGATTGTTCGTTGTCGAGAAGAAGAGATAGAATCAGAGTCGAGAGCCTATATTCTTGAGCCAGCACGTTAGTGAAAGCGGTGAGAGACAAGCGTGCTGAGGAATATCCGTCGTAATGAGAGCAGCACGAGGCTCTTTCACTGGTGGTTCACTGTCAGGCCGGTAGCGCGTTGGAACAATCTCCTCTCAAGACGGTTCAGCTACGTGACGTACTGCTATCGCAAGGCTATAACGTTGCTGCTCTCTTCGAGTATCCATGATGCCCTGCTTAGTGCGCGCCCGACCGTAATATGTCAGGCAATTCAACTGCTCGATAGAAGCACTACATTCGCAATTGCCATATCCCAAATGGGCGCCGATATAGGTAGATGACCTTGCGCAGAAACAAGAAACGGGGTGGGGACGATAGATTCTAGAAAATGTGATGAAAACATTCAAGGAGATTGAGTAATGGAAAAAGCAAATACCTCATGAGCCATGCTCCGTGCTGTCGATTATCTCCTCCCCTTCGCAGCCCTGCATCAATCTGTGCTCCAAGTAGGGGAAAAAAATGAGGAAGCATCAACTATGAACCTTTCCCTCCGAAACCTTGTTCACCATGCTTC
Organism: Taxawa tesnikishii (nom. ined.); assembly: GCA_030247885.1. NCBI lineage: Eukaryota > Fungi > Ascomycota > Dothideomycetes > Dothideales > Taxawa tesnikishii (nom. ined.). The sequence goes on from JAPDRO010000004.1 coordinate 69,788, forward strand.
GTTTCAGAAAAAGAGAGGCTGCAAAGGTCAATCTAGTTGTCCCAAAGTTTCCAGAACGTCCGGTCGTTCCAGGCCTGGTCTGATGGAGCTGTGATGCTGTTAAGATGCATGCTTAGTGAGGTTGAGCGCAGAACACGGTCCTTTCCTAGCAGCTGCGGGAGGGCGAAGCTGGTCTTTCAGACATAATCCTTCGGTTCGGCCTTGTACTTTCCTTTGTTGGTCTTCTTGCGCTGCTTCGTTGGAGTTGGCGACTAGGAAAGCGTGGCTGAGTAGCAACAACGTAGAGGAGAATACGTGCTTGAGAGAGGTTACGCCTGTTTCGTCCAGTTCTAGATGCTCGCGTTCAACTTTTCGGCAACCATCCCACCGCAGACACCGTATACACAGCTACCTACGGTACTTTGAAAGCTTGTTCGGAACCGCCTCCAAGATGTTGTTCAAAGCCATGTACCGCAGGATGGCGACTCGTTGTTGGTGTTGAGTTCTGTATTGACAGCTAATCATGTGAAGAACTGTAGTGGGGTAGAAGGCAAGGGAAGGCTGAGCAGGTCGTGGCATTAGTGGCCAAGTGTATGAAATAGTCGGATACAACGAAAGGTGAAATGTCTCACAAGCTTGGGTTAGAGCAGTTGTAGCTAAGGTGTAAGATGCTCCAAGAAGCTGAAGATCGGACGGTAGCAACTGCGGGCCTGCAGCTGCAAAGCTTCCAGCAAGACTGTAAAAACCAAGAACTTGAAGGGCGTCTGAATTGCCACTCTGAATCAATTTGATACATCGCACAAACAGATACTCACTAGACAGTATATACAAAATCCCTCTACAAACATTTAGAGGAAACAACGTTCCACACCAATCCACAACAAACTCTATATATCAACAAGCATTAGCACATTAGCGTGATCAGCTATCATCCACCAACCTCCTACCCTCCCACGCCTTCTTCGCCTCCCTCTCCAACACCTCAAAATCCCCACTCATCTCACACATGCCCTTGAAGATACCGTCACTCTTCCGGACCAGATCGAAGGGGTCGCCGAACTCGACCACCTCACCCTTATCTAGCACAAGCACCTTATCGTAATCGATGATTGTCTGCAGGCGATGTGCGATAGTGATGGTCGTGTTCTTGATCTCGCGGATCGTTTCCTGGATCTTCGCATCGGTTGCGTAATCGATGGACGCTGTGGCTTCGTCCATGAGCAGGACCTTTGGCGCTTTCAGGAGCGCACGTGCTAGGCAGAGGAGCTGGCGTTGACCTTGAGAGAGGTTGGTGCCGGATTCGGCCACGGCAGAGTTCAGGTTGCGGAAGATATTCTTGTTCTCCAGCACAGTAGTGGCGTCGCCATTGGTGGTCAGCGATGAGGCAGCTGGTGTATCCTTATTCTGGACGGCTGGTGAGATAGGGAGCGATGAATTGATGACTGCGTTAGCAGGGGTCGAAGGACGAGAGGGCTCAGCAGAGGCAGAGGTGGCAGGGCCGATGAGCTGCACTCGGCGGAGAGCAGTATAAATCTCCTCATCCGTGAACAGCCCGAATGGATCCAGGTTGCTTCTGATGGTGCCGGTGAAGAGAGTAGGATCTGGGAAACAACATGAGCTCGTGAGATGCGAACGCAAAACCTGCTTCGACTTACCTTGCGGTACCATGACGATATTCTCCCGCAGGTCCTGTAGGCCAATAAGACCAATATCCACCCCGTCGATGAGGATTTTGCCCTCCTCAGCCTCCAATGCTCTAAACAAAGCCAACGCAAGCGAACTTTTCCCTGCGCCAGTCCTACCAACAACACCAACCTTTTCACCGGGAAGAATGTTGAAAGTAATGTGCTTAAGTACAAAGTCAAAATCGCTGCGGTATCTGGTGCTGTAACCGATGAACTCGACACCGCCCTTACTGGGCCAGTTGGCTGGTGGGCGGTTGTCCTCGATTACGGGCGGGGCCTCTTGATCGACGTCGGAGTATTCCTTGATACGCTCTACGGCATTCATGTTCTGCTCGTTCACCGAGTACAGCCTGACGAACCACAGCACGTTCTCGGTAAAGGTCACGGCGTACGTCATGGCCAGACCAGCAGCTCCAGCATCGATCTTCCCAACGCTAAGGATGACGAAGGCACCGGTGAAGAAGGAGACCAAAGCGCCAGTAACATCCACACGGAAGGCAAGCCAACGGTTGGCGGCCCAAAGGTAGATGAATGGCCTAGAGTGGGTGTTGACTTTGTGGAGGTTCTCCCGGATGAAGCGACGTTCATCTCCATAAGCACGAATGGTGGTCATACCGGTCAGCGTCTCGCCGAACTGCTGGTAAAGAGGGCTTCGCTGGATAGACTCCAGGCGCTTGAGGTCTCGAGATGAGTTGATGTAAAAGCTGCCAATAAGGAAATAGAGTATACTGATGAAGACGCCAGCGATCAAGAAGCGTGGCGTGATCACTGAAATTAGTACAATGATAGTAATGATGGATGCCATGCAGTGGACGACACCAACTGCAACAGGCGCAATCTCCTGGTCGACAAGCTCAATGTCTTTGGAAAATCTGTTCATCAGCTGGCCGAGGGGAGTCGAGTCGAAGAAGCGGAATTTGGCATGTGCAACGGCCTCCATAAGCTTGCGATGGATCTTGCGCGAAGCTACAAGAGAGCCACCGAAGAGAACGCCTTCTCTAAGGAGGGTGATGAGCATGAAAGCGAAACCAAGCGCGGCGTAGACGCCCAGGTAGAAACCAGCGTCGACATCTTGCGAGCCATGGTGCGATTGAATGCTAACATCGGATGTGGACGAGGAGAAAAACGGAAGCCCCCAAATGCAAGATCCACTTCTCAAGCATGTGCTTGCGCTGCTAATGCCGCCTTGGACGTGCGTTAACGGAGAAGGCGAGGACTGCTGGTGGGTACCGAATACTTCGATCTCCCTTCTGTTGGTATATGCGTTGGCCCACTGGCGGATCCAGACGTTTGTCGCGACCTGTGATATCTGTTGCAGTGCGAATATCACAGCTGCGGCGCTCCAATACCAAAATCCACCCATAGCCTTGAGGTATGAAAGGATGATGCGGATGTTAACGCTTCCAGTGGCCTTCTTCTCTTCTGGAACGGAGGCATCGCTGGTATTGTTCATACCAGGGATATCTTGAGTGATCACCTTGGTCAACGCATCGCCGTCTGCAGCTGGACCACTTGCTATGCCGTTTGCGTGGCCGTTCTGCTGTTGAAGTGGTATCTCTTCGCCGCCAATGCCTGATGGTACTCTCGACGGCAACGTGGATGGGCCCTTCGAAGGAGCTCGTGATTTGGAGAACTGGGAGACGTCTTCGCTAAGTTTACCCGAGGAAATAACTTCATTCGCCGAGCCAGACATGGCGACTCTGCCATTGTCGAGGACCACAGCAAACTTGGCGTGCGGCAAACACAGCACAGCGTTGTGCGTAACCAGAATGCAAGTCCTGTTGTACATGAGTGGACCCATCAGAGCCTTCTCAAAAATCCACTTTGCAGTGTGAGCGTCAACAGCGCTGAGTACGTCATCAAGCAAGACATGACGAGCATTGCAGTAGAGAGCGCGGGCGAGCGAAATGCGCTGTTTCTGGCCACCCGAAAGGGTGACTCCTTTTCGCCAACGATCGTCTGGTCTCCGGCGTCCAGAATCTCCAGGTCACGCTGTAGCGAGCAGGCGACGATGACGTTCTTGTATCTCCTGGCGTCAAATGGACTGGCGAAAATGATGTTGTCCTTGATGGTTCCGTTGACAAGCCAAGCTTGCTGAGCGCAGTAGGCGACGCTTTCTACGAGGCCGGTCTCCGGATGAGGCTTCAAGTCTTCTCGGCTACGGCCACCTGGGAGATAGACACTGCCGTCCATCATAGTCATTTCCCCAAGCAGAGCCATGAGCAGGGACGTCTTGCCGCTTCCAGTAGGCCCAATAACCACATTCAGCTGACCAACTTGGAAGCGGAGATTGAGGTCAATCATCTTGAAGTCATCGGCGCTTTTGCTACCCCAGCCGAAAGTACCGTTGTCAAAACCGATGAGCGGGTTGCCCTCGTCGTCTTCTTCATCCGTCTCCAGCTGAGAGTACTTTTCGGTTTCCGGCTCGTTAAGATATTCTTCGACACGATCCACAGAAACCTTCGATTCTTGAACGTGCGCAACCATATCTGCCAGCTGATCGAGAGGGATGCGGAGAAGACTGAAAAGTGACAAAGCCGTGAAAGCAACCGATGGAACAAGATCCTTGTGCTCCACCATGGTGTAGACCAAGAATGTCAGGAATGTGATTATGACAGGTGCTGCAGACCAAACTGTTGCTGCCATGGCCCAGACAATGTACCTGTTGCGCAAGTAACGAAGCTCAGTTGTCCGCTTCTCGTCCACGAGCCCAAGGAACCGTTGCTCCCAAGCGAAGTACTTGATGATCCGGATGTTGGTAAGCACCTCGTTCGTAGTATGAATGCGCGCATCAGTAGCCGCAAGAATTTGCTTCTGGATTTTGGCAAATTGCTTGGAGATTGTAAGGTTGACTGGAAGAAGGGCCGCCATCATCCCAATACCGGCAATGGAACTGTGACCCAGGATCCGGTACAGCAGAACAACAGCGAGTACGACTTGAACTGGAGTCTCTGCCCACAAAAAGTGCAGGTAAGCACTGATCTCGCTGACTTTGAAAGAATCCACAGCCATCAGGTTGATGATCGCTCCAGAGGTAACCTGCTCGTCGCTGGCGGGCTTGTTGGCGTCGGGCTTCGGGTTTTCGGCCTTCTTTTTCCGACCAAACGACATAGCCTTCTTCAACAATCCTTGCTTTGGCTCATCCTTATCCTTTCCATTACCCTGACCCAGAACCTTGTCCGCACCCGCAGCAGCTCGCCGGCGGAGAGCTTTGGCGTAGATTTCACCAATGATGATAGCGCGCAGCCTGATGCAAACCTTGCGTCCCTTCCAGAGTGCCTGTCCTCCAGAGAGTGCAGACACAACGCCGGACACGAAGAGAAGAATGACGTAGAACCATGCTGCGTTTGGAGGGGTATCTGCTGGGTTTTCCACGTACTCCAGGATGACCTTGAGGAGCAGAGTAGGCACAAAGAGATTCAATCCGGATATTGCTGCCCAGCCTGCTTGGATCAGCAGGCCCCGCTTGAAGTACTTTAGCAGATGGAAGGCTAAGATCGTAGTCTTCTTCACCTGCCGGTAATCCTGGAGAATAGCGGCGGCCTTGTCTTTGGGCATAAGAGTCCAAACATCCGTCATTTCCATGGTCTTCTTGTATCCTCTCCAGACGATTGGGTCGACCCAGGAAAATGTGGCAAGCGACAAGGCACTGGCAAGTGGTTCCCTTGATGGTTCCAGATCACCCTCGTATTCCAATTCAACAGGCTTGTTACCCTTACGAGAAGTGAGCGCAATCAGGGTAAGCAGCGTTGTAAGAGCGAAATGCGCGCTCGTGAGCGCCTGCGCCAGTTTGGAGTCTGGATGGATTATCTCTGACCGGAAAAGAAGGACAGTGCATATCCATTGAAGTCCGTATAGAAAGGCTGTGTGATACCACATCTTTGGGAAAGAGTATCTGGACGAGCTAGAAAGCAAGAGGCGAGCCGATGTCAGAACAGCAATGTAAGCCCAGGAGCAGACGCTGGCGATGTCCGCTACTCTTCCACGTCTGTGCCATGGATGCAAGATAAGTCCGGCAATGTTCAATCCAAGCACAGCAAGAACCGCCATCTCTTCTATCACCGGTAAGAATAGCTCTCCCTTGGGCCTGTCAACCGTGAGCACGGATTGTTCCGTGCGTGTCCTTGCCATTTGAAGCGCCGACTCTTCGTTGCGGTCGAACTCATCCTCGCTCTCATCGTCTGAACGTTGGATTGCTCCGTCCACTCGAATATCCCAGACATGCGGATGCCATGAGTCCAGCAGCTTGTATGCTTTGTAGTATTTACAATCCCGTGCCGTCCACCAGAACTGTAGTGAAAGATAAAGTATCGAGATGCTGCATGCGATAAGAGGAAACAGCGTACGGAGGTAACTAGAAGAGGCGATTAGCACGTGTGCTCGATCTGCTGGCGGAGATTTTTCCTACTCTTGCTGGAAGCAACGCGAGAAATCATCGACCCTCCATACGGGCCCTTTGCACTGGGCAAACATAGCGGGCAACGTTGTTATTCGACGTGTGAGCTGTAAGACAGGATCCTCACCAAGCGCGTTTGCGCCAGAAGTGTTGCCGCTTGAACGGTCACCGCATCGAAGGAACCACTGCCAGGTTGGATAATGGCGAGATCAGGCCAGCGAGAGATGCAGCAGGAACAGCAGTACAGTAACCCTGCTGGTGGTGTTTACGCGATAAGTGAGGGATTAGCTTGCACGCCTCAAGCAGAAGAAGGGACGCGGATAGAGAGCGTTCGCTTGCGCTTGGCCTCTCCGTCGCCCGAACGTCACCAATGACTCGCGCCAGGACCCCGCGATTTGTCCAACGAAACACAAACTCTCAACAAGCTTGAACACCCGTCTAGACAAAGTGGCAGCTTGTTTGTCGTAAGTGTCTGTAGATGTTGGTTTGGTGCTGGAGGTGTGAAAACCCTCTATCGTCGAGGGTGAACCAGTTATTGTCGCCACTAGTCGGAAGGCGGTGAAGCTATCTCGAAGGATCGCCCAGGAGTTTATCGTGACCTCAGATAGGAAAGTGCTTTAGTAGGAAGCAACGCGGGGCCGTTTTTCATCTCCAACCCCAAGTGTGAGTCAAGCATACATGCATTCGAGTGGTATCACAGTGCCAAGGTAGCACACCGCTCAATTGAGAGGTGCTGATTGAAGCTGCAGAATTTACAAGCACGCGAATACCGCTCCCGATTCGACAGTCAGGCGCCCTGCTCGAGGGGTTGTAAGGCCATTGAAATATTTACATGCCTCTCGACTATCTCACAAACCATAACGCCAATTGCACCGTCCACTGCTGATGCTTCTACCGTGGTGTCGCGACAGGCTTCCACGGAGAGTACTTGTTCTTGGTGCTATGATACAGTCAGTTGCCGGTCGCATTACAACCACGACCCGTCTCTACTCACGTGTTATATGGCCTGTACGCGCTCCGGCTCCAGGTTAAAACCGGTCTGTGTCCCTTTGGCTCCCAAACGCGAACCTGGCGCTGCATGAGCTTGTCCTCCGTCGGCGCCTTGTCTACCATGTAGGACATCCAGGCATGCCTATCGCCTGTAAGTCAAAGCCTAGTATTGCTCAAAGACGCCGCAATACGTACCAGCCTGGCTCAATCTGTGATCTGTTCGTGACGTGAGCTTCCGGTATCCCAGTGTAGCTCGCCGTGGTTGTACTCACGGATCGAACTCCTTGTCCTTATAGTCGACCCAGCGGGTGCGGACTGCACAACGTCAGAAATGGACAAGTCCTCAGCTGTTCCGGCATCTTACGTACGTGGAAGCTCTTGCGCGTCGTTCTCGTAAAACTTGTTGCCGTAGCTGTCCATTCCGACCAGAGTGCCAGCCTTGGTGTCACCTGCTCCTTCGTCAACCACCGACTCCATGCCCAATGCATAGATGCATCCATACCCATGTACTATATCGCAGCGCGTCCAAGGTAAGCGTGTATTCCGGCAATGAGATCGTTCGATCGAGCGTGGAGATATACCTGCATCTGGTGGCCATATTCCTAGTGGACAAGTCAGCACGATTGCGTAATGCACACCTGGAAAAGCTCACTTTGAATCCAATCTTCCGCAAGTTGCGGAGTGTCCTGAGGATGGTCGACATGGTGCGTGGTGGTTGTGTTTGCGCCTGGTCGTCTGGTACCTCCGGACGGCGATGATGTTCGAGCGCGGCCGGTGGTGAGCTGTTTGCACAAAGGCTGAGAAACTCGGCTTTAAGCGAGGCATACCCTTTTCGGCAACACCTCGATCTTGGAGAATGGAACATCAAGGAACGGCGATGCGATAAACACAGCTACGAAGCATTGATATGTTTGCTCGTGCCACCGTAAGTGGCTCTAAGCGCTGCGCACCTCGTGTGCTCTATGTGCAAAGACGAAGTGTGCGCCTCCTACAACGGCGGTATTCAAGCAGCGCCCCTCCCGCTCCAGCGCCAGAAAGCTCACCAGCAGTGTCTGCCCTTGGAAGCCTAACCAGCGAGCTCGATAAGCTGTCGCCTCGTTTTGACATATCTGCGAACCAGATACAAATCATCAAGTCGCCGACTGAGTTCTACGAAACGCTCAAGGTCTGATTGCCCCTTTTCTTGTTTTAGTCAAGATTATCCTAATTTCCATACTTCTTCAATGAGAGATAGTGAACGATGCTCCAATACTATAAGTACTGTTTCATTCGAAAGATTCCAGAAGTTGTCTCTCGACGCATCACATCTCCATACCGCAAAAAGCACATTGATCAACCCTACTTGCCATCGCTGACCACGGAGAAGTAGGCCAAGATATCTCAGGCGCAACGCCGTATCTACCTTTCTACCCTCTACATCGGCAAGACCGAGCATGAGCTAGTAAGTGTCCCCGTTCTACTGCCCTCACGTTCTCACTCACATCATTCGAGATAGACACGATCCGGGCCGCGCTCCGGGCCAACGAGTCACTCAAAGTCTCTATTTTGACCGACTCTTTGCGAGGGACACGAGAAACGCCACATCCATCATGCGCCACCTTGCTCTCAGGACTCGTCGAAGACTTTGGTCCCGAGAGAGTCGAGATCTGCATGTACCACACGCCGAACCTGACCGGGATCCGCAAAGCCATTCTGCCCAAGCGGATCAACGAGGGATGGGGACTCCAACACATGAAGCTCTACGGCATTGACGACGAAATCATCATGTCCGGGTACGAATCTGTCGTGATGCGAGAGCCAAAATCAGAAACTGACTTCCAAACAGTGCCAACCTCTCAAACGATTACTTCACCAACAGACAAGACCGCTACCACGTCTTCTCCTCGAAAGAGATAACAGACTACTTCCATCAACTCTATGCCGGCGTCTGCAGCCTTTCCTACCGCGTGGCCCCCAAACCATCATCCCCGGCGGATTTGAGCTCCAATGGCCCTCCACCAACGCATCTCCCGCTCCTCTCGACAATCCTTCCGGCTTCATCTCTAGCGCCACCAAGGCTCTTGCACCACTCTTGGAGCCGGCGTCAGTAACTCGCAAGCTCGACAAGGAAACCGACACCCAAGTCTACCCGCTCGCCCAGCTGACTCCCGTCCTCCGCCCCGATACCAGCACCGAGCTCCCCGCTCTCCTCTCCATCCTCCGCAAACTCGCCCAGCCCGAGTTCAAGGGCTCCCGCTGGACCTTTACCGCCGGCTACTTCAACATGACGCCCGACGTCCGGGACCTCCTACTCCGCAGCAACCCGTCCAGCGCCACCGTCGTCGCCGCAAGTCCGTGGGCCAACGGATTCTACGGTTCAAAAGGCGTGTCGGGAATGTTGCCTGCCGCGTACACCTACCTCTCCCGCCGCTTCCTCGACTCCGTATCCCGCGCCGGCCTCGGTGGGCAGATCGAGCTCAAGGAATGGCGACGCGGGACCGTGAACCAACCTGGCGGGTGGACGTACCATGCGAAGGGCATCTGGATCACTCTACCCAGTGAGCAGCACCCCAGCGTGACGTTGGTCGGCAGCTCGAACTACACTAAACGGAGCTACTCGCTCGACCTGGAGGCGAACTGTTTGGTTGTGACGAGGAATGAGGGGCTGAAGAGGAAGTTGAGTGAGGAGGAAAACTGGCTGCAGGAGTACGCGAAGGTTGTCGATAAGGATGAGTTCGTGAAAACGGAGAGGAGGGTTGGGCTGCATGTTAGGATCGCTATGTGGATTGTTACGTTGGTCGGGGGCGCTCTGTAAGATACGTAGACGGAGTGGAAATGTACGATGTTGGCATGACGGATTTTGGTGATCGTTTGAACGTGGCAGGGTTGTGAATAGGGAACTGGGGGAAGTATAGGGATAGGTGGAAGCTTTTCCCTTCTGACGGCTGGCGGAACGCTAGTACGTTTTAATGCGGACCGTCATCTGTTGTCCGGTCACGCTTGGTTCCATCTGCCGATGAAGATGTCGTTCCACATGATTACCGTTGCTCCGAAGCAGCAATGACTAGGTTTTGAGAGGTAGGGTAGTATCCTTAGTGCGAGCAGATCTCATAACACTCTCGGAATTCTTGAGCACACGGCATCAAGCGTGCGGTACACTTGCGGGTCTGTGAATCAGCTCCACGGCCTAATTGCTAACATACCGTTCACTTCTTGTGCGGTTCTCCGGGCGTCTGGTCGATGCCGGCTCGCTAAACTGCTCGATGGACTGCTCGCTTCACAGAGCCTTCCTGTTTGTAGAGGACCGTCCATCTGCCGGAAGACTTGGAGGAGAACAAGGCATGCTCGTCGTTGCACCCCTTCGCTGACCAGCAGATGCTGATACGTCCAACAGTGCTGGATGAGGTGGCACGGCTTACGAGAGTCGATGACCGTAATTCGGAGGAAGCAGGAAGCCGTATATATGCTCGATGGAGCCACGCTAGCGGGGACAGTGAACGAGGCGTGCTGGCAAATAATCGTTGTGACTGTTTATACACAGGGACATTGATTTGTATGCAGTTCTCTAAGCAATAGCCACTAACTGTTGAAGAATGCTTTCTGCTTCAAAGGGCCAGCGACCCGCTGAACTCGAGGACCTATTGGAATGTGCCGATAAATGCTCATGCTGTACGCAAGATGCTCCTGCTGTGCCTAACACCGCGCCGACTGTTGAGACGATCGAGGAGTATGGTTTTCGCAAGACCACGAAATGGTGAGAAGGTTGACTGACCTGGTATCAATGAGCTTGACCGTACAGGTGTACAGCCCAATGGTGCTGACATGCGGATGTAAAACCGCTGGGAGTTCGTAATCGACACAAATGGAAGCAAGGGTATGAACCTGGAATAGTAAAGAAAAGACGAAAGAAATACCGTCTCCCTGCCCAACGCCACGCTTCCGAGCCTCCAAGAGCTGTCAGAACAAAGATTGACCACATCTACACCCAACCGTCCCTTCGCGTCCAGCGTACTCCCCCATAACTTCCCCTCAACATCCAAGTCTTGTCTCTCATCGATCAAACATCACTGCCTTCGGATCCCTCGGTCTCCCATCTTTTCCAATTCCCTGTTGCCTAAATCTCTCCTCGACAACCAATCTCCTCGCTTCGTCAAAGCCCACACCTCTACTCTTCATCATCCTCTGCACCTCGGCCTTACCCCTCTCATCCAGCCCCGCTCTGCTATCGCCACCTTCAATATTCTCATGCAAGTCGAAGTTGGAGCTGGAGAACCCGGCTTCCATGTCCTCAGCGAAGGAGGTCAAGCGCGTATACCGTGGGCCGGTGAGGCGGGCTTTGAGCGATCTAAGGTATTGAACTAAATTGTAGACGGGCTCGGGGATCGTGCCGGGAGCTGTGAGATAAGGGATTGGAGGGGCGTGCTCAATCCAGAGATGGCGGGTCAGGTAGAGGACTGGTGCGCGAGATGAGTTAGCTTGATGCGACTATGGTATTGGAAGGGTGCAGATCGGGGCTTACCGGTTGCGCAGAGGAGGAAGAGGAAGGAGACGGTGTAGAAGAGATAAGCCATTTTGAATTGCTGGGGGCACCGATAGCCGTGTGCTTGCAGAGTAACTCTGCTACACTCAAAAGTACGTGATGAGGGGAGGAGAGAAGTAGGGCGCTGCTTGTAGTCCGGAAGCCGGAATGGTCCTCAAACGCGACGGGTTGGATAATCAACTTTGTGCGCAGTCCAGTAGAGAAACCAGGATTCGTAGGATTCTAGGAGGGCTTCCCGCCCGGTACAAGTTTTTGTTATAGCATACAGTAACAGACGCCAGCAGTAGAAGGGGAGTGAAAGCACATGCAAGCCTCGCCGTTGCAGCCTTGCGTAACCTGCAACCCGATCGGATCCGGGAGCTCCGCTCGGTTACTCGCTAAGCAGCTCGATCTGCCGAGCTAACCGACACTTGGCGGGAATCCGGGGTTTCGCACTGTCGAAATGTGGAAAGAACAACGATTCGGACTTGGAGAAAGGTGAAGAGACATTCACGAACGAACAAACCAACCCTCAGCACCTCACGACCCCAGTCAATCACATTCGCAATGGCCGCTCAATTCGAGAACGTCTCTTCCGACCTGATCTGGGAGATCACCCGTACGTCAATCCTGCCATAGAAATTCCGAGCCGTAGGGAAAGAGATATCAGAGGGGAGAAGGAAGAATATGCTGTTTAGAAGTTGGAATCGAGTGTGGGCAATGAGTCTGGTGCTGACGGATGGCATAACACAGGGAAGCAGAACTCCTTCCTCGTGAAGAGGAAGCAGGCCGGTGGTGTCCAGTTCGACCGCGACCCGTTGAACCTGACCAACGTCAACAACCGCAAGGTACGACAAATCCACCAGCAGGCACAAGCTGCCTCCACAGGCGCCGAAACTTCGCATGCGCCCGACTCTTCCAACCCGTCTAACGTACACGCAGTACTCCGGCCTTGCCAACACCCGCTCGATCGGCATCAACGCCGGCCCCAACAACACCGTCGTCATGACCACCCAGGTCGAGAAGAACGCCCATAAGCCCGCCTCCCGCCTGCACACCACCTCCTTCAAGTCCAGCACCCCATCGCGCAAGCTCTACCGCAGCATCGTCTCCAGCACCGCCAAGAAGGGCTACCGCTCCGACCTCCGCGCCGAGGCCGTTGCTCGCGCTTCCGCCGTCAAGCACAGCCAGAGGCCAGTGAAGGGTGGTGACAAGGCACAGAAGTTGAGGGGAGCTAAGGCCAGGAAGGCCGCTGCCGGCCACTCTGCCCAGAACTAGATGGATTCATCGGTTGGGAAGAAGTGGTGGGGAGAGGAACGAGTGAACGATGGGCGACGTGCTGAAAGGCATCGCTAAAAGGTCATTGGCGGTTGGCGTCTACTGTAAAGGTCACGAACAAAAGTGGCGTTTGCTGGGAATCAGAAAATCGTTCATGTTCGCCATGAGGGACTGGAGCAGATAGCGGATATATGCATCTGATTCATTTCGTACTCATTTCAATTGCTCTGAATGCTCCAATTCGGTGGCGTTGGTGCTCTCCTACTGAGCATCCGCTTCCGATGATTTCGTAAGCCTTGTGAACCACTTTGAGATGGCACGTGCTGCGTGCTGAAACTGATCGTGTCAGATCTCTTGGCTGAGCAAAAGGTCATCGATCGGAGCTTACTGTTCTTCCGTTACTGAATAGCCCGCAAAGCTATTCCGTCCCTGACGAGAAGAAAGCCCGGTACTGTATCCAAGTCTTGTGCTTCCCATCCCCTTGGAACTGCAACCTGTGATACCGCTTTCACGACCAACTCCCGTTACCGTGCTCCCGACTTCTTCTGTGTGTTGCCGTTCTTCACGGCCAGCCTTTGACCAAGCCATGTTCCCAAAGTCCATTGTGTGCATCTGCTCAACTTCTCACACATCTACCGTCTACCCGGCGGCGGTCCAAAGCCAGGCGGTGCACCGAAACCAGGGCCGCCAGGAGGGGCGAACCCTGGCGGAGGCGCAAATCCTGGCGGTGGTGCGAATCCAGGAGGAGCTGCGCCAGGCGGTGCGAACCCTTGTGGCGGACCGCCGTACCCAACTTGCGACGGCGGTGGTCGGGCCGGCAATCCGGCATTCGGGGAGGTTGCTGCAGCGGCGTTTGCGTCCGCGCTTGCTGTGGTGGGGGCACGGCATTGTAACCACCTGGCGGGCCTCCGGGAGGTGCACCCATTCCATATCCACCAGGCGTAGGCCCTCTCGCTCCATCCGGTGCTCCGTTCAGCATCGCACTCGGCGCACTAGGCGCGCCCGCTGTGAAGAGCTGTGGTGGCAGCGGCTGTACGGTGGCTTCGACGCCGTGTTTGCGTCCGGATGCCGCGAGGGCACGCTCAGCAGCGTCACCATGTCGCTCACCTTTGCCGTCTTTCTTGTATGCGTATTGGACCGTGATTTCCTTGTTCATGAGATACTGGCCGTGCATATTCGCAATAGCGTCGTCGGAGGCTTCGAAGGTCGTGAAGGAGATGAAACCGTAGCCCTTGGACAGGTTGTTGTCGTCGCGAGCGACCTGCACACGCCACCACGTCAGCAAACGTCAACCGCAAAATGTAGGATGTCATCGAGGGCACAACTGGCGCAGGGAGAGTGGAGAAGCATACCTTCGGCGCACTCGTCAAGCTTCCAAACCGCCCAAACGTCTCAAACAACACCTTCTCGTCCACCATCGGGTCCAAGTTGCCCACGAACAACTCGGCGCCCACCTCCAGCGTCTTCTGCTTGTCTGCGCTCGCCTTGTTCACCCTGATCGGCTTCCCCACAGGCGCACCTGGTTCATGATCTTGGCCGCGTAGTCGGCATCCTCCTCGCTCACAAACTCGACGAAGCCGTAGCCCTGATGTGTTTGCGTGACGCGGTCTTTGGGGAGATGTACGTTGACGATGCGGCCGGCTTGGAGCATTAGTTCCCAGACTATCTCGTCCGTTACCCGCTCGTCGAGGTTGCCGACGTAGACGGTGGCTTCTTTGTCTTGTTCCCAATGTCTGCCCGGTCCCGACATCTTGACCGTGCTGGTAGTCGCTGCGGTGAAGATGCGCGCGCAAAGGCAAGCTGGGACTGCTGGAGTCGCTCGCGGGACCTTCAACTTCGGACACTTTCACCTCGCTCTGCCGAAGATGTTCCGGCCGCAGAGCCTCATCATGTGAAAAAGTTCCTCGAGAACAAATCCTCCTACCCTCCAACGAGACTATAACATCTGGGCGAGAACGGCTGGCTGGAGCAGGACTTCGGCTTCTCAGCATGTGCCGCTGTGTAGGTATGTGTCCTCTGCGTTCGTAATTTACTACACGTTCATGCATTCTATGATGATTCAAAAAAATTCGATTAGTCTTGAAGACTACCCATAACACATGGTTACAAAACTTTAGCATGCGAGCCTCTCTGATCATTTCTCTTCCAACGCCGTCTTGAGTCGCAGTTCCGCAGGTGCCACAGTTTACTGACTCCACAACAGGTTCGTCAAAGATAGTCTGGAAATGCGGCCTTGCACCCGCCATACTTCGCAGCTGTTGTACTGGGTTTATGAACCTGCCTGAAATAGACGCACGGTCTTCCCAAACTTGACACTGCAAGTGGACTGGGTTATAGATAGTCTGGACGAAATCTTTGCTCGAACAAGAGCAACCAACCATCTCTTCACATCTCATCTATTGTGTACTACCCCTACACACTCAAGCCCACCGCAGCAGCCATGGCAGCCACCACACCCACCCTCGGACCTACCGTCAAGATCTCCGCCGAAAACCAAAAGCAGATGCAGCATCTCTCAGATCTGCTGCACCTCCTCCACCATCGCAACCACAACCAACACCGCCGCAGCACCTGGTACCGCCACTTCTCCCTCTTCCGCCGCCAGCTCAACGACCTCCTTACCGATCTGACCACCCTTGCCATCGTTCCCGACACGCACCTCGCTCGGCATCGGAAGAAGACGCAAGATCGCCAAACGCAGGCACGGATCGATGCCCGCGTCGCTTTCTGGCGTGATGCGCTAGTCCCGCGCTGTGCGCACGCCTTCTCGCAGCTCGTCGGCGATAACAGATTTGCAGTCATCGGCCTCGTGTTGATGGCAGTACTGAGTGAGGTGGCCAGAATCGCGGGGTTGGTGGTGAGGTATGAGGAGATGGGACAGATGGAGGTGGTGAGGGTGCTTGAGCGGTTTGCGAGAGAGCAGTGGGACGACGAGGCCAGTGAGAGGGCTGAGTCAGCGGGAGCGGAAAAGAAATCGAGTATTGGTGTGGGAGAAGATCTCGGAGAGGCGTTGGTGCGGGAGGATGTTGGGGAGGTGCTAAAGCGGGAGGAGAGGGGTGGGGAAGATCTGCCAGTGGTGCGGAGGACAGTCCAAGCGAGGAAGAAGGAGACAACCGCTGGAAGCAATGCTGGTGAGGACAGAAATAGTGCTGTGTCGTCGGCACGGCAGAGTAGGGAAGCGAGCATCGTGGCGTCGCCGGCTACAGCATCGCCTACACTCAAGGAGTCAGGAAAAGAGAGGTTGACGAGCAAGGCAACAAAGCGTTCAGCGCAGGAGGGTGAGGTTGCACCGCCCCAGAAGAAGAAGAAAAAGAAGAAGAATGCCATTGATGAGCTATTCAGCGGTTTGTAACCGGATTCGAACAACATGCACAACAGCCTCTTCATCTTCATTATAGCATCAACCAAGCAAGAAATTGCCCGTCACCTCAATCTATCTGCGAGGGTTTCCTTGCCCATACAGCCCAAGCCATGTCTTGGCTTATCGTATCATCTGTTCCCGTGTCCCAAGCCACCGAAGGCACCCTTATGCCTTCCTTCGTCTTGCTGTCAAGTTCGAACCTTGCCATGAGTGAAGCCTTTCGAAAGACCAGTCACAACCTATTGGCTTGCGACGGGAGACCGTAAGAGCCGAGGCAAAGCGGAAAGCCCTTCTCATCTTGTCCTTCTGGTGTTGTTCAGTCGATGAAGGAAGAGGAGGCCGATACATTCGTTCACCGGAACCACATCAAGGCAGGCGGTAAAGCTAGTGCGCTGGCAGAATCCCTGCTGTACTGACCCGTACACAGGGACCTGTCTGCGGACAGACTCGGTCCGCATCCGCGGCTTCGTCATCAGATGCATGTGCCTGCGGAACCCCTTCAAGACCAGTCATAGACTGGTGCTATCAGATAAGTCCTAAATCTTTTCATATACCGTCGCCAAATATTCGTGTTTGGCTTGTCGATCGTGACCCGTTTCTGTACGTCAACTCCAAGGGGTCACAGATCGAGGTTAGATGTGTCTAACAGAACGAACGCTCGTGTAGACGGTGAGAAGAAGCATGTTGGGAAAATGCCAATGGTCATCTCGTCTTTTCCTCGGAGGTAGGATGGGAGCACTACCTAGCAAGTTAGGTCTTCACCGCTTTCACTTAGCGGGGTCGAAATGGATATCCATACTACCGTCCTCTCGCATTTGATCACAAACCTCCAAGCCAGTCTTGACCAAGTCTCTTCACTGCAGAGTGAAGTGGAGAAGCTCATCTTCGAGATGGCTGCGAAACCCGTTCATTTGACTGACCACCGCACTCATTGTACCCGACCCGCGACCAGTGCAACACTGGTCAGCAGAGGAGATTGATTGTTGTTCTACGGCACCACCAAAGACACGGTGAGAACGAGCACAAGATTTCGGGCAATGAGACCATCTTATGCAGTTCACATACAATTCCATAGACGTTTGATTCCTTCAAAGCCACAAGAAGTACTCCTATGCACCCAGCACCCACAAACCACCTCCGACCAGCACATTGATCATCAAATGCCACGCCACAGCCCACGCCATAGCGTACAGGTACTTGGGACTGAAGACGGTCCAGATGAACAAATGCGTCCGCAGCGCCGTACACGCACCCATCACAGCCAACGTGCTCGCTGCGACGAAGAGGGTAAGGTACGTCACATGTGCAAACCATGCTTCCGGAGGAGCTTCGGGGCAGCAGGGGCCGCAGTCGCGGGACCACGAGCAGCGGCAGCGAGACGCGCGCGCTCGTCCAAAACCCACGATCTTCCTTCCCTCTCTTCCCTCCTTCCGTTCGTCGCGTCGCCCTTCGCTGCCTTCAATCCATTCGCCTTCGCTGCCTTCAATCCATTCGCCTTCGCTCCACTCTTCGCTGCATCCTTCGACACGCTCGGCTTCGGTCCATCCACGGCTGCTTGGGGAGAACGTTGGAGAGCGAGAACGGCCGCAGTGCTCCACCACACGGGGCCGGCCCAGTTTGAGATGAACAGTAAGACGCCGACGGCCAGGACGTTGTAGCCGCTGACACCGTTGTAAGCGTTGCTGAGGTCGATGCTTGAGATTCCGTTCGAGTTTCCCATTGCGAAGAAGGAGACGTGGGTGCAGAGGAGGGTTGTGATGGTTAGTGGGAGGGTTGAAACTGCTGAAGAGGGCAAAGAATTGGAGGCTAACGTTGATGTTGGTGGTGGCGTGGTAGAGTAAGAGGAAGAAGAAGAAGAAGAAGAAGAAGAAGAAGAAGAAGAAGAAGAAGAAGAAGAAGAAGAAGAAGAAGAAGAAGAGGAAGATGAAGAAGAAGAGTTGATGAGGGAGGTGAAGAACTCGAGCTGCAGTTCGAAGATCAAAAAGAGCGGGATATTCTGCACGCGTGTTTGCGTAACGAGCAGGAGCGTGAGTAGGTCGTGGAGGCGTTCCGGAAGCGATGGGCCTGCTCATTCGTTCGCGTCAGCTGCCAATTCAGCAACACAATCCGTTGTGGAACGATCCACCTTCTTTCCTCTCGATCCAGCAAAGTCTTGCGTTCGAACCTCGCTAGTCAAGAATGGGAACAACGTACCTTTCACCCTCATCCCGCTTCCTCCAGCCCAGACCATGCCGCCCACAACCCCTACCAGCGCCATCCCCAGCGCAACAAATACAGTCAACGCTTGCAGCACCAAATCCCACTGCGCACTCCACTCCCTAACCTTGCTTCCCAGCGTTCCCACCAATTCAGGCGCATCTGCGTATGTGAAGTTCAACTTGAAGACCACGGCCGGCAACACCATAGCGATTGCGCAACTCGCCGCGAGTTCCGGCTGCATGATGTTGATAAAGGTATGGCGGGTGAGTTTGACGGTGAGATGGAGGTAGGTCGCCAGGACCAGGATCCACAGCAGGATGTGATGGGCGGAGAAGAAGGTGTGTGCGATGTCCGGGGCGCCGGCGTGTTTCTGACCGGTTTGGTTCCAACGTGTGAGCAAGCGGTGAGAGGCAAGCAGGAGTGCTGCGGATATGGCATGACCGCGAAGGGATGTGGAAGTGCGGGCACTGTGGGCCTGTCAGCTGTTTGAGCTCGAATGCAGTACAAGGGATGGAAAGCCGGTGTGTCCTGATGTGGATACAGTGGCTGTAGGACTGGAGCTGTACGTACGCTCGGGCATAAAGACACAGGGTCCAGGCGCATGTGATCCAATACCAGAAGTGCTGCTCCTCCTCCACGTAGCTGCTTGCGAACATCATGATACCGTAGAGCAATGTCACGAGGGTGAAGAAGAGGCCGGAGAAGGTGGGCAGCCATGGTTTCTTCACAGCGCAAAGCGCCAGCATGACAGAAAGCCCGGCCAAGAACATGCCACTGACGAGGCTCGAAACAGCGTAACTGCTTGCCGTGTTGCTCATTGTTCTCTGCGCAGCATGCAGGAACTGCAACACAGTTAGCGAACTCCTCTTCACAGTCCAACAGCTCACTCAGACATACAGCCATCACCTCCCCAAACTCGTTAGTCCCCTGGAGGCGAGCTCCGTTCTTTTCCGTCTCTGACTCCCTGCATGCACCCCTGACGCTGCTCCACCTGCACTCCAACTCTTCCTTTCCCTCGGGCATTTCTCCACAACTCCTTTCAAGATCCTCAACCTTCCTCACCGCGTCCTTCGCAAAAGCACCTTCCTCGCCATACTTCGCCCTCACAATGCCCAACATCTGCAACGCATTCGCATACAGCAACTTCAGCGCATCATCCTCGCTCCAGAACCACAACAACTCCCTCGCAAACACGCCCAAACTGTTCCTCGGCACGGGAACGCCCAGCAATCCCGCCAGCGTAGGCACAAGGTCCGACTGCTCGACGGTGCGGTAGAAAGAAAACTCCGTTCCCTCTCTCGGGCGCATGGGGGCGTCGTACTCACTCTGCCCCGACCCTGGTGGGTTTAAGAACAGACCTTTCCCTTGCGAATCACGGAGCTTCGGGCTCATGAAAACAAGCGCAGGGCTTGTCTCGCCAGGCGCACTTCCGCCATGATTGCCTGCGGAGTTCATCCCGTGGTCGCCCGCGAGCACAAGCAGCGTATCCTCGAGGTGATGTTCCGTTTCGATAGCCTCGAAAATCTTCTTCACGAGGCCATCCATCTCGCGCTGCTTCGGCAGCATATTCGGACTCAGCGGGCCTGCTTTGTGGCCGATGTGGTCCAGGCCAAGGTAGTGCATGATCAACGCATCCCAATCCTGGCGCCCAAGCTCGGAGGGGATATGGCGCGTTACGTTGTTGTCGACTTCTGTGAAATCCTGGAGGGTGGCATTGAGGTTCAGCTATATACTCTTCTAACGTACAGACACCTCGCAGCTTCGCGAGAGATGAGCCGGGAAAGCAAGGCTGGGAGGGACCAGGACTGACCGAAACAAAAAGCTGCTCGTGCCATCGGCGCGCGTGAAGAAGGAGGGGAAGAGTTTCAACCACGTGTCGTCGCCGTAGAATGCTATCCTGCCATCTGCCTCCTTTGATTCGTGCAAGTGATGTATAATCTGCGCGAGCCAGGTGTCTTGGGTAGCGAGGGAGGAGCTTGTATCGCTCTCGGCAAAGTTCAGGATCACGTCGAGGAAGGAGGGGACGGAGCCTGTGGTTAGCGCTTTCACTCGAGGCATAGTAATTGTAGGAGGAGTAGCGTGCGCTGTGAAGGGAATGGCATCGCCAGAGCGAATGAGACTGGCCGAGGTCAGTGGGCATTGCAGGAGAAGAGAGTAGGCCGTACCTTTGCGTGAACTCGAAACCCGATCCATGGCCGTATACAAAGTCACTATCATCGGTCAGCAGCAGCCAGTATGTTGGCACATAGTCTTCCAGCCCTTCCGTGCTGTAGACGGTGCGCGCAGCGCAAATCTCATGTCTCCCAGCACCTCTGCGCCGGTTTTATCCCCATTCAAACCCACCTTCTCAAAGCATCAACGACCATAAAAACTACCTTGTCGAACACCCTCTTCGGCGGCTTGTAAGATTCTCCAAAAACCAGCTCTAGCTCTTGCTGCGCATCCTCAAAGCTCGCGAGTCCAGGGAGGAAAGGTTTGTAGGGGAAGAACCCTTTGGCGAACACTAGTAGCGCAACAACAAGTAGGATGTTCGAAGACACCAGGCTGGTCTTTCGAAGCGCAGAGACAGAGGCCATGGTGGTGTTGTGGATCGATGGGTGTTTGGGCGTGGAGGAGCTGCGTGTTGAAGGAATTCAAGGTGCGGACGGTTCGCCAGGCCGCATAGTGTTAGTCCGTGCCGATTCCTCTTGTCCTTGTTAGTTTGCATGAAATGTTAATATGTAGAGTATCGATGGTGGTCAGAGCGTGACCCTGAACAGAGCAGATGGTTCGCGATTTGTGCGCGTGGGCATGGTGGGGAGAAGATGGGCACGATGGAGAACTCAACTCAATTCAACCCAAAACATCGACATCGATCTTCTCCTACTCCGTCAATTTGCGGGAGACATCACGTTGGTAGCACCAGAGTAGAGCAGAGTTTGGTGGGCAAGAGGCATCGATTGCGAGCCAGCTATGTAAACCATCCTCCAGAGCAATGCACCTCCAACCTCTTTCAAAAAGATACATGATTTCTTAACACATACTCCGTGTGGTGGACAGTATGAAAGAATGAAAGGAATGACAGTGTGGAAGCGCAGCGAGAAGCAATGACAACTTGGAGTAGTCATGCTGTGATTAAGCTGGCCAGAGGGAGCAATGACGAGCCAGGCAGACGTCGGTGCGTGCGAAACAGACAGCAAAGATCAACAGAAACAAACACAAAAGCGGCCAGAAACCGGGGGTATCTCGTACAACAAGGCGACACCCTCAACGAGGTGTTACCTCCAAACATCCTGAAGACTCTGATGAGCCAACCATGGAGGTCATCCAACGACTGATCCAGAAGACCGCCGATGATGCAACCGAGGACAACTGAGAGTGGTTAGGGCCAACTGCAGTTAAGACTGCTCAGAGTCAAAGTCGTCGACACCCTGGTCGTCGGTGCCGTCGAGATAGGCGGAGGGGACCACTCGTGGGAGCCATACGCTAGCGACGGCTGGAATTGGGCGGGATTGCCCACGAAGTGAGACGGACCACCAATCTGTTGAGGAGGTGTGAATGGAGATGGGTCACTGAACTGCTGGGCAGGCGCGAACTGAGATGGACCAGCGAATTGCTGAGCAGGCGCGAACTCGGACGGACCGCTGAACTGCTGAGGAGATGGAGGGCCGAAGCGCTGGGGATGACGTTGCACTTGCTGGGAGTGACCTTGAATGCCGCGCTGCGTCTGAGTAGTCTGCATGGCGGACTGCTGCTCCTCAGCAATGGCACGAGGAGTGCCACGATCGTATGCGGAAACACGACGGCGATCGTTGCGACCATCCTGCTGCTGACGGTTGAACAAGCCCATGGTGCCGGCGTTCTGGGTGCTCCTGACCAGCTTGTAGTAGTTGTCAGAAGGCGGGAATGGCATCTCGTCGCCGGGCTTTAGACCCTCGGGGATCTCGCCATACTCCAGATTGATGAAGGTGAAGAAGACCTTGGGACGGTATGTGTCGACCTCCAGCATTACAGAACTGTTGCGAAACTTGGCAACCAGGCAGTCCTGGCCCTGAATGGTCGCGTAGGAGGCCGCAATGCTCTTTTCGCGGTAGTAACCCGGAAACGGTCTACCGACAACGCGCTGGAAGAAGGTGATAATATGCTCCGGTGCGGTAAAGTTGACGAAGGAGTAACCGACGTTACAACCGTTTGTGAAGTCTATACGCAGATACACGAAGTCGTAATAGCCTCTCAACCCGTTGCTGTCGAGAAGCTCCAGGAGCTCTTTCTGCCCGACACGCTTGGGGACGTTGCGTATCATGATGGTGGTACGAACGTCTCCACCACGGACGATCCTACCGAGGTCGACGAGGTGCTGCGGGTCTTCGGGCTTCTTGCTGGGCGAGCCATGGTGGGTTCCGATCTGCATTATCTTTCCGTTGCGGTGAGGTACTGCCGGGTTGCCGTGGCCGGACCCGTTGCCTGGGAACTGTGGAAAGGCCGACTGGGACTGGGCATGTGGAGAGGTGTCGAACCGAGCGTGCGTATAGTGCGCGAGCTGGGATCCAGGCACTGGTTGGCCATTGGCGTGGGCAGTGCGACCTGTTGCAGAGATCTGCATGCCCTCGAGATCGTCAACGAGTTCGCCGTCGACGTCTTCCAGAGCGTCAGGGTCGGGTCCTGGCGCATTCGGATGCTTGTAACGCACGTATCGATTTGGAGCATAGTCGGAAGTGGTAACAGCGAGGTTCTGCGGCGAAGAAATGTAAGTGACGTAACTGGAACAGGCATCTTTCGGAAGAAAGGGAACACTTACGCCAAGGTTGTTAACCTTGCCATTGCTGCTGTAAGCGACGGCGGCTGTCGCGGCACGAAGTGAGAAGTATTCGACGCGGAATCGGAGGAATGGGCCCTTCGCACTGAGGTCAAGAGCGAAAGTGCGAACTTCACCAAAGGCCTGCGCAAACTTGCGGATCTGGTTGCGGGCCTCGTTGTGGTCGAACAGCGCGAGACTGCCCAGGAACTCCGCGGTGAACCAGACTTGGCCGTCAAACTTCGAGATGCGTTGCGCGGCCTTGTTGTTGGTGTCATTGCCGAAATAACGATGGCACGAGATGAATCTAGCGTGGACGGTGGACAACGCAGTGGCGAAGAGATCAGGCGCAGCAGCGGCATCACGAAGGTCGTCAAACCAGAGGAAGACTTCGCCCTTGCGGTTGCCGTCAGCGCAGTCGTTGAGTACAGCGACCTCTGCAATGATCCTGTTCACCAAGCCAACCTGGTTGCTTGTGTCAGCGTTCTCAGATTCATGCTTTGTGCCACAAAAACTCACATCGTTCAGGGCTTGCAGGTACCGCCGGCGGTATGTTGGGCGGTTGGGATCCTCGCCGCGCGGGGACGGCGGCATCAAATCAAGCCATTCCGGTGGTATGTTCTCCAGCAGCACGTAACGGCCCTGGTAAAGGTTCGGATCCCCATCGGTAGTAAACTCCGGGCCTTCAAGAGCGGACGGCTGCGAGATGACCTTGGGAGCTTGATCGGTAGCTGGGCGAATAGGGATCACTGGGGCGTAGTCCAGCTCCGAGTCGGCATTGAGGAGCTTCATCTTGTTCGCGGCTGCTGGCTCAAAGTTCTGGACGTCTCCACGGAGGCGGGACCGTGCTGGAGATGTGGACCAAGGGCCCTGCTGATTTGCCGGAAACGCAGCAGTGCGAGGGCGCGTGGTGTTTGCCGCTGGGATGTCCAGTGGTTCTGGGCGCGACACGCCCGGACGAAAGCCGGTTGGTTGCTGGACACTAGCACGGCCAGCCTTGACTGGGGTCGGGTTGCCGACCTGTGGCTTTGGCATGGCGAAGCGGTTGATGTTCGACATCATCATGCTGGCAAGGTCAGATCAGCAACTGCAAGAAGGGCGGTAGTCATGTGGGGATTGCGAACTTACGATAATAACGTCACCGGAAGTGAACGATCACAGACCGTCAACAAAGAAAACTCTGTTGCAGAAGAGACTTGTTAGCGTACAGTTCCGCAAGACGCGGAGGTTGCAGTCCAGATCCGGGTACGCAGACGGTGGCAGCAACGGCAAGCAACAGCAAACAGTACTCGGTCGGAAACGTGGACGGTAGTTGTGCACAGGGGTGCTCGTACGGTACTTCCGGCGTGGTAGTACAAGGGGCAACAGTACAGGTGGTGGTACAGTGAGTGGACGACCTGCAATACGAATACGTTAATGTGATGAAGGGTGTTGATGATAAAGAGGGTTGGTGATGAAGAGGGTTGAAGGTGATGGGGTGTCGTTGGTGGGTGAGTGTGATATGTGAGGTGAAGTCTGCCTTCAGGTGAAGGTTGACTTCAGGAGAAAAAGTCGAAGTCGGATGATAGTGAGAGGAAGGAACGATGGAGAAAGGTTGGCAGCGGTGGTCTTTTTGATCTTTCGCGCGGCAGAAGCCAGGGCGGTGAAGGGGAGGCAGCTAACCGTATACAGGAAGAAAAGTTAAATGGCTGACAGAAAGTGGACGAGAGACGCGCTTTCCGGATTAGGATAAGTTGCTCTTGCGAACAGGCGGAAACAACTCCTCAGAATCGCCCTTGTAGGCTGGATCGACCAATCGAGCGAAGACGGGGTGGAGACTTCATCAAACCAGTTTGTCAGAGGTGGAAGAGCGGTCAAGGTGAGGAAAGTTCACTTGGGAAGTCAGTGGGATGAAGTCGGGATGGGAACCATGGCTCCTTAAGAAGTCAACTGCTGAGGCGGGGCTTTTTCACCTTGATGGACGTGGGAAAATCGTCAACGAAAAGCGGAACCATCATGTACAGAATCGTGTCTATCTATCCCTGTAACTTCCAGGCACTTTCGGATGCTCTAAGAGCGTGGTAAAAGTGGTTGGCTGTGAAGTAGAGTATGATCGTATCCAGGAGGCAGTCCCCGTACAACGCCCGGGCTGCGATTGCCTGGATGGCGCAAGAACTCCTGGTCCAAGCTCTCTAGCGTGAGCTGGACCGCGGATCAGCGGTCCCGCTAAACCCTATGGAAGTGACAGCTTGGCAGGGCCTACTCGGCCTCCGACCTCGTCCAAAGCGCGTTCGGACGCGTAGGTGCAGCAATGAGCGCAGATTGAGTGGCCTAACCGCAAGAACGGAAAAAACATAGGAAATTCTCGTCCTGTTCTGTGCCTGCACCGCGCGAAGGGCTCAATCCCCGTTTATCGGTTTGAGGTTCCATGTATTGACGGAGACGGAGCGGTCCCCCTGAGCTCGTTGCCATCTGCATCCATCGTCTCAGCACAGCAGTGACGCAATGCCTGCCATAATCGAGCCTCACGATGAGTTTATGGGTGCTGTCCAACAAGTATGCGGCTGGTTAGTGACTGAGAGTAGCAGTGAGCTGACCGCGGCAGATTATTCTCTCCTCGTCGGAGACGGATTACATTGACCAGCTAATACCGGTGATGAAGGATGTGCGTAATTCAGACCGAGCAAACCATCTAATCCAAGCACTCAACAACGTATCCAATGACCGCGAGATGAAGATTGAACGGATATGCAATTCCAACCATCAGGACTTCATCAATTCGGTCAATCAGCTGCAGCGTGTCCGGGAAGGCACGGTGACATTGACTGCCGAGATCATGACCCTCAGTCAATCAATCGAAGCCAGCACTGAGAAGCTCGCCGAGCAGAAGAAGGCACTCGTCGATTCCCGTGGCGTACGACAGAATGTTGACGACGCCACCCAAGCGCTGAAGGACTGTCTTGAGGTTCTGCGTCTTGCCAATCAGGTACACGACCTGCTCGGAAAAAGAACCACTACGCGGCTCTCCGGGCATTGGACGAGTTGCAGAATGTGCATCTGCGCGAGGTCACCCGTTACAAGATCGCTGAAATGATCGAGCGCTCCGTTCCAGCGACCCAGCGTATGATCTCTGAGGCGGTCATGGCGGATCTGAACACTTGGCTATATCGGATTCGTGAGACATCCCAATTTCTTGGTGAAGTTGCCTTTTACCATACAGAGTTGCGGCGAGCTCGTCAGAAGGAAAGGCTAGAACAAAACGAGTATCTTGGCAGTTTCAAGCTCAATTCAGCCGTTGAGCTTGTTGCTGATGAGAGCGAGGAGTTTGACGTTCTCAACAACGACGAAGTGCAAGTCGACTTCTCTCCGCTATTCGAGGCGATGCACATTCACGACGCCCTCGGCCAGAACGAGAAGTTCAGGCAAGAATACGCGGCGACCAGACGACAACAGAAGGAGCTGCTACTTCCCAGCACGCTCGATCTTCTTGACGAAGATGGAAGCGGTTTGAGCAGTTTGTTGGAGAGTATTGCAGGGTTTGGCATTGTCGAGAAAGCTACCATGCTGAGGACCGAAAACCTACGCTCCACTGCAGATGCAAGTTTCACGCCTCTGTACAGTCGAGATGATACGCTAACATCTTGTAGATTGATGAACTCTGGGACTCAATGTGCCAGAGCACCATCACGCTGATCACTAACGCGCTGCACACCGTGGATAATGACGAGAAACTCCTCAAGATCAAGGGAGTGATTGCTCTCTTCGTTCAGACAATGGATGCAAGTACATCTTTGTGCACGCGCGGAACACAAAGCTGATTTTGGGTGCGCAGAGCTGGGGTTACTCGGTGGCCAGCCTCGATAAATTGTTATTGACGTTGTTCGACAAATACGCTCAGCTGCTCAAACAGAGGTTTAGCGAGGATTTCCAAGAGGTAGGTCGTTCCGCGCGCCTCGACGGAAGAATTTACTGACATACCTAGATCGTTTCCACTGATGATTATATGCCGATGCCAATCAACAACCCCGATGAGTACGACAAGGTCATCAACGTCAGCTGGTACACTCCCGATAAGGACCGTGACGAGCTGAGGTATGGAGATCGCTGTCATTCCGAGTACACATTACTAACCGTTGGGTAGTTTCCCATGCGTACTGCCATTCTCCCAGATGTATCCGTTGTGCTGCATAGACATCCGAAACTTCCTTAATCAGATCTACCTTTTCTCCGACGATCACTTCCAAAACTCCAGCGTCATTGACGAGACGCTCAAGAACGTAAGCTACCCTGTCAACGTCTTTTCGCAAAGCGGGCTGACACCACCCAAGTCTCTTGACGAGCTGCTGTGCCAGAAGGTTTCGCGCTCCCTTGTCGGACGCCTTTCGTCGCAATACCCCGGTCAGATTGTGCAGATCCTGACTAACCTCGACCACTTCGAGACCGCTTGTCGCGAGCTCCAAGAGCTGCTCGTCGAAGCGCGCTCTTCTAGCAGCGCCGCTGGCCCGATTGTGCTGAAAGCGACCGAAGAGTTCGCCAACGCCAAGAAAGCGGCCGAAAAGCGCATCTTCGAGCTCGTCAACAGTAAGATTGACGACTTGATCGAAACAGCCGAGTATGACTGGTACGTGCCCTCCCTCTCCCATGTCCCTTGCCTGCCACCGCACATCACACAACAACAGCAACTGACACTCACGTACAGGAACTCCACCTTCGTCCCACAAGGCGCTTCACCCTACATGCAGGAACTAACCCGCTACCTCTCCAACATCATGTCCAGCGTCTTCCTCGGCCTGCCCGTGCAAATCAAAGAACTGATCTACTTCGATGCCCTCTCCCACATCAGCACCTCCCTCCTTGCCCTCCCCTCGACGCCTCCATCCGCCGCATCGCCCCACAATCTGTGCACGCCTTCCGCCTTGACGTCGACTACCTCGTTGACTTTGTCGAAAGCCTCGACAGTACAGTGCTGATGGAGGGGTTGGATGAGCTCAGGCAGACGGTCGATCTGATGGCGACGGCGGCAGAGAGTGGGGGTAAGGCGGAGGAGGAGTTCTTTGATGTGGAGAGGGGCAGGAGGAGGTTTGGCAAGGTGGATAAGATGAATGGCGCTGAGTTGATCGAGAAGGTGAGTCAGGGGCGCGAGGCGGCGGATAAGGAAAGGCAGGCACAGGCACAGGCGCAGATCAGCAGTCCTGTGGAGCGGACGGGCAAGATGGGGTTCTCGAACTTGGCGAACAGGTTTGGTGTCAACAAGGATAGGTCTTAGGGCGTAGGATGGAGGAGGTCGGGCGGTTGTAATTGTATACGGGTAATTGGATATTGTGTTTCGTTGTGGCAGATGGTGTGGCTTTAGGTCTTCCATGCTCCTGTGATGTGGATCCACCAGGCTGAAGGTTTGGAGCGGGACTGTGACAAAGGATGGGAAGCAAAAGATGCATTGGAGCTGGCAGGAATTCAACGCTGCATCTCCCGGATCTCAACGTGTATAGAGAGGTGTACATGAAGTTCATGCATCCCCACGCGGAGACCAACCAATTGAACTACGGCCCCTTTTGCTGGACCATTAGGTACTGAAGGTGGAATATATTGCAACGGACTGTGACTGAGACAAGCCTGTTGCGAGAGAAACAACAAAGCAATTTCTTGGGGAATTGCATCACGACAAAGTACAGAACCCCTCTTCGGAAAGTACAGCCCGAACCCGTTGCGCCCAATATGCTATGCCCCTTTATATATACATCTGGCATTCCAACATTGCGCTCTTCATCTCCCTGCATGAAGATTTGAGATCCGCTGTCTCTGACTTGACATCAATCGAGGAGTTCCGTGTCAGAGGCAGATTAGGAGTGAGTCGAATCGCGCTATCGTACATTCCTATCCTTCAAGCTTTGGCGACTCCCATGTCCGACTAACAAAGGAAGGTATCGAAAAGAGTTAATCTACGATGCGAGAGGGAGAACAGTCTGTTCGCTTTGCGTCAGTCTCTGCTGCTTGGTAGGCCAAAGATAGCGGGAAGCGGGAAACGACAAAAGGCGAGGAATCGTACCTGATGAGCGAAGGCCTTGGGTTGCTCCTTGTGTAGCCCAGGTAGATGATCAAAGGGAGGTAGCCACTGTAGTTCCATCTTCCGTCAGCGATGCTCACATGTCTTTTTCTTCCGCATCCATCTGCCATCTAGCGCGATTGCTTTTCTTTTCGACAACCTCTATCCGGCTCTTCATAGCCTCGTCTTTCGTGCGCAATTTGTATCCCTATTCCAGCCAGCCAGCTGCACTACCGTGGCTCCGGCTCTTGTAGCGCAAGAACGAAGATATGAATGGACGTACTAGTGGATCGCAACTCTGGAGATGTCGATGACGCGGGTGATGCGCTCCTGGTAGGGTTGTCAGTCTTCGATTAGCGACTTGTCCGAGGCGCTGAGGCGGCGTACCTTGGTTTCCTCGGAGAACTGGAAGTTGAAGGCCATGATCGAGGGAGTTGTAAGGCGGGACAAGGTGAAGGTTGGTGGTGGTGATGCGCAGTATGGGCGATGATGGATGGGATGGACTGTCCAAAGATTCTGAGGACGGGCTTGGCGGATGCGCATGCGCATGCGCATGCGGAGAACGGTGTGTGTATTTTTGGTCACGTTCTGGAAGAATATCATCCAGCCGCCAACGCTCTACCTGAGCGAATGTACTCTCGAAAAGTGATAGATCTGAGCAAAACTACTGTTGAGGAACGAACGAGTCATACCACCTCAGCGTCTCCCTGCTCTCGACGTGGCATCGAATTACTACGAGGTGACAATGGTGGACAATCTCATCCTAACTAGGCAATGAAGGACAAACTTGGTATCTCATCACTACTGTTGAATTTCGTCAATCTCGACGCTTTCTGCGAATTTACTTGTATTTCGATGGGCTTTGCTTCGATTTGCTTTAGTGGTTGTATACGAGGCGTTTGTTGTATCGCAGAAGGCTCGATCAGTGGGCCCACCTATGCAATCGCCTTTCTGATCGGCATCAATGAACGATGAAGTGCACACCACCTACCCAGTGCTCTTGGTTTTTGCATAACACTGAATCCGCTCCTTAGCAGCTTCATCACTCGTTCCCAGCCAGAGTCCAGCCAGTATCCGAAACTCTCATGCCCTCCCCTTCCCGCTCGCCCTCTCCCTCTCCCTTTCCCTGTTTCCACCCCTCCTATCCCAATCCCTCCCACTACCACCTTGCCTATCCCTATCTTTCCTCTTGCTCTCCTTGATATCCTTCGCCTTCTCCCTTGGATCAATAACCTCAAACTCCTCCATCTTCTTCTTCCATTCCAGGTCCTTCCCTAAAGTATCCTTAGCAAACGACAACGAATGCGCCATCCAATCCGCGTCATTGTCGTCATCCGCCTCTCCGTTTGCCGCTTCATCCTTGTCCCACGTACTGCAGGATTGGCAGTTTGCGATGAAATGCAAATCGCACAGCTTTTCCTCCGTGTCTAGCGCATCGCCTGCTGTGACGGGGGCTGCTGCTGTCGTCGTCGCCTTACTGCCGGCATTTGGTTCCGAGCCGTTGGCTGCGGGCGCAGAGGCTGGCATATCCTTGAGTTTGCTCTTGAATGCGTTGAAGAAGTCCATAGCGCCGCGCTCGTCGGTCGCCCGGCCGCGTTTTCTGCCCTTGGTGGACGATGCGGGTATCATGGCCTCCAATACGGACTTGGGCTTCTCTTGCGCCTTCTGCGCGCCTCCTGTGTTGCGTCTCATTGACTCCTTCAGTGCAGCAATCTGCGCGTTTGTCTTCTCCAGCGCACTCATAGTGTTCTTGACCTGTTCCGGTTCGACCGAGGGCGAAGGTTTAGGTCGCGCTTCTTCAACGATTGGCGCAGGCGCCGCTTTACCTGCGCCCATAGCAGGTGGAGGACTCGGTGACCTTGACAGCGATGCTCTTTTCCGGACCGCCTTTTGCTTCTTCCCTGTCTCTGACCCCTTTGCCATTGGCGCGTCGTTCAACACCTCCGCTTTCTCCTGACCAGCGGAGATCAGCTCCGGGTTGACCTTGGCTTTCTTCTTCACTACGACGCCTTCATCCTCTCCCTCTTCAGCTCCAAAGCTGAGCAAGTTCTTTCCAGCCTTCCTCTTTTTCCCCTTCCTCGCGTCCGCCTCCGGCTTCGTCCGCTCTGCTACCCTGACCCGCTTGACCATGTCCTCGAATGGATTTACCAGGATCTCTGCGCCCGTGACTTTTGTAGGGTAAAGCGGTCTGTCCCCTCCCTCCTCCGCCAGATCTGCTTCCCCCATCTTCATCAAATTGTAGATCGTATCTCCCTCCACGCGCCCGAACATGGTGTTCTTCCCTGCAGCTCCGGTGTAGGTGCTAACGTCAAGAAGAACTGCGACGTGTTGTCGTTTGGCGCGCCAGAGTTGGCCATGCCCAGTAACCCACGCCTGTTGAAGCGCAGGCGACTGTGGACCTCATCCTCAAACGGTGCGCCATTGTTGATCGCGGAAGTGCCGCCTGTTCCAAGTCCAGTGGGATCTCCGCCTTGGATGATGAAACCCGGAACCAGTCTGTGGAAGATTGTGTTGTCGTAGTAACCATCGAGACAGTGTTGGAGAAAGTTGCGCGATGTGAGAGGTGTTTGCTTCGCGAAGATTTCGAGCACGATGTCGCCGGACGTCGTGTTCAGGACGACCTTTGCTGTGGGCGGTGGTTCGAGGTTGTAGAGGGTCGACATATTGACAGACTGGAGGGCTGGACGCCCCTGTCAGCTATGAGATTCTGTATCTCTATGGATGTACGGCTGGTAAGGCAGGCAGCAACCGATCTCGAGCGGTGGGTTTATCACAGATCTGGTGAAGCTCCAAAAGTTCCATTGGAGATGCTTGACCGTCCCCGACTTTTGCAAGCGAAAGCGACTGACATCAGATCACCCCGCAGTGGTCGAGGCGGCTCAAACAACTTACAGTAGACTGCGAAAGCAACTTGAAGTACTACCTGCACAACGAGTACGAGTCCGCCCCGAACAACCCATCTTTACTCCACGGCAACCGAGCAGAATGTCGGAGGTTACCTTCGCGAAGTCATTCCTGGCGACACTTGACCGACGACAGGTTAAGCTCAGCAGCGACCATGTCTCGGATCCTAGGAAGTACCAGGCGCAACCTCCAGTACGTGTTGCTAGTTGTATACGAAGTACAGAACCCGAGCTGACTCAAACTGCCAGTACATCTTGCCAAAGCAGACGCATCCATTCCCCGGCGGCAGCGGCCTACTGATGCCGACAGCGCAAAAACTACTGTCCGTAACACTCAAGCCTATGAAGGCTGCCTCGCAATCAGTCAACCTCTCAGCACAATCGTTGGATACCACCGTACTGGACATAAAGACACAATATGCACAAAAAGCGAACCTGGATGTCTCTAAGGTCAAGCTACTGTTGAACAAGAGACCCGCGGCCGACTTGAAGACTCTCAAAGACTTGCTGCCAGACCCTGCACCATCTATCGTTGAGTTCAGTGTTATGGTGATGGGTGGTGCCGGCGCAGCAAGTCCGTCTACACCGGCGACACCTGCTGTAGCATCACCAGCCGTAGAAGTACCGGATCCGACAACCAAGCCCGAACCTATGGATCTCGACGAACAGAAGCAGGCACCTGGGCCATTATCCGAGAGGGCAGAAGCTCAGGCCGAGCAGCACGATGGCCACGCAGACACTGCTCGGAAGGTGTTGCAGACGGAAGAGTTCTGGACAGACTTGAAGGATTTCTTGATAACAAGACTGAGGGACGAAAAAGAAGGGGAACGCCTGGCGGGCGTCTTCAGGGAAGCGTCAAAGGAGTGATACCCAGTTCAGCGTCTCCGGCGTGGTGGCCATGGCGCTCAACAGGGCACCTAGTTATATTCACATTGTTGATATCGACCATGCGACTCTTGGCTCGCCATCTGCTCACTGCTGAGATAAAATCAATCTCTCATCAATCCATTATCGGCCCCTCATATGTCGCCAGGTGTGCCATCTCTCACCACTTCCTCCATGGGCGGGCCGTTTTACGGACCATTGCAACCCCTTGGTGTCGCGTAGTGGAGAAAAGGTTCATTGTCGGTCCGAATGTCAGTTCAACTCATGTATGTTATAGTCGTGTCTAAGCCGCTAGAGACACTTAGTCGCCTTCTGGAACGAACAGATGAGGTGTTGGTACTGTTTGGCTTGCATTGGCTGACGGCATGCAGGGTGATGCGGGCCAATGCAAAACGCCAAGTCACCGAGTGGCTTTCCCGCCTCCACATTCCACCACCGTTCATCTCAGTTCACCTCCGCTCACCTTCGCTCACCTCCGCCCTTGTCTCTCTGAACCTCAAGCGTCTATGGTCATCCCCTATACACACAGATACCATGCAAAATGCTGTTCCCCAGCTCCGAGCCTCTATAAACTGATCACTGCGTGCTGATCCTTCTTCTGCTGAAACGCGATCTCTCGATCATCCTGAACATTTCCTCATGCCACTGCGGAGTTACTTGGCGCCATGGTTGCCCAGATAATTAGATGCGCCCCGAAATCGACGCCTTCCAGAGGCGCAGCGCCATTGTAAGGTTTGTTCCCATGTCTTGGTTCGTCAAGCTGCGACGCTGGTAGGCTGGTTTCCCGGCACAGTATTCGCTAGTCCCCCATCATGCTTCGCATACTTCGTTCAGGGATCGTTGGTTTGCGCAAAACCGTGAGCGATAGCACCGATCGGCCACGGCGCATGTGCTACAGGCTTGCTGGAAACCTTTACTTTGGAGTCACCAGGGCATCTCCAAGACTCTGGGTCCGCGCGGGGCTCCACGCCGTTGACATATGGACGTTGGAGTATATATACCGTGGACTACACCTCGTGTTTTGTGATCCATCGACAGTTGGGCTCGACAGAGTTTCTTATTCCTTCTCACACCTACTGCTCTCTCGGTGATCCACCATGGGTCTCGCTTTCAAGAAGCCCGACGATGTCGCGGGTGCGGCATGGCCTGCTATTCTAATCGGTCTTTTCGTCGCCTTTGGAGGTGTGTTGTTTGGATATGATACAGGGTTCGACAGATCGGAATCCCATCCCTTAGTCACTAGCTGACCCCCTTCAGAACCATTGGAGGTATCCTGGCGATGCCCTACTGGATCCAAGAATTTGCTGAAGGCGGAGCTACCGAGATCACCGCCTCCGAAGACGCTCTGATCGTCTCTATCCTTTCCGCGGGCACTTTCTTCGGTGCTTTGTTCGCTGCCCCGACCGCCGATTTCCTCGGTCGCCGTCTCGGTCTCATGGCATCTGCTGGCATCGTCTTCAACCTGGGCGTCATCCTCCAAACCGCATCCACCGCGCAGCCAATGTTCATCGCGGGCAGGTTCTTCGCCGGTCTTGGTGTCGGTCTCGTCTCCGCGATCAGTAAGTCTTGTATGCTTGCCTCGACAATTTCCCACTGACTGGCTTGCAGTCCCTCTCTACCAATCCGAGACTTCGCCTAAATGGATCAGAGGTACAATTGTCGGAACCTATCAACTCGCAATCACGATTGGTCTGTTCTTGGCTGCCATTGTCAACAATGCCACCAAAAATCGCAACGATACCGGAGCCTATCGTATCCCTATCGCTGTCCAATTCGCATGGTCTCTTATCCTTGTGGGCGGTCTTCTGGTTCTTCCCGAGACTCCGCGTTACCTGATCAAACAGGACAAGCTCGAGAAGGTAAGGATTTGCAACCCGGTCCACGGCAAGCGCATAGCTGATGAGAGGAAACAGGCTGCTAGCGCCCTCGGCAAACTCCGCCGTCTCGATCCCACGCATCCAGCCGTGGTGGAGGAACTCGCAGAAGTTGAAGCAAATCACCGTTACGAAATGAGCATTGGCAAGGCTAGCTACATCGACTGCTTCAAGGGCACAGTTGGCAAGCGTCTGGCTACTGGCTGCGGTCTGCAGGCTCTGCAACAGCTGACCGGTGTCAACTTCATCTTCTACTACGGAACTCAGTACTTCACCAACGCTGGGTTCGAGAACCCCTTTATCATTTCGGTCATTACTAACACTGTCAACGTGGTGTCCACGTTTCCCGGATTGTACCTTGTTGAGAAAATGGGACGGAGGAACCTCCTGCTCATGGGAGCAATTGGTAGGCGAATTCCCATTCCAAGCACGGTTGCACCGAGCTGACCATCTCGATCTAGGCATGGCCGTTTGCCAGTTCATCGTGGCAATCACCGGAACTGCCGCTGGTACGGAGAACCTCCCAGCACAGCGTGCAGCTATCGCATTCGTGTGCATCTACATTTTCTTCTTCGCCAGCTCCTGGGGCCCTGTCGCATGGTACGTCACCCTCTCTCCGCCGCTCTTATTGACCGAGCACTGATTTTCCATTCAGGGTCGTGACCGGCGAGATGTTCCCTCTCAAGGTTCGTGCCAAGTGTCTATCCATGACCACTGCCACAAACTGGCTCCTGTGAGTTCCCTGTTCCCCCT
Source organism: Taxawa tesnikishii (nom. ined.) (assembly GCA_030247885.1). Lineage (NCBI taxonomy): Eukaryota > Fungi > Ascomycota > Dothideomycetes > Dothideales > Taxawa tesnikishii (nom. ined.). The sequence continues at coordinate 105,385 of JAPDRO010000004.1, forward strand.
CCTAGATTCCGCTTCTCTCCCCCCCCCCCCCACACTAACGCATCTCCAGTAACTGGGCCATTGCCTACTCGACCCCTACATCGTGAACGAAGAATACGCCAACCTGCAATCCAAAGTCTTTTTCATCTGGGGCGGATGCTGCTTCATCTGTATCTTCTTCGTCTGGTTCATGATCTACGAAACCAAGGGTCTGTCCCTTGAGCAAGTAGACGAGCTATATGGTATCGTGACCAAGGCCTGGCTGAGCAAGAAATTCAGGCCGCAGGTCAGTTTCCAGGATGTGGAAGATATGCAAGCGGGGCAGAGGAAGATGTCTCTGACGGATGTGGCGGGGGAGTTGGAGAGGAAGAGGAGCGTTACGCATGTGGAGAAGAATTGAGGAATAAGGAACGTGCAGGGGATGGCTTGTAAGAAAAGTGGTTGATGGTTTTGCGCAGCTTTGTTGGATCTTTTCTGCAGACAGTTGTGAGAATCGTTCTGCGCCTCATGCCGTCTCCGTCCGTGGCTGTTACTGAGCCACAAGTCTCGTACTTTGGCACGATGTGGATCATCTGTATAGAATGTAACGATTTCCCTTCGACGGCTGGACTACAGCTAATGATACTCGATAAAAGACCCCTGTCTCCATCTGTGGACGTCATGAACGCTCGGTCTGCCTCTCCCTGTCATGTATCTCCCTGTCATGTATCACAGGCAAAGGGTGAATGTGTATATATCATCCAACCACTTCACGCCAAAGAAAGCGTTAAGGAAATAGCGTAACCACATCTCTTCGCCGTGGCTGCTTCTACAGATACCGCGACGTGCTCCCCGAACATGTCACGGATGATGGCATCTGACCCGTACAAATCCAAGCCTCACCGCCTTGATTTGGATGGATTCGATGGTCATACCTACGCCCACCCGTTGTGCTTGAAAGATCTCCTATAAAACTAAGGCCAACGATCGGACGAGTGGACAGAGCGTTCTGGGTCCCAGCGTATCTGCTTTACCTTACTGCGACCACTTACCGCGATCCCCATCGACTCCAACCAGCTCCCAGCTGGTCTTCGAAAGGAGAGTTGCACTGGCCCGAGAAACTCGTCGTGAAGACATCTACGTAGGAAGGCGGCGTCGGTAGGTACGCCTCCCCTTCTCATAAGCTCTGCAACGGGACGGTAAGTAGCGTAACCACGACCAGCGTGTGTCACGGGAGAGGAGTTGGAAGAAAGTCCACTGAAGCAGGAAACCCACCGAGGTGTAGGTTTTCTCTATCGTTGTTTTTCTTTTTCTTTTTTTTGGCGGCACGTTCGTGCAAGGTTGCTGGTTGTTGTTTGTACCGAATCATTCCGCTACTCGTTCACTACAGCTCCCCCCCTTCGGAGAACCAACGCATCGTTGATATCGTCAACGGGGACGCTGTCGACGCCCACCATCCACTGTCTGGTGGTGAACCTGAAAACGCAGGCCAAGATGCACAAATGACGCCCTGGTGCCGGGAAAGGACGGATAGAGGCCGTTCGTGCATCCGCCCTCCCCTTCACTCCGTTAGTGAAGGCGGTAAAGATTTTAGCGCGGTGCAGACTTTCTGCCACAACGGGGATCTTAGCTGAGAATTAATGGGTTGTCTGTTTCTTAAGAACAAGGCCACCCCTTCACCGCTCTTACTAGCGTTATCGGGAAAGGACATGCACAGGCTTCCTTGTCTTTTTTTTCCTACAAGTAATAGGCTGACCTCGCTTCATTTGCCCTGCGTTTCTCTTTCTAACAGATGACGTCCAACAAGTGGCTCCATTAATTGTATCAGCCTTGCGCTGGTCTTCGAAGGGAGGTTCTGACTGTACGTCTTCCGAACACGGGAGGGCTGATTCTTGGCTACACTGCAACTTCACGATATGATCGAAGATGAAGCTAGAATTCGTTGCAATGCTCCATTGCTTAGTACACTCAAGATAACATGATGGAAATCTGGTAAAGGTTTGATGTCAGAGATGGTCATACACTCAATCGTACAAAAGAGCGGACAAAGGGTAGTGTACAAATGGACGTCCCTCCTTAGGAACGCTTCGTGCTCTTTTGCTCGTCGAGAAGTGATGAAAAATTGAGAGGTGCGCCGTGCATGGAAGCCTCAATCTTTGCCAAGCGGAGTGTGCAATGATCTCTCGCTGTCAGGATCCCAGTCCTGAGGATGTTTGTACATGGTTTCTCCTTCACCCCTCCAGCCCAACACCAGGTCTGGATTCCTTTCCCCTCTCTCTCTCTTGCCTCGCCGATCTATTCTTAAAGCACCTCGCCAATGATCTTGGCCGCCTCCTTGTACGTAGCGAGCAGCTTCTCGCACTTCTCGCGCTCGTTCTTGATCGCGTCGTCCTCGTACAAGAGCTCCTGGAACAGGTCTTCCTTGTACAGTTCGCTGACCAGCCGATTCTGAACGACGTCTTTCGAGTGATTGACCAACAGATGCATGACGGCCTTGGGCACCTGATCTGCAATCGTCTCGCGCACGATGTTGAAGTAGGAGCTGATGAGGCGGCGGATGAGCTCGGTCTCGAGGGCCTCGCGCTCGGTGAGTGCGGGCGCGTCGTCGGCGAGAGGCTGTCGCATGTTAGCACGTGCTCAACAGCAATGTCACCGAAAATACTTACAAAACCGGTGTCGTCGACTTTGCTGTCATAATCGTCAAAATCGGCAATTAGCGAGGGTGCGCGTGCCACGGGGTGGTGGTGTCGCCCCTGCGGATGCTGGCCGCAAAGCTGGGTTCGATGTTGGTGCTGACGTGGCGGCTGCCTGGGAAGGGTGTAGGTGCACCTGCTGCAGCGGGAATGCCGCCGTCTTTGCCGAAGAAGTAGTTCAAGAAGCTGTCCTTTGCGCCTCCGGTTGCAGCCGCACCACCGAACCGTGGTGGCGATCCGGCCCTTGCGCCGTTCGCACCTGCCTGCAGACCGTGTCCAGCACGGCCGACTGCGGGAGACATGCTCCTGCTGTTCTTGTTGAGGTGGCTACGGATTGGGAGCTTGTCGGCCCTGCTGCCTGGAGCTTCGACCTCGTCGCCATCCTCTGGTGTTTCCGTTCCGTTGACACCGTTGAGCTCCTTGAGCCTTCTTTGCTCACGCTTCTTCTTTTCTTCGGCGGCCGCTATCGCCTTTTGCTTCTCTTCCTTGTCGTTGATGACAGAGCTCATAGCTGCTGCCGCACCAAGGAAATTCGGGTGATTGGTGTTGATGTATGCGCGCTGGATGGAGATGAGCGACTCCACATAGGAAGCGCAAGGACCCAATCTTTCGCGGAGCAGATCAGACACCACCTCAATCAGCTTGCCCTGCAGCCTTGGATATCTAGACAGTTCGTGCGAGCCGCAAGTGTGACAGATCTTGATCAACTCCTCGTAAACCAACTCAACACAACGTTGGCTAGGGATTTCCAGCAGCTTGATTTGCGGCTTTACAAGCAGATCAAAGGCGAGTTCCGGTACGAAGAGACTGGGGCGAGGACCTGTCGAGTTGCGAATGGCCGTCCGGATGTCGAGAACGGAAAGGTTCTGGGTAGGGTCAATGGTTTCCAATGAATTTCCGAAGACGGAGTTGAAGATGTAGTATATTCTAGCACCGCCGCAGAGTTCCTTGGTTGAGATCTCGGAAGAAGTACCATCGATAGACGAGATGAAAGACGATGCGAAGCGCGTCATGAGCTGCAGAATGAGAGAACCGCGGTGCTCCTTGCCTGCAAATGCAACATCGCCGTAGCTGGCCAGCTCCTGCTGTGTTTGACCCATCAACGTGTTGAGGCGCGCTTTGATGTCCGGAAGCCTCTCCCGAATGTGTGCCATCAGTGTGGTGTTGAGAGTCTTTGCCAGGTATTGTGTGCCGCATCTTGTCGCCATGTTCCTGTACGCTGGGTGCATCCTGAAGAATTCCCTCTCTGCCTCAAGAGCATCCGACAAAGGCTTGTTGAGCTGAATATCCTGCTGCGACCGGTTCACGACGCCAATGAATCCCAGCTTCAGAGGGTACACACGGCCCGACAAGATATCGAGCGCATTGGTACCATGGTCCATAAGATCCAGTTTTGTGAGTACACCGATGGTCCTCCGTCCCATAGGATCAACATGGCGTGCAAGCTTGAGCGCCTCAGAGTTCACTAGATCAACGTTTGCGGGAGACACGGCAAGAATGATGCTGTTGGGTTTGGCGATGTACTCTGAAATGAGGTTCCTCGTCTGCTTCTCAATATCTGTGGGCTGATCTCCAATTGGAACCTGGAGTATCCGTCAGCACGCGCGCTCGATCTTTGACAGCTCTGCCAGTTGTCGTTCCAACCTTCGTGAGACCGGGCAGATCCACCAGTGTCAAACTCAGAACGTGTGGAGAGTATATCTTAAGGTTGATAGGTTGTCTGTTGATGCCCTTGTTGTTTCCTGCTACTCTTGCAGTCTCGTTCTCAATTTCCCTCCTGACCTCGCTGAAGTCGTAGAAACGGCGACCCGGAATGTGATTGAACTCGGCCCACTCATCCTGCCCTGCCACGCTGGCGGGTGTGTGCGGTATGTGGACCTCATCGTACTCCGGCTTGTCGCTGTTGCTGGGAACGTTGATGAGTTGCAGGATCAGAGGTCGTCTGGTGACGATGCCGCTTCCTCTTGGAAGGAAATCTCTACCGACAATGTTCTCGAGAACAGAAGACTTTCCGGAAGATTGCGAACCAACTACTACCTAACCAATTGTTAGCCTAGCCATGGTCAACCCTGCTGTTCCTGAGAAGCGTACAATCTGCGGCAAGTCGAGAGAGTCGTTTCCGATGGTGTTGAAGACCAAATCTTGCAACTTGTTGACAACACCGAGCAGGTCCTCTCCCAAAGAAGCCATGTTGGATTGGCTGAGAGAACGTGGTTCAAAAGATGCAACTAGTCGGCGCTGCGGATGGCGGCCTTCAGAGGGCGTCTCTGAGCACTGCAAGGTTTGGTGCTGGCTGTAATGTTGTATAGGTCTGTTGTCCGTCCCAGGGTATCGATGGCAAGCCGGTGAGTGTCAGAAGGAAAGCGCAAAGGAGAAAGCAGGCCGGCAGCCGGACAGCAGAGTCGAGTGGATGCGAGGGGGTGGGTGAGGATGAAGCGCAACTGCGACAATGATCATCTGTTTGTTCCTGGCAGGCCGCTTGGGGACTTGCTCAGTCCTGGAAAACAACCGAGGCCTGCTTGCAATTTGGTGGGACACGCACGGAAGTAAGGTTGAGCGGAGGCAAAAGCACATGCAAATGTAAAACACCCACCACCCATACTTAATGTTTCTGTTTGTATGGGGTCAGGTTCAGTACATCCATTCGCCTCCTCCACCATCTACACTTTTATACAGTAATACCCCACCAACAGCACCATTTGTATACAGCAGTAACATGGTGCCAACACGTGCGCCGGCCTTCACATGCAAGGGACAGGCCAGCAGAAGTAAGAAACGCGACACGCGAGCGTTGCGGACACGGCCTTATCAGTTGCAATCTGGCCGTGTGCCAATACCTCTTACGTGGGGCCATGGTTGAATTATCTTTCGCTGACCTTCTCCTCCTGAGATCCTTTCTTTCTTTCTCTCTTTCCAACCACACCAAGAAGTCAACCCTCACATATTGCAATCCTCGAACAGACAAAGAACTCGCGCTTGCTCCTTCTTCCTCCGGCTTGCCCGCTTCCAACAAATTCCTCCCACGCGACTCATCTTTCTCCCTTCCAACGCGACAAACTCACTTGCGGCAAGCCTGTAAGCAAAGGCAAACGCGAAACCACAGCCTCCAGCGCCTTCCGCCAACAGCCTTCACCTTTTCGTGGCCCCCGACCGGCTACTTGAATGGCCCCATCCGCTTTGGAAGTTGCTGAAATCAACGAGTTTGCCGAGAAGAACCATCTAGTCGAGCACGACCTAGACGAGCACGTTGCCTTCGGAGGCGACGATCAATGGTTCTATCACGTCGCCTCTAAGCGTTTCGACCTGTCGCGTGGCTCTCAGCGCAAGATAATCATAGATGCTGATGATGGAATTCGAAACCATCGCGGGGTCATGATTGACCCAAACAAGACACTGCTGGTCATCATCGACATGCAAAACTACTTCGTGCACCCGAGATGTCGCGATCACACCGGAGGAATCGGCACGGTCAAGCCTACGCTCCAGGTCATTGAAAGATGCCGTCAGTTGGGAATCCAGGTTTGCTGGTTGAACTGGGGAATCGACGAGTACGACCTCAAAGTCATGCCTGCGGCGGTAACGAGAGGCTTCGATCGGGCCATGATCAAAGACAAGGGACACGGTTGGCACATTGGCCTGGGAGCAGAGATGCCGGACGGCATGGGACGCTGTCTTTTCAAGGGCACCTGGAACGCCGACATTTACGACCCGTTCAAAGAAGTCATGACTCCAGACGATGTTCGTTTCGACAAGGCGCGCATGAGCGGTCTCTGGAGCCCGGAGCTACCTTTCCACAGGTGGCTGAGTAAGAGCGGGAAGAAGACGCTTCTCTTCGCAGGAGTCAACACCGACCAATGCCTGCTTGGAACTCTTACGGACGCCTACAACTGGGGTTGGGATTGCATTCTTCTCAACGACTGCGCTGCCACCATGACCGGTCTCAACGCTCAGGCAGTCTGCGACTACAACATCGCGTAAGTGAAAACGAATCTATCTTCCTGCATGTTGAGACTAACTCGTGATCTGCAGCACCAACATGGGTTTCGTCTCAAGCAGCGAGGACTTCCTCAACGCCGAGATCATCGATGCCTCCAGCCTCAAGGGCAAGTCTGTCCCCGCCAATGGAGACATGGACGGTCACTGAGTGGCACCCTTCTCGATATGTCTTCGATTCTTTCTTTCTGGCTGGGTCTTCTGCTGCAAGCATGGCGTTACAAGGTTATACGTGCAACTCTTTTTCTGCCCTTTGCTCTTCTTTTCCTACGACAAACCGCATGATACCCTAGAATCTCTTCTCGGGCGGATTCTGCTTCCAACACTGACACTTTTGCTTCTCAAGCTCTTTTTCTTTGCTACCAGCAGGCATGGGCATCCTACATTTACAGAGACGACGTCAGGTAGAAACCTCCAATTAAACAGACTCTTCTCCGAGGGCTAACGCCTGTACTCGTCTCTTTCCATCTCTGTGTTACAGATACACCTGAGCAGATGGTGGGCTGTTATCCCTCTGGGTACACTCGCGTCTGTTGGCCACATATTATACTAACAAAAAAAGCGACGAAACAGGACTGGATACTCTGCATCGCACGCGGCGTCGATTGTTTGCCGCTCGCCGTCTCAGGGTCGTGTTGCTTAGCTCTGAGGCGGGCATCACAACGCAACGACGGAACCCTGCTGTCGGTCTAAGCATCCCGGACTCATCGTCATGGCACCGCCTGGTAACTTGTTGGTGAGCGCAGCTCCTCTGCTATGCGATCAACCACTAGCCCCGCCTAGCTGCTCTTTCAATCGTTCGTGCTCGCTTTTCAGTCACCTACTGTAGAGCACAACGCTGCTCTGCGGTCCACGATAAGCATAGCTGGCCATTCGCCCGATCCCTGATAGATTATCTTGGATTTCCAGGCGCCTTGACAGCGTAGCGGTCATCACAGCGGAGGTTCTTGTCACGCTAGCTCCCACATACGGAGCCAAAGACAAGGAGGACGGCGAACATTACGCTCCCAAATATGACCTTGTCCTGTGATCCGGGAGCAGTTGGATTATATATAGCAACTTAGCTTTCAACTATATCATTATTACGGTACGTAAGTAACTATCAAAGTTAGAAGGTTTATAGTTTAGTAATCAACTACTCTATCTGACTGACTTCCCTGCGGTTTACTACAGAGCGAGAAGCTATAATTGTCCTAGCTACGGCATACCCTTGCATACCTCGTCTGTGTTAAGAAACCTTCAGGTACTAATGCAAAGTCTCTTGTTTGAGATCTTATGCAAGTGTCCCTCTCTTATCCCCATCGCATCACCTCAACGCTGGAAGGTCGGCCGTGTCGCACAAGCCCATCCACAAGCATAGTCGATGAAATAACTTACGGAGGCCATTGGCTGAATTCTGGCTGACGGGATCTCGGCATTGGATTTACGCTTCTGCTTTTTTGTTGACGGTCTTGACGAGTACGAAGCTGGCAAAGGAGAGGATCAAGCTCTGATCAGCGTCTTGGACCAAATGGTTAGCTCTTCCGCCGTCAAGCTATGTCTTACTAGTCGGCCGCGCACAGTGTTCGACAAACGCTACGACAGTTTTACTCGGCCATTTGTGCGGAGACTTGTGCTTCAGCAATATACTCAAGAGGATATGCATAGGCTCATAAATGGGCGACTTATAGCAAATCCACGTTTCAACCAGTTGATGCAGGAAGACGAGAACGAGGTGAAGAAGCTCGTTGATGAGATCGAAGAGAAAGCGTCCGGGGTTTTCTTCTGGGTAATACTTGCAGTAAATCCTTTCTACCAAATCGCTATCGAGGTCATGTTCAGTGCTCGCGAGTGTGGGCTACGAGATGGCTTTACACCGTCACTAATCCTGGATGAGCTTGATACGGTGTGCCAGCGCTATTGGGCCGGGAATTGCAGCAGAAAGTTGCACTGGACGAGCGCTATCGCCATTGCTATGCCTAAATTAAGAAGTGACTTCTCTACCTACGCTGCGTTTTGCGGCCTTGATCTTTACCTGGCGGAGAAGCTTGACACCATGTCGAAGGAGGAATTCGATGACAATGGACCCTGGCTTCTGGACTGTGCATTGCAAAGCGACTCGTACGACATGGTTAATGGGACAAAACCTGTTGAAGAACTGCTCAGACTGCTCTCCGCCGGGGTTGTGAAGGTGCTCATTGACAGAGGCGTGAACGTCAATGGGGTGGTAGATGCTTACGAGAGGACAGATTTCCGATATTATCCTCCTCAGAAGCACTTGCCTCGAACGCCATGGGAACGCTTTGTTCGTATGAGTTGTTACTGCGGCATCTATGACAAAGGTACCGAAAAGGATCAGCTACTATTAGTTCGGCTGTTGCTTGAGGGTAAGGCCATTATCAACTGTAGGCTACCGGACGAATGGTCTTTGTGGGAATGCTTTCTCGGACGCTGCCCAGAGGGAGACCAAGCGCAGTTGCGCACTTTGTGTGCAGCCCATGGGATGAGTGTAGTTGAGCGCAGGGATAAGATGGTACAGGCCAGGGTCGAAGATTAGCATAAGTAGTGTTTGTACCGGCAAGTATCATTACAAGTTCAATTCCCAAAGGCTTTCAAACCGGCCAATTCAACCGTATTCTCCTGTTTATCGCCGTCCTACTGTTCGATACCAGCTGGAAGACCGTGACTTCAAAGGCAACAACCTGCAAGAACACTAAGGTGGACGTCCCCGAGCTCTGCCTCCGCCGTCCTCGCCACCCCATCGGCAGTGCGCCGTGCCGTCAAACTGGTTACCGTGACGCCAGCGGAAGAGAAGAGGAGGATGGAAGAGATGACATGGGTGTGTATGCAAATGAGGTTCAGGCCGGGCCCATGATTCACGCTATTGCTGGAGCAAAAGCCCATGAACCAGGCTGGACCGGACAGATGACTTTTTACGTCACCACCACCAGGCTAGCGCACGTGGAGCCGGACGAACCATCAAGTATCCCATGTCGAACCATCAAAAACTGCCAGCCTTGCCAAGTCGCCGTTACAGGAGAATGTCGGTAGGTGAGATTGAGGGGTTTGGTATAGAGGGGAGATCCGCGATCCTGGGAGATCCGGCCAATCGCAAACCACGCTAGCGCGGGAGGCGGCGTCTAACTTGATTAAAGGGGCAGCGCATCCGTCCTCTTCCAACTTCTTTTCATCTCCATACTTGCGAGTCGCGCGCTTGCAAGTTGTTGGTCGTGGCCGGCCTCGCATGCCAATGCTTGGAAACCTCCTCAGCGGGGTCTTGTAGGCTCCCTTATGCGAATATGTGTTTCGTGGTATTAGTAACGGCGCCCCTATTGCCAATACAATAAAGACGCTGTACCCGCGCTCCATCTAAGTTCGAGACTTCAACCACAGGTTGGCTGCCATTCCTTTCCTTTAGGTACAAGATACCGAGTTACCAACTATTCACATTCCTTTTCCTTGCCTTGTGCATCTCACACTCTTTACAAACCAAATCTCGCGCTCTCTCACAATGGTCAACCTTGCCGCCTGTCTCGCAGTCGCACTGCCGCTCTACTCCTGGCCATCCGCCGGAGTTTGGGACCCGACCTACCACATCATCAAGTCGAACCCCAACACAACCTTCAACGTCATCGTCAACCCCGACAGCGGTCCGGGTTCCTACCCGTTGGACTCGGAGTACGTGACCGGCGTCGCGAAACTCAACTCCTACCCCAACGTCAACACCTACGGCTACCTCCGCACCGACTGGGCCAAAATCCCGCTCTCCACCATCCAATCTGAAGTCACCACCTACTCCAAATGGGCCACATACAAGGCCAAGGACATCCACCTTGACGGCATCTTCGTCGACGAAGCCACCGACAAAGTCGCCGACCTGACATACATGAAGAACCTGAGCGCCATCGTCAAGAAGACCATGCCCAAGAACCAGGCTAAGATCTGGACGAACCCCGGCTGCGCCGTCGACAAATCCTTTTACGATTACGCCGACACCATCACCGCTTTCGAGTCCGACTACAGCGACTGGCAGGATCACGGCAGCACGCAAATCAAGCAGGCGCTGCGCGCCAAGTCGAACGTCATGATCCTGAACTACTCTGGAGACTCCAAAGCCATCGCCAAGGCGGCGCAGACGCTGACGAAGGCCGGGTACTACAGCGCGTTGCTGATGAGCAATGACGATTACCAGACGTACAACACCGCTTGGGCTACGTTCGCTTCTTCCGTCGACACCAACTGAAGGCGATTTCTTCTTCTCCGTATCTCTCTCGCTGGGCGGGAGATTGAGTATTTCTGGCACACTGCGCTGCGCTTGCAGATCCAAGGGACTGAAAATCTCATTACGAGAAACGTCTTATGATACTTTTGTCTTCAAATTAAAAAAGTTTATTCACACACCATGTCAATGACCTTCGGCCTTTCTCCCATCCGAAATACGTGCTCACCTTATCGCTGATCGTCTCTTCGCTGTTGCTTCGTTCGCCCGGGTATTCTAGGATAAATGGCATGATGAAACGGACGGCCTGCATACGCTCTCGACCATAATGCTTGTGGTGCATCGGCAGGGCTGCGAGGTAGTAGCCTGTTAGTTCGCAGCCGATGTTGATGAGGTTGTACAGTCACAATGTGACGACTTGGCTTGAATCGGTCGTGACCAGAGTCAGGAAGATGTTGCAAAAGATCTGGTTGCCGTGGAAGGGAAAGTCGTTGCAGAACCAGCATAAAGATGTTGCCAGTAGGCGGTGCCAGCAGTGCTGTCCAACCATCTTCAGGGATGCGACATCGTAGCCAGTGACGTTGCCAACGGAGAGTAAGACGTAGCCCTCAGCGAAAAATCCAACGCCAGTGATGGCATAGTTGCGGAAGTAGTCTACAAACGGGCGGAGAGGATCTTGTTTGAAGGGCTGCCATATCAAGCCCAGCTCTCGCCCAGCTTCTGCGCTGTGCTGGTGGTTGATTCATTTCGTCCGCTCGCTCGTTGGGAAGGTCGGCCCAGTACGTCTGTCCTTTGTATGCATCGTCCGGGTAGATTGCTTCGAAGAGCAACGATTCCTTGTCATTGGGCAGACCACGGGAAGCTATATCGCGCTCAGTTGCGGCTGGCATGCGCCGGGGCTTGGAGTCATGATCTTCGTTAGTATCCATCAGGATTGTCCTCTGGGCGAGTGTTTCAACTTCGGTAGACTGCCTCTCAGCAACGTCCCAAGAACTGCTGGTCTATATATCGTTTGCAATGCTTCACACGGCATGGTGGCTTGCATCGAGGAACACGATGATTGACGTCAGGCGACATCTCTTACCTGCCGTATCGATCCTCTGCGATATCAACTGCTCCTTCTTCCGCAAAACCCTCCGCTACGACTACGCACGAGTCGCAGCAGTAGCGGCGGAAGCGTGAAGGGTGCGGCTATGCGGAATGCGGGAGAGCATGACATCTTGTAGGTACACCATGTCCATCACAGCCATAGCTGACCTCTCCAGCGCACGGAACGTCGCATGTGCCAAGTGGGTTGCGGCACGCAGGCGGAAAGAGCAGAGAATGGGGAGTTCAAGGGGTTCGCACGTGTATAGAGCTTGGCTTCCGGTTGGCTTGAGCCGGCGGGCCGCACGTCATCCTTGAACGTCGATCACCGCGGTATAACAACCTCCATCGTCAACTTCATCACTATCTTTCCAAATGCATCGCGCCAATTGGAAGAGCCGCTTGAATCCGATCGGTGTCAATTTGTGTACAGTACAGATCTAGTTACAACCGTCCTATCTATATCCCATCCCACGAAACTCCCAGCAGGCGAAAAGAAGCGGACATCGTTATCATCGTGGCAGATTTGCTCCAGCACTCTATATTTTTGGCTCATCCTCACCCGGCAGCCAGATTCTCTAGAGCGCAGCAACGGCGCCAAGAACTGCGGCGCATGCGGCTCCCGCGACCGCAAGGGACAGATCTATCCGATCGTTAGCTATCAATGATCTATCCTGCTTAGCCCCCGCGAAGATGCGGCAGCCAAAAGCTTAGCGTAGCATACCATTCCTTACGCCAGCATTCGTCTGACTAGTGGAACCAGTGTCTCCAGAACCGCTCGAACCACCACCAGCGGAGGGCGGGTATCCCGACGGCACGGCGGTGCCAGATGCTGTAGATGCCACAGAGGCGACTGAAGCGCTCGAGGCTGCGGCGGCTGATCCGCTGGGTGCTTGGCGTTCCTTGTTGTATCAATGAGCACAAGAATCCCGTTATCAGACGGACGTGGTGGGAGGTACCTGGAGAGCCTCGTAGTGCACGTCCGGGAGACTGAAGGCTTGGGCAACAGCCAGGAAGAGGAAGACAGGGACGATGCTGAATCCGCGCATTTTGACAGAATAGAGATGTGCCGATTTGGTAGTCTTAAAACAGAGAGGTGATATCAAACTCTGTCCTTTGCTAGGATACGAAGGACAGAGCAAGTCTACATATATTAAACGTACGGGAAAAATAAAAAGGCGGCGACCTTCCAATGTCGCGGGAGATCCGCATTACAGATCTCTTAGCTATGACGATTAATCATGACGACAAGACCGTCTTTCCTCTGGATGGGATGGGTGAAAGGAGAGCACCCTCGACGAGCCGCGTTAGATGTGTATATGCACAACATTAATGCAGATTGTACATTTAGAAACATCCAATCATGTGCTCTCAATACTGCACGCAGAGTTTGGCTGATGCTGATAGCCGGATTCGGATGCGCCAGGCCGCGCACTGCCGACCCATCCGACATCATACAACCCGTTCGGTAAATACGTCTTGCAGCACCTCCTCGCATTCTTCACCTTGATACGTCTGCCTTGAAACCATCGCAATGCCGACTTCCGCAGAACATGAACAGTATACGCAATATGGAGTTCATGGACGGCACATCCACCGCATCCAACAATGGCAGCCGTGGAGCTTGTCAGCAATGGGGTTGGTAATCGTACCTATCAGCTGTATGCAACAGCGATACTGTTCCATTCCCAGTGACAATCGGAAGCTGCGGAGTTGACAAGCTGGAGTAAAGTTTGGTTGTTGCTCCTGTAAAACCGGAATAGAGCCCAAATAAGGCTTCGGTGAAGTCCGATTGAAGCGTTCGAGCTGTTGTCGGTGACAACCTCTGAATGTCGCTGAGATAGGTGGCTCGTATATGGCTTCAAGCACAAGCCTTCGATATGTGCTGTGGCGGTAACCCATTCTCTTGGTCGCTATCCGAGACAGTGTTCTCCATCACTTTTTGGGACCGGATTTGTTCTATTGAGCAGGCAACCCAATACTCTCACCAGACATTCGTAGCTACCGCTTGTCTGGCTCAAACGCTCTCGGACCGCTTCTCCTCGTCTTCCTTACCCTCCATATGCTGGTTCTCCTCCATCAAGCACTGATCGTCATTCGAGGCCACTCTGCTCTTCCTCCTCAACACACCTCCGTACCTGAGGAACAAGAACGGCGTCAAGGCGAACAACGTTGCCACCGCCGCCAAAATCGTTGCTGCATTGTTGGTTCCCAGACCAGAAAACATCTGATAAGTAAACAAGGGAAGATTCCAGCAGCAAGCGTGCGTGTTGTGCTGAGCGCGGAAACACCGGAGGCGGCGAACTCGCCGTACGAGTCCGTGACATATCCGAATAGGACGTAAGAGAAGTCCGTGAGTGCGAAGCCAACGAGAACCAGTCCGATCATAGAAACCGGCCACGGAACGGTAGTGACCATGGGTGGTACGGTCCATGCGAAAATCCAGAGACCAACGGCCAAAGCCGGACATGCCACGGCAAATGAGGCGATTTTTGTTTCTGGGATAATGCGACGGCCTTCCCGGCGAAACTTTCGGAAGAGGTGCTCGTCGTAGAAGCGAGGGAGGACGTCCAGGAGTATTCCGATGAGGATGGCGATGAATGACAAGGACGACGATGTCTGAGAGAATGTGTTGCTGAATGGTGGATTGGTGTACGCCACTGTCAGTCCCTCGGTCAAGCCGTAGATGAGGCCGAACGAGATAGCACACAAGATTGCACAGAAGAATACTATCGGCTCTGTGAAAAGATACTGTATAGGCCGGAGTAGGGAGTCTTTCACGAACGACTTTAGCGTCAACTCGTTGGACGATCCATCAGCGTACAGATTGTCGTGACCAGTTCCTTTGCAGAGAGCTTTGACCTTGCCTTGCAGCAGCTGGGTAGCTTTGCTTTCCTTGACACCAAGACACAGTACCGCGAAGATGCCGGTGACAATGGTGGATATGTAGAACACCCATCGCCTCCCAGAGAAGTTAGCGTAGCTCTACATCGTCATGGATATGACCAGGAAGCCTGAACTCACCAACCGCACGCCTCCGTAATGTACGAGGAGTAAATGGGACCCACGGCCAGACCGATGAATCCGGCGACAGTGTACCAGTAAACAACCCAGATTCTGGTCTGGGCGTCAAACATGTCTTCCCAATTACCAAATGCGACAGTGGCCGGGATGGCAGCAGCAATACCCTGGAAGAAGCGACCGAAAAAGACGGCAATGAAAGATGGGACCGCTGCCACGACTGCCGAGAAGATACAGAACACCAGTGCAGATGATATGTACAGCGTGCGGCGTCCAAAGGTTTCGGAGACAGGCGAGCAAACAATGCCGCCTATCGTCTGTCCTAGGAGGTACAAAGTGACGAACGCGAAGTACGCAAGCGTCCTACTGACGCCGTACTCCATACGTGCCGAGTCCGCCGCTGCAGTGCCTGATGAACTGATGGCTGTCATGACCAGCTCCAATCCCGAGATGATAACAGCAGTGTAATACTTGGCCCATGGACTCCAGTTCCGAGGGTGGTCTTTGTTGGAGTCATTCCAGCAAACTCGTTCACCGTCCTCTATGTGGAGATCATGCCGCTTGACATGGTCTTCTAGGGCCAGAAGTGAGCTGAAAGAGTCGAGAGAAGTCATAGGAGCGTACGGTCTCCGGCAAGAGAAGTAGGTTCAGGGGGATCGCAAGTTGGTGATTCGAGGATGCATTTGTAAACAAGGGAGCAAACGGGAAGAGAAGGTTAAGTATGAGCAGACAGTGGTCTCCTACGCAGTTGCCACACACGAGCCGCTGTCGCTGGAACGGCACAACGACGCGTCCTCGCGGGCCGCTGGGCGGCGTCATCGTTCCTTAACATATTGGCTGCCGCAACAGCCTTCAAACCATATCAGAGTCAATTACGCATAGCCCGTAAACGTTGTCCCGATAATTTGGGGTAGAAGGGGAACGGTCGAGATGCTAGACCTATCTCAGTCTGTTGGTGGTGATGTGCATGCAACGGTTTAGTTTGGCTTGCGTGATAAAATCTCCGCCCCAGAATCGACCTCGGATGACAGCCATGCACGGACTTGATAATTTTTAGATGCCGGCGTTCCGGCCATGCAGGTACCCGCAAACCTATTCATATCCTAGATTCACGACCTCACCTTCTACCAACCTCACATAATATTCGTCTCTCTCTGAGAACGAGAATCACCGAAGTCATGAGAAACGCTTCGGAGAGCCTCGTACATAGGCTTCTCAAATTGGCAGTCACATGGTCTTAACACTCATTCGTGTCATTTGCCTCTACGTCAGGCTAGCGGAGAAACACGTGTACTCCGAAGAACCAGGCGCTGATGTTCAGATTGGTGGACAGGGTGTAACTGCAACAATATACGAGACTAACACTCTGCGTTCAAAGGTTGGTTGCGTATGTTCACAGATCGTAAACTCATCGCGATAAGGGTAATGTGGATCAGGAGCTGTGAGCTGCAAGGCCAAGGTCAGAGAGGTTGATTGATAGTACAACATCCATTCCCAAGACTGAACTCGTCGCGGACTACACAGATCATATACGGCTGGCGCAACGAACTGTATAAGCCCTCGACAACCCATCGCCACAGACCAGGGCCTATATAGACCAAGTACGGCTCGCGTACCGACTATACAGATCCTCCTCCAACAAACCCTTTCCACAGCAGTCCACTCAAAGGTCCCTATCGAAATCCTCTAGCCCAAGGATACCAATTCGCACTGAACAGGTTCTGATGATCCCGGATATCGCATTCGAGTCTCCAGCTAGTCTTGTCGCCAGCTCGCCACTTGGTGTAGCCGTCTCCGTATCCCAATGCATCGGTGCCGATGTGGTAGTGCCGAAAGCCAAGCGTGAACGGGTAACCGACGGTAGGGCAAGAAGTGTCAAGAGAAAGGCCTGGCAGACCTCTCCCGGCAGGAAACCGGGGCGGGTTCATGCCAGCTTCGATGGGTTAGCAAGAAACACTAAGACAGTAATGGGATTTTGGCACTGGCCTCCCGGGGCGAGCCAGGTGGAGTAAGACATTATAAGTTTGTCTTTGTCTTGAGTCTTGGTGTAAAGAATTACTTGAAGCTGTAGTTGTATGTATTCGTTCGTGTTTCGTTTGTGTCTTTCTATCGATGTGTACGGGATTTCTTTTTTAGTGTCGTTGATAAGGAAAAACGAGGTTCTCAACAACAGGAACATACTTGTAGACTTCTGCATGTGTAGACAGTAGGACCACCTGACGGGAGTCGTGTTTGACAGTGCCATGTGTTGGAAGCCAGCAAACGTAGCCTGCGCCTGGAGCATTGCCCTCGTGTCACACGTATTTGCAACGCTCAGACTGCTTGCTGCCGTGTACATGGTATACCCAATGTGAAGTGTGACTTGCATGAAACCCAGGTCAGGAGACGTAAGAAGTCCACGAAACCTGTACCACAAGCCACAACTCGCTCTGTATTTGCAAAGCAGTCTAGAATGGAACACATTAGAACTTCTGCTGCCTCGGATCAACAAGTAGTAGTTGTGTTGTCAGTATGTCAATACCATTGCAGCTGGTGAGATATGAAAGGTGAGCAAGTATGTTCCCTGCGACGACACAGAATGTGCGAGCGCAACGAAGTTTATCGTGACAGTGTCAGATGGGGAATATCGCACCTCAAAACATCCGGTTTTCGCACAATCCAATCTATCTCCTACTCTCATAGTCTCTTTACTTGTAAAGGCTGAGAACCGCTTTTTGCCGAAGGCTCTTGGTAACGTTTCCGGGCTCTCTCATTGTTGACCGCATGGTCTTCCAGTTGCTGCAGAAGATCCATGATCGGGTCAGCGCAGCGGACTCTATCTTCATGCAGGACAGTATCATCATTCAGTTAGCCAGACCAATCGCGAATCTTTGCTCGGGCAGCTTTGACAAATCGGATTTTTGCAGCGGCCAGCTGGATGCTGTCCTGGTCTACAGCACGCTGCTGTTGCGGAGACATGTTGGGTTGAAGATTGTTTCCAACATCAGGGTAGTAGGATGTAGTAGCAGAACAACGGTATATAAAAGTCTGCGACGACAAAGCGCATGAAGCTCATGAGGAATAAGCTTCGCCATCAAATGATTTCATGAATACAAACAACTCATAGGACACAGGTGGTTTTCGAGGTTGACGAAACTATAAAAACCTTCCAGTACTAAGGCTAGTTTGCATGGACGTAAAGGAAAGCTAAGGATGGATCCGGTTGTGAGCATGCACCGAACCGTATGCAGACTACTGCCGAACAGTGCCGTAAGAAACCAGATCTTGCGTAGCTTTAGTGTAAGCGTCCACGCATCCTTTGTCCCTCAGAGAACAGCTACCGCTTCAGCCGTGGTCATAGTCTATGTCGAGTTTTTGCGACCTATATCAGTGCCATCTAGGCCAGATAATCTGCTGATTGTTGGCTCTGAAAATATGTGTGAGAACGTCTCCGAAGGTAGGGCAATTAGGACCACCTGCAACGCGCATCTTGGCGATGGTTCTTTATCGAGCTGTCTTACACTCTGAGACTCCATGATGTGATAGATCAATGGTGCGTATCGGACACTCACAGCCATGCCAAGCATAGCAGTGAATGGCGCATATCCAATGTGGGGGTGCGGAGAACCTGGTAGATAGTGACTTTCCTCGCGCTTTGCGGTGTTCGAGGCACTGCCCAATTCTTCCTGGGCCGTCTCTCTTTGCAACCCGTATTGTGTTGATATTCCAAACCGGAGAGGACTGTTCGGCTTCGGTTCCATAGCCAGGATCTATCTCCCTCTTCGCACACCTTTTCCTTGCCCAGAATGCCATCCCTCCCAGCCCTGACAACCTACGCCTTCCGTCTAACCTCCTTCCTGTCCGGCATCTTCTCCTTCTCTCCCCGCAAAGATTTCTCTCAACCTTCGCCCTACCCTTTTCAGCACTGCCAGTTGCCAATGGGAACGCGCTTGCGGCCATAGCAATGGGATGTACTGCACGCTTGCGGCATCCCAAGAGAATCGAGCTTTCTTCCGTACGACGGTGCCCATGCGGGTGTTGACTGCTCTGATATTTGGGAGACATGATGGAGAGTAGAAAGTGCCGGCGGTCTGGGAGGCCGGAGGCGCGGTTTTGACTGCGCTAATGCTTTGGATCGGGTGAGATATTGGGAGAGAGAGATAGAAGGCAGTATTGCCCCTCTCCTATCCATGTATATCCTGCATATGTAAACACGTCGGCACTGCTGTTTCGCACCTTGCTGTAGCAATCATCTAGCCGGTTGAACTGCCTGTCGAGAACGAGAGTTAGGCGCCCACAACAACGCCAAGAATAGCAGTGCATACGCGTAGCTCAGCCGCACGTAACTCTCACCTCGTGCTTACAGATGCACACGACACAGCGTTCTTACACGGGACTTGGCTAGCGTCTAAAAACCGGGATGCGGTAGATCTTGAAAATGGATCTGATGAACAAAGCGAAATTATCCCGCTATGGGCTACAGGTGCCTGGCAAGAGATGAGAATCTTCCAACATGCTGATGTCACGATCGCATTCTGCGCGACAGACAGATGTAGCACAAACACCGGAGTCTGCGAACCAGTTCCCTGGTATGGATACACAAGGTGTGTTGATTAGCCTGCTTGAAACCCATACAGCTTCAAACATTCATGTATCAAACAAACCAAGTCATCTCAAGATCTCTTCCATATCCAACCCTACACTCATGCTTCATCCACGATACGAGATGCTTTCCACAGCCCTCCTCTCTCTCGCCACACTGACATCCCTCTTCACTCTCACAAGCGCCCTCCCACAGTCCGCACACACCGACATCATCACCTACGACAAGTCTGGCCCAACTCTCTACCTCGTCAGCAGCACCTCCGCCGCCTACCCCTTCAGCGGCTGCGCCAAAGACATCACAAACGCGGGCGCAATTGGCCTCCTCGATGACTACATCAGCCCCCAAGGCGACGCGCTGGTCTTGCGTACTATCGACAAGGCCAGCGCCATCAACGGCCTGCCAACCTTCAACCTCACCCACGGCCACCTGAGCACCGAGTCCATGGGCTCTCACGGCATCGGCGGACCATTCCAGTACCAGACCACAGGCGTCAACGCTTCCGATCCGAGCCCGTCAGGTTCACCCTGCCGACCGAGAGCTTCGCGCCCGTTGAGGGCCACTTCACCGTCACGGACGGGTATCTGCTGGGTCTTGATGGACGCACAGAGGGGTTCAGGATCTGCCCCGGCGATTTTGGGGAGAGTGTGGTATGTATTTTGCTGTGGTCATTGGAAGGCCACTGGAAATGACAAAAGCTTCATGCTGACCGAGATGCAGATTACTTGGCTCGGTCGTGATGCCGCTTGCCAGTCAACCTACCTTCATGTTTACCCCGTGCCGCCATATGGGGTTATCGTCAACTAAGGCCTCTTGTGTGTAAAGGGCGGCGAGGTATTGCTGGAGTTTGGTGAAAGAGGGTTCTATTGCGTTTCAGCGGTGCATGTCTTGCATTTGCATGCGCCTTGTTTTTGTCGCTTCGTTTTTGACGCTCTTTCCATATTTCCCGTCGGCTTCATAGCTTGCATTCCATGCGAACCAAGGAGAAACGACCATTATCCACCACCCAATATTGTTACCACAGAGCTGCCCGCACCGATGAACGTTCCGCAGCTCGCCTGACCACCCGCTTATCTCGATACGGGGATGGCTCCTGATAGATAGCAATTCGCACTGCTGCGACCTGAGTAGGTACGTTGACCGTCAAAATTGCTGAGCGCTTGTCCCAGCCCGCTGCGTTTTCTTTACAGGATTCCCAAAAACACTGCTCTGGCGACCAGCACTGGCTAGTACTTTCAACGAAGCCTTCTCCGTCGCACTCGCGTCCTGGGTGCTTCCCTTATCATCCGATGTAAGCGCTTCTTCAAGTACAATGGCGATGACGGAAACCCCCAGCGAGGACTCGCCTCTTGAGTCAGAGAACGGAACAAGTTGAGAAGGCCAGAGAACGCTGATAACGCACCCCAAGCGCACTGGGCCAACGGAGTCGGTGAAGTGGATGGCGTGGAGAAATATTATCGTCGTGACAAGAGTTGCGCAGGAATTGAGCATTCTGTTCTTTTAGCGATCAGACATTCTTCAGACCACGGGACTGTTCCGGACGTGCGGTCCATCACCGCCTTGATTGGCGCGGTCACTGCAGGCCCATCCATGCCCTGTCTCTCCACCGACTACCCTCCGACAACAGGTAGGGCCGGTACCTGGAGAGGGGGCATGTGAGGAGCGGCGGGTCATTTCTTTGGTCGGCAGCGCACTCAGTGGACGGTGGCCCTGTTGATTGCAACCAGCATTGTGCTGATACTCGTAGGAGGATGGACGAAACACTACGAACTGCCAGACCTGTCCCGATTTACTATGTTGTTCAAATGGATATAGGATCGACGCACGTCATCTTGGTTTCCCACGCTTTCGCTGCTGCCGCGAGAGCAGATGAGCTTTGTCATCTTGCATCACGCAATTCTGAAGGAGACTTGAGCATGCAGATTGCTATCCTGCTTCAGCATGTAGGAAGAACGCGTACTGGGAGTAAATACAAAAACGTGGAAAAATTCAGGCGGTGCTGCAAAGACGCTTGCATAGTCCAATACGTGAATGAGATCATTGCTCGTTATGATGGTGTTCGTAGGTCATGACTTTGCATCCTAAATGCAACAAAGGAACCTCAGACACTTGTGCTCGTCGCCTCTCTTCCGGCGTTCATACCACCACGCTCTACGAAGCACCTGGCTCTCACGCCGTCACCGTGTTACCCGTGACCGTGATGACAGCGGTATACAGACTCCTCACAGCGCCGTTATTCGCATGGAACACCATATGTTGGCCATCTTTAGCAACCTGAGCACCGCCCGGTGCGCTGAGTCCGTACGATCCCGTCTGGAAAAGCGGCGTGGACCGCCTCGTATACGGGCCCTTGACGTTTGATGCGGTTGCGTATGAAACGCTGTAATTGGTCGTGGTGAAACAGCCGGGGCTGAAGAAGAGTATGTACTTGCCGGAGCTGGTACGGATGATGTTGGGTGCTTCGACGATTCCGTCATCGGAGGCGCCGTTGTTATTCAAGAGTGTGGTCGTCGAGCCCTGCAATGTCACGCCGTCCGAGGCGACTGGCTGCAGGAGAATTGGCGTGCCGACGATCGGTGAGACTGTGTTTCCGCAGGCGCCACCCTGTGGTTGCTCGTTAGCAATGTTTTCCTTTTAAGCTAACAGGGTGGGATCTGAAGCCTTACATGTCCGATTGAGTTTCCGTCGACCTTGTATACAATGTACCGCTGTCCGTTGCTGTCCTGGAATCCTGATGCATCAATGGCACCACCCGAAGACAATGGACAAATGAGTGCGCTTGCTTGGGCCGCATATGGCCCCACGATGTTCTTCGATGTCGCAGCGCCTACGCAGTGCTTGCTGGTGTCGGCTGTCGTAGTGGCGGAGAAGTACATCACGAAAGAGCCGTCGTCCTGGTAGAGTCCATGTTAACGTAGCTCCATTGTGTAGGCTGCGTTCCGCTTACCAACTGCCGCACATCTGGCGCCCAAGTGTTGTAATTGTCCGAAGGGACCCATGATGGCAGAGTGGGAAGAGCATCTTTCCACGAGCCGTCGCTGTTCGTAAGGAGCGTCCAGCTGCTGAAATCCGTCGACGTCGCTACAGGGATATGTACGCCGTTTCCTCGGGTACGGGTTGCAAATGCATACCACGTACTGCCAACTTTGATGATAGAAGGGTCCGGGAAATTGGTAGATATGACAGGCCCTGATTCCGAGCGAGCAGTGAGGGCACGGATGGAGAACTTCTCTACTGCCGTCTTCTGCACAGGAAGTGCAGACGAAAGGCAGGAAAAACTGATCGTCACCAGCGTGACTATAGGAAGCAGCAGCTGGTAGAGCATGTTTTGGGCAGGCTACAAGCACATACAACGGGGTGCAGAAGACGTTAACAAACGGTAGCCTCAGGAGTCAATTAGAAACGTTCAAAGGAGCGAGCAGGAGACGATGAAAGAGGAGCGTTTTTCTGAACAGGGGCAGGACGGCCTATTTTGTACGCTCTTGAACTGGAAAGGGAAACAGAAATGAGGTCACTTATCGCGTTGAGCGGTCCTATGCAGCTGCGTCGATACTTTCGGTGCTATGCGTGGACGTTGTATTTCTCCACCAAAGGATAAGAGATCGCTGGTATCGCTGCGCTGCGATGGGTGTGCGTGCCCCAATTTCATGCGTCGGAGCGGTCAGTGGTTTGTACCAAATGTTGCTGAACGTGTTGTGCCAGCTACGCCAGCCCGACCTAAAATGGCGATGGTTTGGGCTGTCGACGAGCTAACCCGAGGGAAACAGAGGATCTGCTTGCAGATTGCCTGTTCCTGGTGGAGAATTTGACGGTGCAGGTGGTAGCGAGGCTAAGGAGCTCTGTCGAAAGCCGCTTCAAG
Source organism: Taxawa tesnikishii (nom. ined.) (assembly GCA_030247885.1). Classification (NCBI taxonomy): domain Eukaryota; kingdom Fungi; phylum Ascomycota; class Dothideomycetes; order Dothideales; species Taxawa tesnikishii (nom. ined.). The sequence goes on from JAPDRO010000004.1 coordinate 128,775, forward strand.
CGCGCGAGGACCTTTAGTGCAGCCATTGGTGCGGAGAAGTCATGTCGAGGTTGTGTGTGTTTGGTAACGACGTGCTTTTGCGTGCTGGTAGACAGCCAGTACGTCAGAGCTATAGCTGCAGGTCATGAGGCAGCATACTTTATGGTGGAAGATCAATAAGCTGATCGACGCTCGGAGGGACTACATCGAAGGTTTCGTGAGACTTTTTGCTGTAAGAGGCGACACCGGAAGGAGATCTCTCGTACTGTCCCGTCCGGACGTTAGGAAACACACACACACGTGCAAGATGGCCTGGAACGTGTGGCCACCGGAAAAGTGGGGAACGAAGGGCGCCTCTGTGGAGGAGGGGGAGGAGGAGGTCTGGAGTGCATGTGGCTGGCTCGTACAGAAAGGCCCCTGCGTGCTGTACAGAGTGCTTGATCGCGCTCCTCTCGGTACAACGATCTTTCTCTCCTCCTCCAGACGAATGTTGGCATCAGAGCGCGAGTCGAATCGGCGATACGGAGACTCGACTCCTCGAGCCCGGTGATGGCATCCTGCGCCACGTCGACTTTCTTGCACCGGGGGGGGGGGCGGTGGAATGTCAATGTCTCCTCCACGTTCTCCGGTGGACCAGAGGGCTGGTGGCTCGAGTCTCACGGCGCAATACCGAGAGAGCGACGGCTTGGCGGCGAGAGACGCGGGCAAGAACGCCGATGCTTACTCAACAACTGCCGCGGCAATTACGAACACGTACTAGTACGGAGGCGCGGTCAAGCGAGGCGCGGAAATTCAGCTCGCGCATCGCCCACAATTGGGATAGCAGCTGCGGTAACCACGGATAACAAAGTGCCAGAAGCGCCATATGAGCTGATCCTCTCTAACGCGGTTATTGGGCGGGGTGCCTCGCGTTTCGAAGGATTTTCCGCACGCTGCTCTGTGCACACCATCTGCTGACGAGTATTTTGGCAAGTCATCATCGACTCCAACCCAACCTCGCCCTCTCCCCTTCGGCGTGTTAGCGAAGAGCAGCTGGAGTATGATACTGCGGCGTGTCCACCAGCTCCCGCCACTCTTCACTACACCTTGCGCGCAGTGCAGTGAGACAGCGCAGATCTATCGCTATCGTCACAAACCTTCTGGATGATGCAACCCCTTCGAGACGCTCCCTGCTGAACATCACGTCCCCCACAGTTTGACGTGCCGCAACATCGGTCGATTAACGGCTCCGACCCAACACCGCAGCAATGGATCGAGCAGTAAACACCCGTCGCAGAGCGATGGACGTCCAGAAACCCAGTGATCCGGCTGGTCTAACCCTCGAAGCATGGGCGCAAGGCTTCATGGTCGGCGCATTGATCATAATGGCCTGCATCACCGTCGCAAACATGAGGAGGCACGTCCTTCTTCACAAACTCATCCTGGTCGAGGCAAGTCTCAGTTGGGATCGACGTTCTACACCCGCGACACTGTCGCACTCAATCGCCTTCGCTTTCTGTGAGTGGCGCACATGCTAACATGTCATCTCACAGCTCATCTTCGGCACGTTTCAAGGCACGTGTATCTTCGCAAATCCTCCATACTACAACTGGTATTTATCCGTCGGCGCAATATTCCTCAACACTTCCTGGAGTCTTCATAATGTCATTGCCTGGATGGTACGCCACGCACTGCAAGCATACACGCACCAGCACACTAACGCGCTTGCAGAAAAACAAACCATTCCTCAGCCGCCGAGTAAGCTTGATATATATCGTCACGGTCATCTTGGTGCAACCCTACTGGATCTTGGAGATCGTCGCCAACTTCCTCTATTTCAACAACATCAACAACCTCTTCCAGTACACTCGACCATACGAGGCTCTTTTCCGTGATCCGTGGTGGATCTACACCTGCTGCTCTTTAATCTGGAATATCAAGCGCCGCTACGAGTTCGGTTTTATCGAGCTCGTCCGGGTGTCGCCGCGTTTTGGAGTCCTCATCGCCGGTATGATGATGTCCATCGCCTTCGTCATCGTCGACATTCTTTCCGTCACCCACGCCATTAAAGGCTCTGGATCTCCGGATGGAATCAACCCATTCTGGAAGCTCGCTTTCGTCTTCAAGTGTCTGACTGATACTGTGGTTCTCGACGATTTCAAGACTGCCCTTGACCGATTGAAGCAATACAGACTCGAGCGGATAGGCAGCGTGTTCACTGCCGACGGCTTCAACACGCTTGATAGCGATCGTTTGGCCAGTGCTCGCCACAAAAAGCAAGATGCTCCAAGGAACGACTCGGGCAGCGATCCGCGTGTCAAATCCCGAGACTGGGGCAACCCCGATTTCGATATTGAGCGCCTGGACGTTGAGCTCAGGGAACCGCCCGCCGTGGCAGGCGCTGAAAGGATGCGCTCGGCATCTAGTGGGTGATGGTATTGAGCTCAAGGGAGGCGAACTTTGTTATGAAATCTACTTACATAGACCCAACCCGCCGCCTAGATATGAAGATTGCCGGTCTCAGAGCTAAGGGGAAGGACGACTCCAAGGTGCATCTTGTGCGGCGACAGAACGCCACCGGATGTGGCGCGCGACGAACCAACACCGGGATATGTCACTATCAGCTCGGCGAATTTCCAACGCCACAATTTCCAGGGATACGGCAGTGTACCAGACTCTTCATGTCTTTCGAGGTTTTGGGTCAGTGCACGGAGTGTGCGACAGCTGCGTCTACACTGACTGCGCAGACTGCGGAGGTGATCAAGACCTGGAAGAAGCGCGAGATAGTGCGAACATCCATCCAGGAAGAGCTGCGCGAGGAGTGCAATCGGGTTATCCATCTCCGTACAAAGTACGTTCAGGGGCGCTCCAGTCATGCAATCTGTCCATCGATGCTGCGAAGATATGGATTGGGAGACGTCGAGGAAGGAAAAATTTCCCTGGTTTCGGCGGCTTGTTTCGTTGTCGGGAAGATGACGAAGAAGTGAAGGACGGAGCGTTTTGAACTAAGAGACAAGAGGCATAGGGAGGGATTTCAGACCGGCGTAGTTCCGACAGCGTCTTTGAGGAGATCAAGGACCACGACGAGGTGTAATTGGCTTGCCGCGCCTTGCGGTGAAGCGCGGCGGCGCAGCATCAGCACTCTCCAGGAATGGGCAATAGCCAATGATGTTTCCGAGAAGGGTTATCTATGTTATTGAATTCCGGCTAGAAAATAGCGAGGCCGGTTAATGCTCATTGGAGAGGAAGATACGAGGGGGAGCATGTGGGTGTCGAGGCAGACAAATAACCGTTTCCTGAAAAGCTGCTTCATAGACCAAACCGAACACGCTGCTCTTCACCGCTTCTGCCAGCCCGGTGGGCCTGGGTGCATACATCCAGGTTGCCATGCGCCAGCTCCTGCGGACTGTTGAAGCCTTGCCGTCGTGTGTAAGCAGCACACCACTTCCGTCACGGAGCTTTCACGCGTGCACTCTCTCGTCAGGATCAGCGCCTTCGTCATCTAAAGCAGTCTTGTCAGACTTCCTTCATACCATGCTCGCGCACTTAACCGACTGCGCGGGTCGTGACTTCCTTCTTTCGCCTCACTCGCCAGGCAGTCGTACGCCCTAGCGCATCCCACCGACACCATGATATTTTCGAACCTGGACCGCCTGCTCTCCTTTCCTTCACATTGCCATCAGTCACTCTGTCGTTTCTGCGTTGCAGTCCCGTCCTGTCAGCTAGCGTTGTTCTGGCGGCGCTGCTCCTTCCGCCGTCGACATGGCCGGTGAAGAGTACAACTCGTCTGATGACGAGTCCGAGGTGCCTGTGAACCCGTTCGCCAATGCAGGAGCATCAGCCATCTCCAAAATCATGCTCAACCCAGAGGAAGCTCGGAGACGCTCGAAAAAGATCTGCAAAGGAACTCGAACCATGCCATACCGCCCCCAGCACGCGGAGGATTGAGTCTTATTGGGTCGACACGTTCCAGGCCTTCTACTCGAGCATGGGAAAGGAGTCAGTATTATGCTGAGTGCTTCCCGCGGTCGGTCCTGTCTGCTAAATTGGCTGAACAGTATCAAGACTCGGGTACTAATTGGAGAAGACCTCGTGCGCTTCGTTTTTGGATGTCCGACCTTCCTGAAACCTGGAGCCGGTGAACGATTATAAGCTTCTTATATCTTCAACCGACTTCGCTTTGTCCGTAACACAATCGGAATGTACTATCCAGATTACTCCCTCACTGCGGGCGAGAGTGCCAGTCTCAAGGATGCGTTCCAAATGTTGGTGGATAAGGGTGAATACAACATCTTGCCTTTCCGCAAGTATCGTGCTAACGTTAGCCTTCAGCCTTGTCACTACCGAGCCTGTGAACCCGCCGCAATGGCTGTCTGCCTGCTTGATGTCCTCCATGAATGCGGCATTTCTGGCTCGTGCTCTGAACGTCGGTACCCGTGATTGGAGCGCTACCATCTCCATGGTGCTCTCGCTGGCCCCTCCTATAGCCACAGCTATCTTATCTGGTGATGTCGCAGTGTCGCAGCATCATCAACCTCATCAGTGTTTGCAGTATCGCGGCCTCCGTCTGCAGCTCTATCGGAATACCTGTACGGGTGAATTCACTATGGAGCGTACCATGCAGTTACTCTATACACAGGGATCCAAGCGGAATCTAGCAGGAAACCGAACCTTTCGTATGCATAGCTTTACGGACTCCGTACATCACTCAGCCGATCCCTTGCAGTTGGTCATGATTATGGCTCTGCGCACTGGGAGCTGTGCTAGTGGAAGGTATTTGAACGAGGTAGTTTCCTCTACCTTGCTCCGCCCTTGTCGGATGGTGCAATCGAAGGACGCTGAACGCCCTAGCGGAAGCGGGCGATTGAGAGTGCCGACATCGATGAGTTTTCCCAGGACCCTGCCAATGCGCACCTCTCCATCGATGTGTCTCAGCCTCGCAGGAAGACGCAGCGCTTGCTACGTGAGAGGACGGATCTCTCCCGGCTCAATGCGATCCATGCTGGCCTCGACGACCCCCTCGTCTCCCTTACTGTCAACCGCCCCACTTCCACTCAGCCTCCCACCCTACAGCCTCCCACTGCTCCTCGACTCGACCTGCCTCGCAACATCAGCGACGAGGCGTTGGACCTTCGTTTGCGCAGTTCCGCGAGCGTCACGACTGATGCGCGCTCGCTTCCTGATCCTGCTGGCTCGGCGTTCACTGCAGCGCCGTCTGGAAGCTCCAAGTATGCGAAGATGAAGGGCGCCGAACTTGTTGCTCTTCTCGATGACCGCAAGCTACGGAATTGGGACAAGAAGGCCGACATGATCGAGCGACTCGAGAAGTACGACCGCGACAATGCCGGGTCAGCTCCGGCGCCAAGCTTGCAGTTGGTGCAGATTGCGGATGCCGATGGCGGCCGCACTGATGAGGAGTACGACAGTGGTGACGATGACTACGAGCCTGATGCCCAAGAGGAGCTCCAGCTTTCGGTCATCGACGTTATGGCAAGTGGAGCTGTCTACGGTCCGGGCGAAGACCCGGTCAGGCGTGAAGTGCAGCAGGAGGTGCTGGAGGCTGCACGAAACTACGGCATCAGCCAGCACACAGCGGTCCTCGCGTCCGCTGGTCTAATGGGGACAGCGGAGGAGTTCAACCACAGGGTGAGTCGCATCAACATACACACGCCATGCCGCAACCCGCAACTCGTCAGCACGTATCTTACAAATCACTCCGACTCCCGTGACTCCCCACCCTGTTCGAGCGAGCCTGCCACTACGAGATAATCGGCTGTCGTTACCGTACTTGTTCGACAGAGTGTCTCATTATACATGAGAAAAGCAGTAACGAAGCCACTGTTCACCGGGCAAATGCGATCCTCGATCTGCCATTCTCAGAACCCTGCGCCGAGGCGTCCTGTACGTTCGTAGGCAGGGGCCGTGACTTGCAGGAGGCTCGAAGGAGGCTCGCTAACCATAGACGCAATCGACACAACTGGAAGGAGATGTCTTGCTCAATCGGTGGTCATGCGGACTGCGACAAGAAACTCGGTTCTAAAGATCAATTAAAGTACCACAAGCAGAAACACCACCGTGCAACTCCGTTCATCAAGCAACCATGCCCCGCTCGATGCTAGCCATACAAACGGGGGAATCTGCTCGACGATCATGGTCTGCGCCAACACCATATCAAACAGCATAAGAAGAAGGGTAAGGAGCTCAAGCAGCTCATGATAACAGCGCAAGCGAAGCAGGCCGAGTAGGATGCGGAATGGCCTATCATCAGTGGTTTCGTTGTTGCCGTTGCTCTTCCTTGCCAACGCGGACGGTTCTTGTTTTGTAGCGTCTTTGCTAGTTTTTGTTGAGGGCCATGTGGATGTCAAGGGAATCGGGAGATTGTTGATACATAAATCAAGGTGAATATCAGAAGTCTTCAGTGCGACTAATTGAGACAACGTAGTCTGGTTTTCAATGCTTGGCTGTACGGCTCTCAAGTTTGTGACTGGACGGCTTGGCCATGCGAGAACTGGGTACAGGCGTCAAAGCGCGTCTGAAACAAAGAATTGCCGTCTCGACACTCCTCAAACAGCGCCGATTTCTCCATCCCGATCCCTGTTCGTCTTCGTGACCTGCCGAGCGCTTGATGACTGAGCAGTCATAGGAGCTTACCATTGGCATAGAACGCAGTGGACCGCCAAGCGGACCGGAGACGCGTCCTCGCCCAATGACGATTGAGATTATTCACGGGCAGATAGCCGAACGATGAGTTAGCGCTCGATCTGGTGATGCCGAGAATCACGAGGAGAAGGGTGCGGGCGTGCTGGCATCCGACTGGCAGGAGAAGAGAATGCGTTACTCCTACAACACCCCGCGTACGCAAGAATGACGGCATCTAGAGACGCTCGTGACGCTCGTGACGAGTGGAACAAAGGCACGCAGGTGACGGTAAAGGCAGGTAGAGCTGTCAGGCTTGCATCACAGAGTAAACACGACGAGCAATAGGAGCGCGACTTCCGCGTAATGCCCCTCCATCATCCCTGCATTGAATCATCTATTAACCGTCCGTTGAACGCTACAAACAGAGAGTAGGTCTTAGCTCCACGTTCTTTCTTTGTACCTGTCAGCAGTTGTACCTCAAGTACATCCTCCATCGGACACACGCCTTCACGACCTCAACAGTTCCACATCGAGCCGATTCCAACGGGGCAACCATGTCGTCTGCTCTTCTTCACGAGTTCCCGGACAGCCAGCAGTACATGAACACCTCTGGCGCCAGCGACGCCGTCTGGGTGCATACCGAACCATACAACAAGCGCCCACACTTCGACAAACTCAAGCAGGATCTCGACACCGAAGTATGTGTCATCGGCTCTGGTATCACGGGTGTCTCGACAGCCTACGAGCTTGTAAAGCGTGGGCTTGATGTTGTCCTGGTTGAGGCCCGTGAGATCCTTTCCGGAGAAACCGGCCGTACCAGCGGCCACTTGGCGAACGCACTGGACGATGGCTACACCAACATCAAGGGGAAGTTCGGTGATAAGGGAGCCGCCATCGCAGCCGAGAGCCACACCTGGGCCCTCGAGCACGTTGGAGACGTGGCCAAGGAGCTGGGCATCGAGTGCGAGTACAGGAAGCTACCTGGCTACGAGATCTCGCAGTACGAGCGCGGCGAAAAGGGCCACGACGACGACATCAAGGAGTTGAAGGAGGAGGTTGCGTACACCAAGTCTCTTGGAATGGACACTGAGTGGAGGGACAATCTCACCATCAAGGGCTGGGACGGCAAGAAGGACCAGCGGGATGGTGCGGTATTCAACGGTCAGGCCACATTCCACCCTACCAAATACGTCAACGGCATCCTGAAGTGGCTCGGACAGCAACCAAACTTCAAGGCCTACACCCGCACCCGTGTGATCGACACCGAGGAATCAGGTGTTGGAGCCTTGAGTCTGGGTAAAAAGACGTCAAGGTTATCACCGAAGACGGCCACACCATTCACTGCAAGGATATCGTGATGGCGACTTGCGTTCCATTGCAGAAGCTCAGCATTATCGCTGAGATGGAGTATGATCGCACTTACTGCATTGCCATCCGTGTTCCAAAGGGCTCGTACGAGGACTGCCTGCTTTACGACACGGCAGAGAACTACAAGTACATCCGGTTCACCGAGTGCGATGAGAAGGACGACTACCTCGTGATTGGCGGTCTGGACCACAAGGTCGGGCAAGCCGGCGACGAGAAGACACGCTACGCAGAGCTGGAGACATGGGTGCGCGAGCGCTACACCCAAGCCGGCAGCGTCGACTACAAGTGGAGCGGACAGATCTACGAGCCGTTCGACTACATGGCCTTCATCGGCCTGAACCCACACACAAAGCACACCTACATCATGACCGGCGATTCCGGCAACGGACTCACGCATGGAGTCCTCGGGAGCCGTCTCATCGCTGACCAAATCCAAGGCGTCGAGAACCCCTGGACGCCCGTCTACGATCCTAACCGCACCGGCAGCATCCTCAAGTCGGCGAAGGAGATTCTCCCTCACGACCTCCAGATCAACGCGCAGTATAAGCGCTTCCTGCAGAGCGACATCAACGATATCGAGGACCTGGCGCCCGGCAGCGGTGGCGTACTGAACCCTAAGACCAAGCTGCCTATCGCGGTTTACAAGACGCCGGATGGTGAGGTCAGGCAGATGAGCGCACTCTGCCCGCACCTTCATGGTGTCGTGTGCTGGAACACTGCTGAGCAGAGTTGGGACTGCCCGTGCACGGCAGTAGGTTCAGCAAGGAGGGTATCTGTGTTATTGGTCCGGCGAAGGGCAACTTGGAACCCAAGGATGAGAGTGCGAAGAAGGCGCAGCGGCTAATCATTGCTGGTTGAGAGGATGAGCGAAGCAGTCAGCGAGAGCGCTTTGCCAGCACCGAGTTATGGATGGTAGAGGAAATAAGACGACGGAAATGGCGAGAGGAATTGCCATGTGCCTCCCTTCTGCCCGTGTATCTTCCATTACTAGGCCTGACATCTGTGTCGTAATGGAGAAATGGCTCAGTCACTGTACTGTAACTTTCGTCTTGTGCAAACGTGAGACGGAATCGTGCCAGTGCAGTAATCACTGTAAGGCAATGCAATATCAATGTCAATGCAATATCAATGTCAATGCAATGGTCCAAGGGTCCTCGCCAAAGCGCCCGCCCGTTTCAGCCAATCAAACGTCGAAATTGCCGACGGAGAGCCTCGAATCCAAGCCAAGCCAGCTGCTTGTCCTGAAGGAGGCTTGCAGATGAGCCATACCACCACTACACTCATACCTCACGTGCATTTCTACGGCACTAATCAGTAATCCGTTTGGCCTCTCGTGCTCCCGAATCCGTCGGTTTCTGTACAGCACCTCCAAAGGAGAACATCTTTCGCAGCTCAACCTCCCCCTCCCCCCGAAGCTCTCGCCGATCACAACCGTACAGCTGTCAGGCTCCCAATCGCTCTGACATAGCGCGCTCGAGTTCTGCGACCATTTTGGCCAATGCGATAGCTTGGAGGAGAAGGATAGGATATCCTCAAGAGGGGAGGAGAGAAGGTGGCCATGGCCTACCAACAGCAGGGCATGGGCAATGGAGGCCCGCCGGGACCGAACGAACACCATGGCCCTCAAGGCGCCGAGTATACGTTACAAGGTTCGCAGAACTTCCCCGTGAGCTAGGCGAGGGATGGCATGCGAGCCAGTCGCACGAGCAGCGTGGCAGAATCAGGCGGACAGACTAACACGGCCTCTACAGGGGTCATGCGGTTCCTCCAAATCGAATGGCACAATCACGAGCGAGCGCGCAATGCCTGGGACATCGAAAGAGCGGAGATGAAGGCCAAGATCGCAAAGCAAGAAGGAGAAGTTCGCCATGCGAAGAAGCTGAACGAGCAGCTGGAGAGGCAGATACGGATGCTGGAGATGGCGCTCAAGAACGAACGAGCGAAGAGCCGCGGCAAGGCAACCTTGGAAGAACCCAAAGACGCTCAGAAGGAGAGGGACTCTAAGAGAGACTCGAGGATGGGTAGGACAGACCTCAGTCGTGGGCATATCCGCGGCCTACAAGCTCGCTCCCTTGCTTTGTTCTGGCTGACTGTTATGAACAGGACCGAATATGGAGCCACACAACTCCTTCCTCGACACCGAGTCACCTCTGCTGAACCCGGAAGACAGGGATAAACTGCGCGACAAGTCCAGGAAGTACTTGGAGAAGTGCATGCAAGAGATACAATACCTGCTCACCCCGCCGCCGCATCTCCCACCCCCTCAGATGAACCCCCGCAACCTGCTTTCAACGGTCTCCCCGAACCACCACTGTCCCTGGATGAACTTTATCTCCGGCAACGGCAGCAGAGCAGAGGCCAGACAGGGCTCGGACAAGTACAGCAACAGCCCAGCGCCATGCTCAACCACCAACCGCCTCAAATGTCGCAAATGCCAAACAATATTCAACAATCGGAATCGCCTATGGAACCGGTTTCAACAGCAAGGGAAACACCATTCTCACAAAACCTGCCCAGGCCGTCTGAGCCACCCACTGAGGCCTTGCCGCAGCCGCCTGCATCCCAACCTGCGCCATTCGATGAGCAGGTCGAACATGTCACACATACATACGACTCGTACGGGAGACCTGTAGCAAATGAAGAGCCACAGCCAGCACCCAGCCAACCGGCTAAAGAGGACCACGGTGGTTGGAACTTTGACGATCAACCTGTTCTTCACGAGACGGCGCCACCTGATGCTCCAGCCCCCAGACGGCCAGATACGGATCTTTTCCCCAGCGCAATAAACTTGCCGGCGAAATCCCCCCTCGTGCGGCTCCTGGCTCACACGGGAGGAGGAGGTCCTCTGGTTCTGCGGGCATGGTACGGAGACGCAGCTCCCAAGGCCATGAGTCGCACGACACCGCAGCAGAGCAGGCGGCGAAGAACGATCCATCGACCTTCAAAGTCAAGTTCGCACTGCACGGTCACCTTGACGTGGTCCGATCGGTCATCTTCACCGGCGGCGGCAGCCCTTCTGAACCCGAGATCTGCACCGCAGGCGATGACGGCACCATCAAGCGCTGGATCATCCCTACGAGCTACGTCCAACACGCTGCGGGCACAGATCTCGATGTCTCCTGTTATTTCACTCACCGCGGCCACGAGGGTATTGTCACGTCGCTCGCGGCTTGTCCTTCTACCAGCTTCTCGACCGGCGGCCGCGTCTCGGGCGACGGTTGGATCTTTCCGGCGGTCAAGATGCTACCGTTCGCGTATGGGAACGCGGCAGGGTGGACCCGAAAGCGACCCTAGACGGTCACACTGATGCCGTGTGGTCCGTCTGCGTGCTTCCCGGAAGCACCGGCTCGGTATTCGGGTCGCAGAGCTCCAACTTCGGCGGGCCTGATCGCATCCTACTAGCCTCGGGCTCAGCCGACGGAACAGTGAAGGTGTGGGCCGTGAGTGCGCCACCTCAGCTCGCGTCGCCGGCCGGCCAAACGGGCGGTCGACGCGGCGGCGGAAGGAGACACTCCGTCACGTCCGGCAGCAACCACCCCAACTCTCCGCAGCCGAACCAGGCCAGCAACACGCCATTCCTGTACACCCTCGTGCACAGCATCGAGCGCCCTGCGCAATCCGCCGCTAGCCCGACCTGCATCTGCCCGCTCGGCCCCACGGGCGAGACGTTCGTCGTCTCCTACACGGATTCGTCCGTGCTCGTCTTCGACACGAGGACGGGAGAGGAGATTATCGGCATGGCGAGCAACGAGACGTACGACGGCACGCTCGCCACGAGCATCAATGCGGTCGTGGCGACCAGCAGCGCGAACCTGGGCGCCGACGGGAACTCGTTCGCCGACATGGCGGATCAAGAAGAGGTAGGCGCGGGTCCGACGGGGAGCGCGCAGGGGATCGAGGGGTCATCGTGAGCGGACACGAGGACAAGTACATACGGTTTTTCGACGCCAACAGCGGTAAGTGTGGCTGCCGCCTCTCATCCCATCCCAACCCCTCCCCTTTCCTCTCGGGTTCCGAAACCTGATCGGCTGATTTTCCGTTCGCAATCACAGGTCAATGTACATATTCGATGCTGGCACATCCCTCGGCCATCTCGAGCCTGAGCCTGTCCAAGGATGGCAGGGAGGCCGTGAGCGCGGGCCACGACGCCAGTATCAGATTCTGGAGCCTGGATAAGAGGATCTGTACCCAGGATATCACGTCCCATCGCCCCATGCGCGGCGAGGGCGTCTGCAGCGTTGTGTGGTCCCAGGATGGTAGGTATGTGGTGAGCGCGGGCGGGGACGGGGTTGTCAAAGTCTTCGCGAGGTAGACGGCTGGGCGTACGAGAGTTTTCTGCAATCGACGGGGGTTGGAAGAGGATGGAGGAGCTCGCAGGTGGTGTGCTGTGTTTGCTCGTAGGCAGATGGGTTGGGTGCGAAAAGGGACGGGGACAGATGACAGATGCGGGGGGCAAGGGGAGGGATTGGGGTGGTGAAGGAAGTGAGGGAATGAGTGTTGATTCGATTCTTGTAACTCTGTACATCAAATACTACTACCCCGTACTTCTTCTTCTTCTCACTTCATGCACGTAGCTGATACCAGAAAAGGGTTTGGGACTGACTCCCTTTACTTGATCCAGTTTTCCCAATCATTCAGATTGACGGAAGTATCACTGCGAGGGCAGCGCCGAATCTAGCATGCTGGTCTGGACTGTGTAGATATGGTACGTGGGTCTAGAGGTTGTGATGACTTGCTTCAACGCTTGACAATCAATGGCTATCGAGCACTTCGACAGCAGCGCTTGAGCGACTTTGCTATCCCGTGCACTCACACTGTCTTCGGCCTGTACTTGGTCTCTAAATCGAGTGGGCCCAGCAGTTCCCTCAAGAACACTCTGTTGTCGTGGTTTTCCTTGAAGAAACTTTGTCGCGGCTGTTCGGTGGACCGCTGTGAAGGGGGAACCCGCACGGATTAGTTTGACCGCAACGGCCGAGCGATTGGCGGTTACGCCGGGGCCAGCAATGACGGACGCTTCGTGTCAGGTATATACACTTCTGACCTGGGAGGACGTGCTCGTATGGTCTGCGCCGCTGCGGTGTAGTCATCTCTCGTTTCCTGACGATCGGATATGGCGAAAGCTCGTATGGCGACACCGCCGGATACGTCTGTCGATCACCGGCGTGATATGCTCGGGGATTTTTTTGGGGGGTGGTTTGGCGTTGAGCTCGTATCGCGTGCGTGTCAGATGGACTTCTGACCGCTCGAGTGAGACGGGAGGAGAACTTTCCGAGCTGGTCAGGATCAGGGCAGCCGTCGAAGCTCGTTTTGTTCTTCGATTGCATCTGACCAAGATAGACGAATTGCTGGTCTCCGTGAGGACTTCATTACCACGTTTGCTCACTTTGCCCTCACGACCAACGATGCAAACTCCGAGCCACTGCTGCCTTCGGCGGAACCTCGTCAGACCTCTTGGCAGCCTGGCCCGTGCGCAATCGTGGGAATAAAAGCAGCCTTCGACGGCCAATCTGAACCTGATCAGCTCTCTGTACGTCCACCTTCTTCCCCTACACTTCGCCATTCGCAGCTTGCTAACAGCATCTCAGTTGCCTTTTGGCTTAGATCAAGTGTAGTATCTGTTCTTTTCAGTTTAATCTCTGAAACGTGACTACGGTCACATTCAATGATTATACTTATTTTTGGAATCTGGCTGGTGACCTCTGGGCTTGCTCATGTCGCCGGCCACAGTGTCGCTCGTATTGCACTACCTCGGGCTGACGCGAAAGCTCATCTTTTTTTCATCAGTTCTTCTGTGTCTTGAGCGACCGGAAGCTGGAGAAGAGGACGCTGCCCGACTAACGCCGTCGAAATGCCCATTATGACATTGTCGAGCGGCGGACGGACATTTCTTCCTGCGTGGCCTCTGCAGCAAAGCATGCTTCAGCCAGACCGTCGCCAATGTTGCTCTTACAACAAGGAATGCACCCGTCAGCCTGGCTATGCCAGCTTCTCAGTCTTGACGCAACTCATGCTCCAGTACGTACTTTCAGCTCATACCCTCCCCCGAGTCAAGCGGGAGCATCATTAAAAGGACATGTCTTTTCAAGCCACCGGCTCTAGTCTTCGACCCCAGCTGCCCGCTCCGCCACCCAGGTTAGCGGGGCTTGAGCTTGCCACGGTCGGTAAAGCATGGTGACGAGCGCTATGGTTGCCAGAACTGTCGTAGCATTGCTGCTGCCTCCTGCCGCTATCGGAGCTAGTCGAGCTCGTCGATCATGTCAGAGATATCAATGTCTTACATTCCAGAGTCTCATCCCACTCATCGGCCCTCTTCATCTCGTCAACCGTTAATCTTAACGGCCCGTGGGCAGGCATCGAGCTTGAAGCAAGAAGATGTTACAGCATGGCAGTAGCATCGGCGTCGCCTCCGAGCCTTCCGCAGTCAGCTCTCAGGTCAAGACGACCAACCCTCGTGACAATGCGCGTAGCTAAGCATGCTTTCAGACCGCTGTCGCCGCCGGAGCTCCTATGAGCTTCGCAGCGTCTCGTGTTAACTCGTGCGGCATAGAAGCAGGCACAGCCAAGCATGTCGAACTAGATTCACGGCAAGCAGAGTAGACCGAAGGGCTCGGTGCTGCACCTGGGTGGTTGACGTCCTGCAAGGGGACAAGGAAAGGGAAGGAATAGAGCTGCAGGTACGCGGTCAAAGGACGTGACTTCTCCTTGGATTTTATCTAACTAGTCGTGAACAAAGATCATACCTGCCCTCACCGTCACGTTGCCACCCTGTCTGCCAGTTGCCTTTCCATCCACGTCGACACGTACGCTTCTTAAACTGCCGTTGCCGGGGTGCCTGTTGAGCCCACGTTGTGCATCGTGCATTGTAGCTCCGATTTTTACTATCCGCATTGCATCTGCTGGTCTACTCCATCCGCTGGCCAACAACACCGAGCATGACGGACAGCCGAGCTTGTCGTCAACTATGCCACCAGCGCCCGGAACTCCTTAGCCCCGAGCACGAAGCTCACGCGGACCAATGTCTCTGATGTCCTTCAGCGCCCCAGGATGCAGGACACTTTCCCCTCTCATGGCAAATGACCTTCTGCCGCTCCTCAGATACCGGAAAAGCGGCCCGGTTGTCGTGATATCTCTAAGGTGGGGTAGCAGAACAAGTTCTATTTGGCCGCTGACTCCGGGACCTGATGCTCCTCGTTCTACCTTCTTATGAAAGTTCGGCTGTCTTCTGATACGGATCGAGATGCGAAGCGGTCCGCGTTCATCTCCGATCTCCTCCGTCGCGTTCGTCAGGCCCGCTGCGAAAGTCTCAGCAATAGGCTTCCGTGCCCAAATCGACCGACGCCCACTTGAGGTACTTCCTCACCGCCCTCGCAACGCAGAGTCAAGGAGATTGACCGCGTTGCTCACTACCTCTGTCACCCTCTCTGGTCTTCTCACTTGCTCTACTACGTTGTACACCCGTCCGTGGGCATAGCCTCGTTGGCCGCCTTTACCGTTTGGTATCCTGCAGCCATGTCCGTCTCGTTTGCCGCCTGTCTCGCAATAGTCGTCGATGTACACCTTTGGCCTCCGTTCAACCTAGGCAGCTCCCGTTCGTGTTTCAAACTCCATCTCATACCTCCACCACTGCTAACATAGCTGCTGCATCTAACCAACTCTTCCTCCTCATCGTGCACCTTGCTCTTACTGCATTCGAACTGTTCCTCCCTCATCACCCTCATCGCAAGCAACGACCGACTCCGATTGCAGTATTCCTAGCCACAACGCTTCAATGCGCTTAATCTGCAGCCAGAGCAAGCTATACAACCCATCCCTACTCCCCAAAGTAGCGGCTTCTACAACAGACTCTATGGGTGGCATGTTCCCGACATGCGTCGAACCTCGTGCTGTGCCTGATCTACCATAAAGAGCTGGACAATATCGGGAGGTCGAACAGTGCTATGAGTTGCTCCCTACAGACCCTCTTATGTCGCGTTAGGGCGAATGACGGAGCGAGCATTCGAGGCAGTCAACAAGGTCGTCGAGCTTTCCGATCTGTTGATCCTGAACACAGTCACGAATGCGAGCGCCAGTAATAGAACCTGCACCGTCTCTCCACCGGGTTCTTTGGGGCCCTGCTCCACTCTGTCCCTGCCTTTGGCCGCTTGAGCCTCAACGAGGACAACCCTCATGCTCCCAGCAGCCAGATGATGGCTACCGTCAGTTCCGCGTACTCTGATTGGCCAACATGCATTCAACACGACTTTCAACGACCGTATCGATGAGAACCTCGCCCTTAAGAACCAGCTCTGTTAACGGGCTAACGACCTCCGTTACCGCGACTCTCAGTTCGACACCCTCAATGACCCTGAAGCACCAACTTCAGCAGCTCGCCTGGTGCCATAATGCGGCCATGGACGCTCTCGCTCTCGTTCACCCGCTCCTCCTCGTTCCCTTACTCTTCGGTACGCATGCCTGGATCCCCCTAGATTGAACAACAAAGACATCACCCTCAGTCAATAGCTTGTGAAGCTGTAAGTCAGACTCATCGGGCTTCACGGTCGCTCAGAGCGCTTCAAGCTACACCACGTTCTCTCACGCACAACGGGATGTCCCAGGACCTCCGTCACAAACAACGCCCTCGACTTCTCCCCTCGCTCCCACAAGCTGCCTTCTCCAGCTCGAGGACTAGTACGGTGGCTGTCGCCTTCAGTCATTAGACGCGACGTCGCTCGCGCTATAGCTCATCAATCCAATGATCGCCTGAAACCGTGTCAACCTCCGTGCAACCACTCTAGGTGTGCCTGACCAGCCATTCACCCTTGCTAGTAGTCCAGGTCGAGATCTGCTGTCGCCACTCCCCTCCCTGCCGCAGTTCTGCCCCAAGGCCAACCCTTCTGTGCTCGAAACATGCAATCGGATCTCACTTCCATCTCACTGCTGTTGATCTCTACGAGAATGATGGTCTTTTACTGGCAGTGGCAGTGACAGTCAATGTTGATGCCAATGATCAAAGTCTAGAACGGCCTTCAAGCGGTATTATGAAGGCCATCTTCGAGCACACGGTCTGTAGTACTGCATTCAGGGCAAGAAGGATGCTTGAGAGATGAACATACTATCAATCAACATCTCAAAGACCAATTCTTAGCGTTCACAGGTTCAGTTGACATCAATGATCACAAGACAAAAGACAAAAGGGGGCTGTCATTGGGGTTTTCTGGTTTGCTAGCTCTGGAAATCAAGTACTAATACATCACAAGGCCTATATATCATACAAATGTGTTCTTTTCAACAGAAAAAAAAACGGCCGTCAACGCTGAACACGACGGTTTGTTCTATGGGGTAAGCACTTTATCCGAGAAACGGCCCCAGATAAAAGCTGTACCGAACGGAACCTGACACCCAGAAATAATCCTCAAAGAGTGTAGAAGTCGAGGTAGTTGTCGAATGCGGGCCCAAAGTGGACGTAATGCTTGCCCTTGTTGACGACCTGGAAAGAACCCTGGAGTGCTTGGAAATCCACTAGGCGCATGTCATGACCAGAGACCTTGAGCACGAGTGACTCTCCCTTCTCGAAGATGATGCCAGTGGGCCAGAGGGACAGGTGGAGCTCGATAACATCGCCGACGGGCACAGTGGTGTTGCCCACGTGGGACAGAGTCTCTCTCCACGGCTTGGAAAGTTCAGGGGCGACAGCACGTCTGGAAGCGCGAACTATACCTTCGGGACCCAGATACTTCAAGATGCTGACTGAAGGAACTTCACTGGCGCTGCTAACACCAAGATCTGACAGCGGCTGGTTAACGCTTTGAAGCAGAGTTCCGTTGGCATCAGCCTTCCGGATCATGACGTAGACATCTAGGTCGTCCTGCAACTCAGCAGAAAGATTGATAACCACCTCGCTCGAGCCGGCAACGTAGGTTCTCTCTGGGAAGGTGTAGTTGAAGAGCAGCTCGCCATCGGTGCTAGAGTCATTGTTGAAGGTGGCGACATCAGCCTGGTAGCTCAGAACGCCTGACACGCGGTCGTCAATTGAACCATTTGTCGAGAGGCTTTGATCGGCATTGAGGTAAAGCCTTTGCTTCTTGGCATTGGGCTGGGTCCAGGGCAAGTTGGGGTAGGAAAGGACCTGGGTAGGATTGTTGAATCCAAGAACAGACAGGCGAACTGGAGGAGTCTGCTCCCAATTATTTTTGATATCCTTGAGGTAGTAATCGAAAAATTTGTTGAGATCGTTGGTGCGCTCCTCGGTGTACAGATCGTACCACTCTTGGGTGTGGTGGACGGTCAGCCTGATGTTGCATTAGTTTTTGGTTCTACCGACCGCACATGCAGAGTCGACGAGGAAGTGGAGACATTACCATTTTTCATTGTGAAGAATCTGTTCAAAGCCTCGGAAAGCACCAAGTGTGTGAAGGTTGGTCGAGTAACTGCCAAGGATATAGGAGGGAACTTGGATCTTGGTAAAGTCGGCGCGCTTATCGTCCCAGTACGAATCTCTTTCGGGATAGCGGCTGAGCATTGTCACTAAATCTTCCTCCTGCTGGTGTCCTATTTGAATTTGGTCAGCATATCTAGGGTAACTCACTGCCAAGGACACAAACCTGGCAAACTCTTTTGGATCAACTCAATGAAGCCGGTGTTTGGAACTGCACCTCGAGCAAGGTCTTCACGCAGAATATCACCTGCACCCTCGAGAGGTGCGATGGCCGTCAAGTGAGGCGGCTGCTGAGCAGCGATAAACCACTGAGAGATGGCGAGCCATGAGTTTCCAGCAGTGGCAACCTTGCCAGTACACCAGGACTTCACAGCGAGTGCTTCGATAAAGTCGTAACCGTCCTCACCCTCGGGGATCCCCACCAGCGGATATCGCCCTCGGAGTCGCCGGCACCACGAGAATCAACGTTGACGACGGCGTAGCCTCTGGCAACCCATTCGGCAGGATCAAGTCTACCAACACAGAATTTGTCAGCGTTTGGTCGCAGCCAGCTGCGTTCTCGAGAACTGACCCTTCAAAAGACTCGTAGCCGGAGAGTTTCGACTCGGCAACGCCGGCTCTAAGGGCAGCTGAGGCCAAGTTCAATGGACCTGCGCCGCTTTTGCCGTATGGACCCCAAATAACGAGTGCAGGCACAGTTTCGTTCTGCACTGGGCGAAAAATGTCGGCACGAAGAGTGACGTTGTCTCTCATGAGAAAGGGTTGATTGTATTCGTATACGATGTCGACGGGCAGCGCCCTAGACCCGTTATGCCTGACATGTCCCTTGGGAAGGATGGTGGTACTGGCTGGATTGACAGTGGTGTTCAGTCTGACGGAGTCGATCTCAGCGACACTGTACGTGGTATCACCTAGAGTCTCGGTTATGTTATCGGCGTGAGCCATGGTAGCCAAGAGGGCGAGCAGAGCAGAATGAACAAGAAACATCTTGGGGAGTGCGCGTTGATAACCAGTGTGCGTCAAGGGTAGCTGAGGGGTACTGAGGGGTACTGAGGGGTACTGATGTATCGACGTTGGGCACTGCATGATTTATATAAGCAAGTCGTATGCTAATCGCTTTGCTGAAGATCGTCTCGCGGATCGAGGAGCCTCCGTGACCGTAGGGTCTATTGAGCGCCATGGAATTCTCGAATACTAGCACCACTCGTCGCTTGGTAGCGTTATATAGCATTAGTAAGAGTCTATATGACTCAAGACCTGGATTGAGGAAGATTTTAGCGTAGAAAAGTGGCTTACTAATGGTGAAATACGCTATAAACCGAGGATGGTGCTAGTATTGCAGGACTCCATGGCGCTCAATTGACCCTACGCTCCGTGACCTGTACTAACGGTGCACCGTCAGATAGCATAACGAACTGATGGATCCGCATTTTCAAACTTTAAAGGAAAGGATTGAGGAGCCTCCGGGATCCGGAATGACGGTACGCTATGAGAGGGCACGTCGAGCTGACAGATCCGCATCTCTAAACTTTAAAATTTCGGGGCTTTTGCCGCGCCGCATAGCCGCGTAGTAACGTCAATTACGCGGAAGCGGGTTTCAAAGGGAACCGAGAATTGCAGAGGGATTTTGAGGGATGCTCAGGTATCTGCTGAAGCCTCCAGGTTCTGACACCAATTCTCAGTTCCGTATACGTGTCGTTTCCCTATGATCCACGTTAGTTGCCGCGACAACACTTGCGCGTACTTTGTATCGCCAGCCCCATAATCTCTTTCTCACAGATGACGGACAGGGGAAGACCCTCAACGATCTCCAGCACGTAGTGACAAATTCCGAAAGTTACGTGCAGATACTTTCATGTGAGGTCCGAGATATTGTCGCAAAAACAAAAATATTACATGAGGTTTCTATGGCTCTAACAATAACACCGTAATCTACAGTACGTATAATTTGAAATCAAAGATACCCAAGTCTTGCCAATCCTCTGACGTGGTCCTCACAACAAGTCTATGCCCGTATACGACGCGGTGTTGTTTCTGTGAATTTCGACAACACGCTCATCGCCGATGTTGAACTGATAGATACTCCCTCCAAGATCGGCAACATAGATTTGTTGACTCTGCGAATCAACTTTGAGACCAATTGCTTCATTGAAATGCCTGGCTAAGATCGACCGCTTCTTGATTTGAGACCCGACGTGGGCCATGTTGAGGAGTTTCCAAACGGATGCTCGCCACGATCGGTCCAGTACAAGGTCTGTGTGGCAGACACAAAATCTAGATCGATTGGTTCAGGTAAGTTGTCGAAAAGCATCTCAACATCGGACCTAGTGGAGGCTGTCTCATTGGCTGGCATTTGCAAGCCTGCTCGAAAGATGCGCCCCATTCCGGCCTTGGAGGCGCCTTTCTGACACCAATAGATGTGACCACGCTGTGAGTCAACAGCGATTCCTACGCACCAAAGAGTCTGATCGGTTCTGTGTTCAGGTCGTTGCCAGTCACCAGTCTGTAGCAAGATCTCGTGGCCACTACCGTCGAGATTGCAACTGTGAATACGGAGACCTTCACGATCGCAAAAATATAACCTTTTGACTGCTCGTCGAGCGTAAGTTGCTTCGGTGTGTGGACACTGCCTTCCGGAATGATGACCTGGAGGTCCGTGCCATCCAGCGCAGCCGACATGACTCTTCCTGTGTTGGTAGAAACGGAAGATCCCATCAAAGTAAAAAACATGCGATTAAGGGAGGCCGAAGCGACTATGCCGTCCGGAAGCGGGAGACCGGTGACAAGCTCCCGTGTGGTTTTGCCATCGCTAGTGATGGAAAGGACCCGCCCAGATTTGACAGAATCCTCAGGTTTCAGCACGTTGGTTCCAGTTCCCACATCCAGAACGTAAAGCGAAGGCGTTTCCGTAACCTTGTGGTCGGTGTTTGCCGTCGCATCTCCTGGCTTGACTTTGGCACCGTCGTTGCTAGGCGGATACAGACCACCATTTCCCGGAGACTTCGCACCGAGCCTGCCCTTGTCGATGTAGTTCTTGCGTAGGAAGTCTACTGTCGAGGTGGTGTCTAGTCCCCGCTCCTTGACATAGTTGTCCTCGATGAAGGCGACCGTATCGAGACCGACTTGATCCATCAGAGCACAAGGAGCTACCTTCGCTGCGAACATTTGACACCACAGCTTGTCAATCTGGCCGGGATCGGACACGTCCTCGGCAATTATCGTAAGAATTTCGCGTTTTATCGCAGCCCAAAGTCGATTCATGATGAAACCAGTGGACTCTTTGCGGGCGGTCGCGGGCGTCAGACCGATGTCCTCGTGTAGCGTAGTCAAGAAGGGGAAGATCTCTGGATGTGTGAATCCGTCCGTCATAAGCTCGACAGCCAGGATGTCTGGAGGCATTTGGTAGTGCGCGTTGAGGATACGACGTTTGCCATCCATGGGAACCTTTTCGATCATCAAGCTCGACTTGTAACTCGAGCTGTTGGAAGCCATGATGCAATCTCGAGGAGCAAGCTGAGCTACTTCCGCGAAGACATCGATCTTCATCGAAAGTACCTCCGGCACTGCTTCGATAACGAACCAAGCATCTTTGACGGCAGGCTCGATGTCCGCAAAAGCTTCATACCTTCCGGGCTTGCGTTCTCCTTTAGACAGCTTTGTGTAGGTCTCAGTCCAGATGTTCTCATCGATGTACCGCATTGCTGCGTTGCGGGAATTCTCGCTGGGATCTCTGATGTGAACATCATAGCCAGCGGCTGCCCATACGCATCCAATCCTGCGACCGAGCACGCCGCCCCCGAGGATGGCGACCTGGCGCTGCTTGGGATCGGGGAGATCAAAATGCAACATGCTGAGTTTAATGATGGGCTCTCAGATGATGAGATTTGGTAGAAGTGAAAATAGTAGAGACTCTGTGGGAATAAACATCTCGGAGGGTAAGCTGTGCTAGGAAGATATAGAACTCCCACTGCACCACCAACGCCATACGCTGTCAGAACCCACAAACGCTCCACAGTCACTCTCAGACGATGATTTGTGAACCTCGATCGATCCGAAATCGCATCTCGCATCTCGCATCTCGGGTCTTCGTGAATGGGAAAACCCCACCTGGGTGAGCACCCGGATCCGCTCGGGACTGTGCTTCGGAGCCGCTGGCTCGCCGTATGACAGCTCGGCCGAAAGTCTTGGCTATTGACCGACACAACGTCTCGAAACGTCTCATCGCGCGCTTGTCCTCGGCCGAGACTAGACTCTGGTCTTGACGGCTTGGGAAGCGGTAATGTAATGTAATGCTTTGTGCTTGGTAACTATAAGATCTCTTGCTACAAGAGAAGATACATGCTTCGTACAACTGTTGAAATCAAACACTTCGCCCATCCAATTCTTACCATCACACTTTTCTTAGTGAGCGACATCTAAGATGACCACCGAAACCTACAAGTTCTACCTTCTTGGTGACGATCCTAGCACCGCTGTCGAAACCACCTTCGATAGCGCGCACGATGATTTGACGGCGCTGAGGCGCCGTGTCGGTCAAGCTTTGCACGTCGTCCAACCTCAAGGCAATTCACCCATACCATCTACTGCCTTCTCCCTCCGTACTAACGCTCGGCACGGCAGGCATCACTTTCCACGTTGAACACAGAGCGGCGATCGATAACATTGACCAACTTACTGGTGTTACTTCACCCATCGGCTGTCTTGTTGACGGTCAACATGTGCGGGAAGTGCAAGGCCCCCAAGGCCTCCCAGTCGTAGGCTCGTTCTACGAGGTCTTTCCAGATCACCTTGGAAACCACGAGAGACTTTTCAGGAAATACGGTTCACTCATCAAGACCGTGAACATGGGCAAGACGACATATCTGACCAACAGTCCCGAGATCGCTGCCAATGTCTTCGCCGAGTCGCCATACATGACCAAATACATCAATCCGAGTCATCCATTGTTTGGTCTCAAAGATAACACCGCTCTCTTCGTGGGAGACACTGAGACGGACAACTGGCGTCTGGGGCACAAATTTATCCCGCCGGCCTTGTCACCCAAAGCAGTCAAACACTACACACCACTCATGCAGGATACCGTTCGTGCTTCATTCAAGGTCTTTGATGAGTTGGACAAACGCAATGAAGCTTTCAATGTGTATCAGTACATGTTGAAGCTTGCCTCCCAGACGATCGGCAAATTCGCGTTTGGTGTGGACCTGCACCAATTCGACGATGTCGACTCGCCCTTACATGCTCTTGTGATGCACACAGCATCCGTTTTGGCGCTCAACAAAAAGATTTCTGCCCGCGGAGAATGGTACAAGAGCCTCCCGTTTGGCGATCCTGCACTGCTCAAAAACACCCATCGCAAGTTGTACGCAATGATTCAGGATGCCATCGATGCCGTCAAGATGGACGAGAGCGCAGATCTTCAGCTCGACGACGCGGCTTTGAAGGCCTCTTGCGTAGTTGACTACCTGTCGCGCGCTGTCGATAGTCAGGGGCAGAAATTACCACTCAACTTGATCTTGGCAAACATGGTCATCATCTTCGGCGCTGGGTTCACGACTACCTCTGCAGCACTGAGCTGGATGATATTCTCGTTAGTCAACTACGAGGGAGCTCAGGAGCGCTTGCTACAAGAGCTCGTTGACAGTGGTATGGACGGCAAGAGAGACTGGGATGCTGATGATATTGCCAAGCTATCGTACCTCGACAGCTTTGTCAAAGAAACACAAAGACTACACAACCCATCATTCCAAGTGAGTTCGTCTCCAACCGAGACTCTTTCAAATCTGGAAACTGACATCACTTCCAGCCGGGTCGCACAACCAAGATGGCGTGTGTCATGCCTGAGGGGTATAGAATGCCTGCGGACGCTGTCATCATTCCGGCAATCTATGCTATCCATTCGAACCCGAAAATCTGGCATGATCCTCACAGATTCGATCCGGACCGCTGGAACACGCCCGAGGTCAAGCAGCGTCATCGCTGCGCCTACATTCCATTCGCCACAGGACCAAGGGGCTGTATCGGATTCAACTTCGCTCTCCAAGAGATCAAAGTCCTGCTTTCAGAGTTGGTTTATCGCTACGAATTCGTTCGCGAGGGTGATGAGGCCGTCGAATACGATCCCGAGTTCCAACTCATCAGACCTCTTAATTTCTTCGCTTACGCTAAGAAGAGGACTTCGTGGCCTGAAAAGAGTTCTTGATATGAGGCATCGCATATGTTTTCAGATAGTAAATCCTTCATTTTTCCTCAATCTACTATCACCCAAGACTGTGAATCATTCAACAACACATCTCAGATTCGATCTCGAATAGCCCGCAGGTGTGGTAGAAGCTGAGCATGTAGACCTGAACTTCTTCGAACTCCATCCTCGTCATACCATTGAGACGCCAGACCATCTTCTTCAAAAGTTTTGACAAGCTCTTCACTCAGATCTCGGACATTGTTGTGGGCTTGACCCCTGGTACTAGCAGAATATCCATGCAAGCAACAACGTTACTCGCAAATGCCCATGAGCGACAAACTTTTGGGCTTAAGCGGTGCATGTTAAGATAGCTGCGAATGACTTGCACGGCACTTGTCAAACATTTTTCCAGGAGCTGAGGCATCTCCGTGCTCCAATCATTGAGGGCCCGTAGCGAGGTATTACTTATATTGCATATAGCGTAGTGGACATGGATGTTGAGAGCCGCACTTTCGAGATGCTGCTTCAACGACCGGCATATGCCATCGCGGTGTAGGTGAGGCTGTGCTTGTTCCTGGACCGCCTGCATTTGATCGATGAACTTCATCGCGAGTGAGTGCGAAAGGCCTGCCTCTTGGGCTCTGCTGACACGCATAACTATTTCGCAAAGCGTCGAGATCGAATCTGTAAGCGTGTGACTTTTTCGAGCTTCGAGCTCGAAAGGAATATCGCAGTTCGCGACAAACGAACTTTGAGGTCGATCGCAAGAGATGGATAGCAGCGTATCATGACGTACGATCATCCACCTAGCATCATCAATCAGTCATGCGAGGACGGCAGTCAATGGAGGGATGTCACCTTGCCATAATTTAGCTTTTCGTATTCTGTCGGCTGAATCCTGTGAGTTCAGAGAATCGTGTAAACCTTGACAACATCTGTGGAGTCCGCAGGCCTGGCCCGATCGTACAACAGTACCTGAGAATTTTGAGCATTGACAACGAGGCTTCTGTCGCCATTGGAATATGACATACCCATCAAGTTCCACGCAGTATTAATTTGCATATTGTCGCGAAGGCATATTGTAATCAAGAGCTGAGTCCGGATGTCGACCAATCTAGGCGCGGCCAAGAAATTCGCAATACGCAAGCATTGCATTGATGAGCAGACTAATTCAAGTAAGTTTGCTTGGCGAACAAAGAGAAAAAAGGGGCAAGTACGCTTACTGAAAACTTTCGAGGTCAAATCGCGTTCCTTGGCATTGTTCTCACAGTATTGCGCGCCCAAGGCCAACACCGCAAAAATGAGGCCCAAGACAGATGGGTCCCAAGTGGATGGAGTTTCGTCATCTTTCGCGTGGTGATTGCGACTTTCCAAAAATGAACACAGCTGTGCCTCAAATTCTTCACAATCCTCTAGAATAGGATAAGATATGTAGGCTGTCTCTTGATAATGCTGCCAAAGCCTGTATACATCTGCATCAGATGGTAGACATGAGCAAAGACGTTTCAAGGATACAGGAGGTGACCAGATGTTCAGAAAAGGATATGAAGTGAACATGGCCTCCTCTATGCGCCCACTCAGGCCTTCCGAAAGCCGGAAGCTATTATTAGTACTCAGACCAAGGAGAGAGGGAAGCACAGAATTGGTCCCAAGGAAGGCAGGCGTTGAAGTCACCGGATCAACGGCAATGATCGGTGAGAGAGGACTCGTTGCAGGAATGTTAAGATCTGCTAGACCGCTGGTGCGCTGCACTACACGATCGCCCACAGACTGCTGACCGGACTCGGACGGTGTGGCGTTGTGAGACCGAGGAGAGACATGCTGAAGTCGAGAGCTAGAGGATGCATCGCGAATGTGCGAGCCCGACGGTACACTACGAGAAAAGGGGTTGTGAACGAAGAAACGCAAGCGGTGGTGATGCAGTGGCTGTTTACCTCGGTGAACGGGACTCTGGCAGCCGCTCAGGGGGATGTGATCTCGTGCCGGTGGTGCGACGAGGTGGGTTCGGGATAACGCATGCATCTGCGAGACCCCTCTTGATACAAGTCGAACAAGGGACGAAGCCGTCGCACTTGACCTTTTCCTTGGTCAATCTCTGCATCCCAAATCACATGAATTGGTCACATCCTTTACCTTCCGTAGACGACATGACACGCATGTCGTTATTGTACGACGGCCCTTGTTTCTGGGCCTGCTATTGTTGTGGTGGTTCCCATCGGCCGCGTCGGCAACCTGCTTTGCAGCTTCACCGGGCGTCATTTCTTATTTCTTGACGATGTAAGTCAAGTGCAAAGACCAGGCGTTATTGCGGGTTGTGGAAGAGATCCGGAGGGAATGTTCGGCGTAGAAGTTATGATTGAGACATCATTCCGAAATCCCTTGCTTACGGTCGGCCGAGTTTTGGTCACGTGGATGATTTCGCATCTGGTTCTCGGCCGAAAGCCTCACGGAGCTTCGAAAAGCCGCGCATCCTGCGCGGCAGGAAACGTCTTTATGAAATGATCGGCCGACAATCCACCGCTATCATCTGGTCATCATCTAGAACAATGTCATTGAAAATGCTTAGGTCCCCTCGGATTGAAACAGTCCCGTCAAACTCAGGGGCAGCGGCTTCTTCTTTATATCTGCTGGGGACCAGCTCTCGAAAAATCATACTTCGATCTCATATTTCAATCCCTCTCCCCGCCTTGCGCTTCCTCTAGATAATTCATCCTTTCCATCATCCTTTTCTAAAACATGTCACAGCAGTTTAGCCTCGCCGACGTGCAGAAGCACACCGAAGGCGAAGACTTGTGGATCGTTGTGCACAACAAAGGTAGGACCACACAGCTTTCGTCACTTTTGATATCTCTACGCCAACGCTGAATTCCGTCACTAGTGTATGAAGTTGGCAAATATCTCCATGATCATCCTGGCGGTGGTGAAATCCTGAAGGAACTCGCTGGGCAGGACGCCACGTCTGGCTTCGAGGATGCAGGTCATTCTGATGACGCTCGCGAAATCATGGATAAATTTGTTCTGGGATCACTGACAAAGGAGGTGAGCCACTCTATCTCCTGCATACGCTTGAATATCGGGAGCCAACATACTCTCGCAGGATGAATCGGAGGCCGTTGAAGTGTACCGACCAGTATTCAAAGCTGTGTCTCAAGTGTCGTCACTCGCGGCAGAAGCCAACGACTCGTACAGGATCACTCCCTTGCCATTCTCGCCGGAATCAGTGCCACAGCTTTGGCAGGTTATGGCATCCTCAACTTTCAGCCAAATCTCATTCATAAAGCGACAGAATCATTCTCGAAGATGGGTATCAGGCGCATCGGTGACGTGAAGGGCAGCGCCTTCTGGGCTGGAATGGCTTTGGCTACGACCGCTAACGTTTTCATCGCTGCTGGAGCGATATTCTGGATTGCTGGACATCTCGACATTCATCAGGACTTTACAAAATATGCATCACACAAACCAATCAGATCCGATGTTGTTATTCAGCGCAAGGTCGATCAAGCGAAGGCCCAGCGCAAGTCTTTGGATCCCCAGAAGTGGCGACAGTTCGCGCTCACGTCGAAAGTCAGAGTATCTCCAAATGTTTACCGCCTCGTTTTTGCGCTCAACAAATCGACCGACGTTCTTGGATTGCCAATAGGTCAGCATATTGCGATCCGTGCCAACATAGACGGCAAAGACGTTCAACGATCATACACCCCTATATCCAACGACAAAGACCTTGGTCGTATCGAACTATGTATCAAGGTCTACTCTGGTGGATTGATCACTAACTATCTCGCAAATCTCAACATAGGTGATAAGGTTGAGATTCGCGGGCCTAAAGGAGCGATGACATATTCGAAGACGTTGGTCAAACACATGGGCATGATTGCTGGCGGTACTGGCATCACGCCAATGTATCAACTGATTCGTGCGATTGTCGAAGATGATTCGGACAAGACCACAGTCAGTCTTCTTTACGCCAACAACACCGAAGAGGACATCTTGATGCGTGATGAGCTCGAGAGTTTTGCTCAACTTAAGCCTGAGAAGTTCCAGATTCACCACGTCCTCTCTCGCGCGCCCGAGGATTGGTCTGGGCTCAGGGGCTTCGTCACCGAGCAGCACATCAAGGATTGTCTGCCGCCGCCCTCAAACGACACCAAGATCTTGATGTGTGGTCCGCCGGGAATGATTGAGGCCGAAAAGAAGAACTTGGTCAACCTTGGCTTTGATAAGCCAAGGGCCATGTCGAAGATGGAGGATCAGGTCTTCATGTTTTAGATACGCTGGTTATTATCTCGTTACAATCAACACTTTGCGTCCTGCTCTGGTAATGTCTTCCGTCGATTATAGCTTGGGAACGTATTGCCAGACAGGTAGACCTGAGGCATGCATCTTCCACCTATGAGGATTGCAAAACACCTCTACCTGCGTCAGCGAGCATGATGAAGACATGGCACCCTATTACTCCGCCACATACGGCGAAAACGGCGACCCAGACAGCAATTCCGGCATCCGTATCAATTTGCTCTGTAGGGTGTTATGCTCGGAGCATTCCAGATCGACAGCATTGATCATCAGCCCTTGAGTCGCCTCAGGAATATTGAAGACAAGCACTGGCGAAGGACAACGATAGTTTACCTGCTCTCTTGGCCGTGTTGTTCCCTGAAGCACTACACTACTACCGCTCTTGATCTGACCCTGAACATATGCGTGTACGCCGCCCTAACTGTTACGCGAATGCCTGACTAGTAGATGCTTTCAGCAGCTCCTGCAGCTGTAATTGCAGCTCGTAAGGTTTTTTAGCGTAGTGTAGTGGCTGACTGAGTGGATTCTTCCCTAGTGTTAATTAGTACTAGAGCGTGGTCACCGGAATCTTCCGGTATATCTCTTAGCAAAATCAATGAGAGTAGTTTAGTAGTGATTGTCGAGTAAGGCTATCATGTTGTCACCACAAAGTCATCGTGATATTATTATAGTGATGTACCCAAGGTGCTTACGGAGACCCTCCGTTGAATCAAGCTTATCATACGGCTACGCTATTAACCACTATGCTCAAAGGGCAGTTTGGCTTTGCTGCAGTGCAGTTGCGGCTGCTGCAACAGCAAGTGGATCCAGAGCGCCACACACCTTACCGTAAAAGGCAGTTCAACGGTGCTGCAACTGCAGCAGCAGCAGCTGAAAGCATCCAGTCTCTCTCAGAAAAGCGGTCATAGATGGACTTGGTAGCTCATGAGATGGCCTGGACAGAGCGATCAAGCGTCACTTGAACTAAGACAACTGCAGCCCATATCTTAATTCTACCGTACTATACATACCTGGCGCTGCTATGGCAAGCGCCGCCTTCTCCGGGCTTGCTCATGCCGCCGGCCACAGTGCCGCTCGCATTGCACTACCTCGCTGACGCGAGAGCTCATGTTTTTTCATCAGTTCTCCCGTGTCTTGCGCGACCGGAAGCTGGAGAAGAGGACGCGTTGGTTGTTTGTGATGTTGATTTACGCTCATCTGTTGTGTGGTATAGCATTGTTGTCCTGAATTGAGTGCTTGTGTGTGTGATTGCCTGACTGCTGCTGGACGACGCCTTCAGTGTGCCATCTCGAAGCAAGATGCTTTGTTTGTTTGTTTGTGTCTGTCAACCCCGTGAACACAATTGCACATCCATCGTAACGACCGGCACTTCGCAATCACTACAGACAAACAAGACGACAAGACAACCAGCTATACCTCACGCAGCATGCCGACAACCCGAGCACCTCCAGATCCTTTCACGGCGCACGCGCCCCGCCGTCCAACCTCTCGAACCACCCACATAGTAGAAGAGGACTCGATAGCACACACCCTACGCTTAACCACGCACTCTCTCCGCTCCACCGCCTCCTCCGCACCCTCACGCAACCTCTTCGCGCCTACCCTCTCCCGCCGTCCCACCACTTCTACCAACGCCAGCACGGTACACGAGGACAACTCATCCGGGGATGAGAACGAACATCAACTCGTCGGTGTGCGGATTACACGGCGAGGACCGCAGACAAGACGGCGCGCTGTGAGGGAGAGGGGTCGGAGTGTGGTTGAGGAGGAGGAAGAAGAAGAAGAAGACGATAAGGCGGCCCTGGCGGTGGAGGGAGAAGGATGGAAGGATGTGGACATTGTGATTAGGGACGAGAGGGGAACTACGTGGTTCAGGTGCCGGGGCTGGAGGAGTGGGAACCTGATGCCGTTGAGAAGGGTAGGTTGTATCTTTACTCGGAACGAGTGGAAGTTGGCCATGGCATATATAGGTACCCTTAAGGAGAAGGCAATCGGGGCACATTAGGATGTTGAAGGGGTACACTACATGGGAGGACGGAACAACATTGTGAGATGGGCAGAACCTGACATTTGGCAGCACAACGCGAGGCGCGAGAAGAAGACGCTCGTCTGACGAGCATCACGCGGGAATTTTGGGCAAAGGGTGCGGCACTGGGCGGGCGTGGCAGTCGACAGATTGACGAAGAAGGTCAGTCAGTCATCCTCCCCTTTCTTCTCTGTCGTGCTCACCTTGCCTCCGTTTCCTCTCATCCTTTCATGCTGACGTTCTGATTTCAGAACTCACCCAGCCCTCAATGGACGCCATGGCCCGCCTACGCGAGACGGTAATCG
The DNA here is from genome assembly GCA_030247885.1 of Taxawa tesnikishii (nom. ined.). Taxonomy (NCBI): domain Eukaryota; kingdom Fungi; phylum Ascomycota; class Dothideomycetes; order Dothideales; species Taxawa tesnikishii (nom. ined.). The sequence goes on from JAPDRO010000004.1 coordinate 159,959, forward strand.
AGAAACTGGGCGAGGAGGAATGGATGTACGAGCCCACCGACTATATGCAAAGCCTGTTGGTCAGGAATCATGGACGCCTGTAGAACGAAGAAGTCGAAGCAAAGGCAAAGTGTAGGGGAGGAGGTGGAGCGTACAGAGAGTTCAGATTCGCCGTCGAAGCTGGTTTTATTCTATGGATTGCGCTCGAGCCAGAGCCACGGACTGTGCTATGTCCGGGAGAGGAAGGGAATGATACTGGGCGTTTGGTATGAGCATGAGATACCCCGGCATCACAATTGGCATTGAGGGAGGTCGTCCAGATGGCTTACTGGGATTTGAAGCAGCGGTACTCATTTTGCACGTCCACTCTGGAGAGAGAGCGTCGAGAAACGGTTCTTAGCATTCTGCTTCGCTTGTTGTCCACCTTCCTTTCTCGAACGCACGCGCATGATTCCCAGCTACAGTCCGGCTTCTCAAAGTCCGCTCGCTCCTTACCGCCGTGTAAGATACCAACGCCCTCTTCGACTCTGCATAGTTATGGGACCGACGCATTCTTGAGCTCACGCTACCGCTGGGTGTCCTCACTAGCGTAGTCGTGGCCTGCGGGATGCATTATGTCGTGCATTCACCTCTGTACCACAACCACGAAACATGACAAAACCGCTTGACCGTCAACGAGTCTCTTTGGTACTGTAAGCGTACTGCGATACCTGATGGTAGGTCTATACGTAGCAAGACACACACCACTGCAACCTCTTCCCTCGTGTCCGTTCTACCAAACACGTGCCGGCCATCGGAAGGATACCTTCAAGGAGCAAGTTTGAAGGCGGATATGAGAAAACTAACAAACCATGACGATGCCAATGGGTATATGCTCGAAACAAGACCTTTTCCAGACCTAACTCCTAGAGCGCGGACAAGGAAGCAATATATTCCGACACCATTTCTATTCATCCCCAGGGTAGTTCCCTTCGCGAATACTGCAGGCTCGTCAGTGTTGTGTTGCAAATGCTGCTGCAAGTGAGGGGCTTACATGTACTCCTCATAAGTCATCCCTCGTAGCTTCCTTTCCTGCCAGATGCTCTGCTTGGTAAGCCCCGCGTTCAAAGATTCGCCTATCTGCCTCTCCATCGTCTCGTAAAGCTGCGGCTCGAACGAGACCTCGGCCCATACTTTGAAGAGCCTGCGCCAGTAACAGACCTCCGCCGCCGGACTAAGATAACGTTCTCGGAACTTGAGCACGGCGTTGTCGGCAATACGTTGTGCTTGGTGAGGATGCGTGAGGTAGTACTCTATCGTCTCTTCCAGGTTTGACCAGTCTCGACGTACTGGAACAAAGTTTTGATCTACGCCCTGCGATTCAAGAAGGTGATACCAGTGGGCGGTCCATTCCAGATCATGCACGATGGTTGCGGAGCGGCAGTTGATGAGGTACTTGAGGCGGCCGGACCAGCTTCTGCCTGTCGAAAGTGTTAGTGTTCGCCCGGAATGCGCAGGCGTGCCTGACGAACCTTCAGTATGAGCGCCGAACATCCATTTGCAGTGCTCGGGCATAGTAAGCTTCTTCAACGCCTGATCCGTCTTGTTACCCCAATCGAACGCGGACACGTCGCTCCAAGACTTGTCTTTCGTAACGTCAACAAGTGCACCACGGATCTTCTCGTTCACCCAGAGAGCGCCTCTCCAGACCAGCTTTGGCGTCTTCTCAGTAATCGGGACGTCGTACTCGCTGGCTGCTCTCTGGAAATCCACAAACGATCCGACAACGTGCTCCCAGCTCCACAGGTTAAAGTCCGGCATCAACCAGAGCTTGTCATGTGCTGATTTATTTGTGTTCCTGGCGTAACTCCACATGGTATGTTCGACTCCATTACGGGTTGGTGGATCTGCCACGTCCGTGACCTTGAAAGCAAATTCGATGTTCGGTATCGGTTCTCGCGATGTGCTTATGGCCCGGTTGATCTGATTTAGGGTAGCCAATGCGCGTCTGCGAAGTTGTGGGTCGTTTGTGGCATTCTTGCTCTCGATGACATAGAGTTGCTTGTTGTATATCAATGCCCTTATTGCACCGAGCTTTGACCATGAAAGGTCGATGTTCTCGGCCCGTACACCGCCATTCTCACCCCAGTAGTCCAGCGCACGATCAATCTCGTGGTAGAGCGCGGGAAATGCGGCATCGCATTGTTGCTCTGTAAAGGTGAAATCATTTGCGTGACGACTAGCGTTGAAGCTCCACTCAGTACCCGCGAAAGGAATCCTCAGATGTCGCGAGAAGGATTGATCCTCGGGCCCGGCGGGTATCAGAGAATTCAAAATTAGAACGACAATGAGAAAGGAGACGAAGACGAACAGGCCCCTCCGGAAGAGTGGCTCCATACCGGAAGAGCGTGAGAAACAGAAAGGTCAGAGGCACTGAAGAATGATGTACAAAAGAGTGAGTGCGAGTGAGACATGTATTGAAGAAGAGGGCTGTAAATGCAAGGGACAACATGCCTATGTAGTACCGACGATGCGGCCCGTATCTGTCAAAGTAAGGCCTCAGCCAGACGGTTAACCACGCCGGTGCCATGGCTGACTGAAGGTTCCTACATCCGAGCCTACCGTTTCCAAAATTAGGCGAAGAGCGCACAGCTATCGTCCAGCTATCGAAGGTGAGATATGGTAGTAGGGTTGCACAGACTGCGCAAATGCGGCAGCTTCAGACTGTCTCGGGACGTTTGCTCTGTGCCACGCGGAAATGTGTCACATCACGGCTCTTTGCAGGGCGACAGATTGGTGTCGCAGGCCAGATGCTTGTTCAGCTGCGGGAAGACTATCAGGTCGTTTGAAACGAGGCAACGTCTGATCGAGGCCCTTGCATGGCATGCTTGCTGTGAGATTTCGCTTTATCGGAAGACTCGACTCAGTTGAGGCGAGGAGCTTGGGCATACTGTAAGAGAACCCGTCTCCGGTAGTCGTCGTGTACATAGGTTGATCAGCCGAGAAACCTTAGTGTTGACAGTAGTTGAAAGATTCGAAGGTCGAAGGTCGAAGGTTGTTCGGCGCTCGATGAAACGGCTTGTCGCGTGCTTGGGCAATTGGTCAGAAACGCGAGGACGCTTTGCCCTGTTTGCTCGGCTTGGCTTGCCATAATTGGGTCGCGCTTTTTCCCATGCGGGCAACTTGAGCATATCAAACTTGAGCATATCAAACTGCCCGCACAAACACATTGCTGAACCTTAGAACAGGCAGAGGCATTTCGTGGAGACAGGCAAGCCTGCTGTTCCTCCGAGAACAAGACGGATCTAATTTTGCAAATCGGGCTTAGCGACCAGCTCTGAAACGCTGGATACAAGCAAAGCAAGGCCTGCAATGGGAGGATTGCGTGGTTCCATCTTCACTTCTTTCAACTACATCGGCCGTGAATGAGCATTTTCGAACACGCTAGGACCTGAGTTGGAGATTGTCAAAACCCCTTGTTGAAGACTTGCTTTTCTGTATTCTCTTTCGCTGACAAGATGGCTGCTCCTGTGATCCCAGAAGCGCGCTCTATCCCCGAAGCCATCCAGCTCGTCAAATGTCTCAACGACCCGCGCTTCTCTACTCTGGTTCCCCAGATCTCGAATCAGTTGCAAGCGCTTCAGCTTTCACCTTTTGGTTGGGAGGCTGCGGATGCAATGCTCCGCGATGATGATGCTAGCGTCAGATTCTATGGCGCGTTGACATTCCAGGTGAAGCTGAACAAAGATGGGTAAGTTGCTTGTGATCCTGGACTGTGGTACGGTATCAATCTCGTATTGAAGGCCTGTATGCCTACCGACACATGCCCTGTGGCATTTACTGACAGTTGCCAGGAAATCCCTCAGCGAGAGTGATGCGGGTAATCTCTTGAAGAAGCTATGGCATTGGTTTGTCCGTACTATTTCCGTATATGCTTTTCCTCAAGAACGTGTCGCTGATTCTACCAGCATTCGAGCGTGCGTCGATCAGAGGGCAGGCTTGTGCTCGATAAACTGTGTTCTACATTGGCCACATACTTCATTCAGTCGTCTGTGCCATGGAAACAAGCAGTCCTTCACACAGTCAGCGGCTTTTACAAAGGTCCAGCAAAGCCGAAAGAAGTCGTTACCGTTGAGGACGTCGTTCCTCAACTCGCTCCGAATGAACTCTACGTGTCGCTACGATTCTGCAGCATTTTAGCCGAAGACGTGGCGAACTCAGACAGTCTGAGCCCCCAGCATCGCCACTTGGACGGTCTTTTGAAAGAGAACATCGCTGCTGTGACACTCTTGATCCGAGCTGGGCTTTCGAACCCCGAAGCTCGAGATGTCCACTCGGAAGCACTGAATGCCTTCTCAAGCTGGATCAACTACGCGCAAGCTCATTGGGCCCGCGACTTTGATACCTTGCGATACCTGCAAGAGCTAACCCTTCCTATTATGCAGTTCCTCATCTCCGAGGATCTTTACTTGAGGGATTCGGCAATTGAAGTCTTCACACAAATCTTGGAGTATCACTTCAAATTCCTGCGGAGAGATCAAGCAAATACTCTAGCAGAGCTCCTCTGCAACGTCTTAGGTCCGCAATGTGTGTCTGAACTGCGCGGTGGGGAGCCCGATCCCAGTGTGGCTTCCACCGGCAAGCTCATGGCTGCTTACGGTAAAGCTACTGTGCAGAGGATTGTGGAATCGTCAGATGACCCGATCTCCGTCAAGCTAACAGACTTCTTCCAAGAGACCATCCGTGGGCCGGGCTACCCTGGGGATGAGGACGAGATCATCATCCCTGTTACCGATTTCTGGACTGATTACGCACAGTACGTTGTGGATGAATTCGAAATGTCCTCATCAGCCGATGACCTGCCGTGGCTGAACGTCGCCAAGGAAAGATTGATGCGGGCTGCAGCATCGTACTTGTTGAAGCTTCGCGCTCCGCCAACCTCTGAGATTACCAGTTGGGATGAAAGCACCAAGGAGCGTTGGAACTCTTTTCGAGAAGACGTCTCCGACATGTTGCAGAGCATTGTTGCGCTGCCAGACACCGGCTTACTGAAGGAACTGGTTAATTACGCTCTGAATGTCCTACCAACCAGGCAATGGCTTGACCTGGAAGCTGTCTTGTTATGTTTGAACGCGGTCGCAGATACCGCACCACTCATGAAAGAGAACGACAATGTACTGGCTGCGCTAATGGGCTCAACTATGTTCCAAGACTTCTCAAACTCTAGTAACGACATACCAGCACGAGCCAAGCGTCAGCTCATGCGACTGCTCGATTGCTACAGCGCTTTTGTGAAACGCCGCACAGAGTTTCTTCCCGCGATCCTTACCTTCCTTCTGAGCACCCTTGCGTCAGCGTCAGCAACACAAAACTCGTTAGGAGACGCCGCTGCGAGATCACTCAAATCTCTGTGTTCATCCTGCAGACGTCCTTTGACCCAGCATTTGAATGAACTACTCCAGCAAACCCCTCAAGCTCTGACCGGGTCGTCGACAAATACGTATCAGAAAGAAAAGGTCATGTCTGCCCTTGCGTCCGTCGTTCAAGCTCTACCTACCGAAGAAGGTAAGGCGCAACCACTGACGATCCTTTTGGAGATGGTGGAAAATGATCTCAACCAAGCAATGGGATACATCAGTCAGGGCAATAACGAGGTAGGCGAAGGAGTAGGCACCTCCGCTTTGCAATGCTTGGCCAGCATCGGAGAGGGCATGCAAGATACAACAGGCGATGTCGCCGTCGATCTGGAAAGCGAACAGGCCCCCTCATTGAGCGACCCGCGCAACTTCTGGAATAGCTCAGCCGGACAAGCCGTGCAGCAACGCATACTCAACTGTTTCAACATCGTTGATCATCTCCAGAATCAAGGCGATGCTATTGATGCGGCTTGTTCTGTCCTCCGCGCCGGTCTCAAGGAGACTGCGCCGGGACCATTCGTTTTCCCCCAGCGTTACTGCCGGTTTTGTCAGCAAAGGACGCCTGAACACCCCCAGGGTTGAGGCCATGCTAATCACTGGTTGCGCATTCGTTTCGGCGAACTCCAGACACGCTACCAACCGTCTTGTCTCGGAGGTACACCAAATCTACCAGGCTGCTGTCAGCATCATACAGGAGCTTGGTCAACCGGGCAACGATCCAGGGCTTGCAGAGATCTGTATTGACTTGACCGAGAGACTCCTGGCTCGTTACGTTGACGTCTTGTTGTCAATATCGGACGAAGAGCTTGGCGCCGTATTTAATTTCACACTGCGCTGCATGGTCGGCGAAGCGCCAATACTCAAGCGCCTTGCCGCCAATTTCTTCGTAAGTAGCATGAACTCTCGATTCCGCAGACCATGACGGGCACCCCAGCTAACACAACTCCCAGACCACCTTCATTGACCTCACCGGACCAAATGCGCGTACAGACCTGCCATCAACCCGCATCCCACCCGCCGCCGTCATCAGCGAATTCAGCCCTCTCCTCGCAAGCGCACTGATGAACGAAATCGGTGGCAACGCCCAGCGGAGCGAGCTTGATTCGCTCTGCAAGCCTTTGCGGTCATTTATTTTCACCCAACCAGCAGCTAAGCGACATCTCGAGCAGGCCCTGGTCTCGTCGCAGTTTCCGAGCCAGAACGTCGGCGATGCGGACAAACGGACGTTCTTGCAGAAGGTTACGATGTTGAGGGGTGGCAGGCAGACGAATATTGTGGTCAAGGAGTTTTGGGCTGTTTGCAAGGGAACGGTCAGCTCGTATGAATGAGATAGCGGAGAAGGGGCAAGGTTGCGGTGCAGCGTTGCCGTTACCATTTATCAAGAAACGAGCAGAAGAATTGGATAAGGAAGATACGCAGTAGCCGGGTGAGACAGCCTCACCCTGGTTGTCGCGTTGAGGGGTTACGGATTGGTACTCGGAGGGCATACTTGCAATCCTAGATTGGATCAATGCTGCTGGCCGATTCGGAAGATATCCTGACGGCATAAACCATTCACACTTTGAATGCCTTGCCTACTTCACCCTTGCTGCATCTCACTCAGTTCTTCCTCAGTTCGAGATGTATGTAGCAATGCAGCAACGCCAGGAGTTGAGAAGCGTGACATGTTGCTTGGAGTCCTTCACTCCCATCTGTGGCTGCATCCATCCTTATACAGGCAATAAAACTGTTCTTGATAACTGATCTCGTCACGTCGAGCCGGAATCTCCGGATCTGAGATCTGCGCTGCATTGCAGGGCCGACCCTTGCCAATTGCTTGAACATTTGAATGCTTGAACACTGGAGCCAAAACTGACGTTCCACCAACCCGAGAGCAGAACCGATGATTTCAAGCACACTGTCCGGGCCACCAAAAGGCATCGAAGGCTTTGAGTGGTTGTACACATTGCGCCCAAACGCGGGATTCTGTGCTCCATGGGGGTTGAATGACTTCATGTCTCTCATCTTTCGACGTCAGGAACTCGGTTTTTCAACTAGAGCGCACTGTATTGCCAGACGAGACCCGCTTTTGGTAAAGATGCTTGAGTGTTATGACAGCTTCCCGTTCGGTTCTTTCCCCTCCTCGCCTCTTTGGTAGTGTCGTCCCACGAACAATTCGGATGTTGGTGCAAAACGGCTTTCTTCCTGCAGTATCGTGACCTACGTCGTCGTGTAGAGGAACAGATCAGCGAGCTACGCGATGAGGAAAAAGGACTTCCACCACACCGACCAACTGCGGATCGGACACAGTGGCAGTGGAGCAGCAGTACCGAAAGTAGCAGATACGCGACGAAGACGACGCAAACCAAGACAGCAACAGCGACGGACGATACGCCCACCTGGTCGGCATCACGCCAAAGGAGAGCGACAGAGGAGAGAGGTACTATCTAGTGGAATGGGAATCTGAAGACGACCCTCAAAACCCACACAACTGGTCCAAACGCCTACGTCTGCGCTCGACGCTGATCATAAACGCGGTCGCGTTCATCGCAACAGCCGCCAGCTCCATCGATTCGGCCGTCCTGATGCCCGCCGCCATGGAATTTCACGTCTCCGAAGTCGCAGAATCTCTCGCTACAGCCGTGTTCCTCATCGGCTTCGGCATTGGCGCGCTGCTTGCCAGCCCCTCTCTGAGCTCATGGGCCGATATCCCGTCTACTTGGGCACGCTCGCAATCTTCGGGATCTGGCTTATGGCTTCTGCTCTCGCGCCCAACTTTGGGGCGCAAATCGTGTTCAGATACCTCGCGGGCTGTTTCGCTTCGGCACCCTCGACGACCGCCGGTGGCTCCATGTCGGATATCTGGAACCCGATGGAGAAGACTTGGGGATTTCCCATCTTCGCCGTTACGGGATTCGGTGGATCTGTTCTTGGTCCTGTCATCGACGCTTGCATTGGATTCAACCCGCACAATGTGATCTCGTGGCGATGGTCCGAGTGGATCATGCTGATTACGGATGATTTGGTCATCTTGCTGGTGCTCGCGTTTAAGCAGGAGACTCTCGCGTCGCAGCTACTAAAGTACAAAGTACGGCATTTCCGACAGGACACGGGAGATGAGATATTCAAGAGTCAGGCCGAGGCAGCGGGAGGGCCGTTGGGAGAAGTGCTAGAGACCAACTTCTTTCGGCCGTTCATTCTCTCAATCGAACCCATTGTAGCTGCCTTTACGCTTTACCTGATGATCACATATATCGTACTATTTAACTTCCTCGACGGGTACGTCCGCTCTCTGTCCCATTACGTGCAAACTCCTACTGACACGTTGGGCAGGTACGATTACATCTTCAGAATGGTCTACCGTACCAATGAGGGAATTACCTGTCGGAATTCTGCTCTCTTTCACCCTGGTCCCGCTCGTCTACAACACCACCAAGAAGCGGCTCTCCCACGACGGCGACAGCGGAAAAGGCGAGAAGCTAAACCAAGAATCGCGGCTACTGTTCGCCATGGTTGGTGCTCCTGTTCTGCCCATCGGGCTTTTCTGGATGGGCTGGACTGACTACGTAAGTTCCTTCTCTTCTGCCCGTTGCCGGCCTCTTGCTCCAACCGCTAATCTTTGGCATTTCGCTAACGTTTGTTGACTTGAACAGCCCTCAATATCGATCTGGTCCCCAATCATCGCCTCTGTCGCCATAGGCTTCAGCATCATCTCCATCTTCCTGTCCGCCTACATGTGTGTTATCGATTCGTACGAGACGTACGCCGCGTCAGCTCTCACCTTCGTTGCACTGATCAGGTATCCGGCTGCGGGCGGGATGACGGTCGTCGGGATCCCCATGTATCGTAATCTAGGGACACATTACACTCTTACGGTGCTGGCGTGCATCTTAGCGGCGGTGGTTCCGATTCCATACGCGCTGTATAAATGGGGTTCGAAGGTCAGGGAGAAGAGTAAGTATGCCGTCAGTCCTGGCTCTTGAGAAACTGCCGTGAGCGGGCTTTGTTATGTTCATACTGTATGTGATGTTTCCCAAAGTATGCTGATACCCTGAGCTCTACACTGTCTTCCATAACGATATTTGAGACCAGATACCTTCTTCCTTGGAGCGACGGAATAGTGATGAATAAGACGTCAAGATAGGGTTGTGCTTCATACTTCGCCTTTCCGAAGACCGGCTGAGCTGATGCAGTTGATGGGCCCCAGGAACCCAGTGGCATAAAATTCGAACTGTATCTCGTTTGCAACAAGGCCGTGCCGGTTGGTCCTTGCGAAGACAAAGTGATAGAGTTCATGAAACCTCGCACGAGGAAATACGCGTTTTGCAATTTGCTCATTCAGGTGGTATTCCTCTAACTATTAGCTCGCAGTATCCAAGGACATTGACAACACCCATGGGCAAAATCTTCCTTTAGTATCAATCTTCAGGGAATGCACACCTCACACATACCATCCGACATGATTGCCCCAATCCCTGAACATGTTCGGGCATTTAGACGCTGGCAGTATTGGATGTAGATGCCATCTGGCTTACCCATCGGCCTTGAATCCCTTGACGGATCTGTCTCCTGCTGCAGTTGGACGCGTTTGCGGACCTGTTTCCTTCACGGGCTTATTCCCTTTGCCGGACCTTTCTTTCTGTCGCACGAAGTACATGTCTCAACACCATCGTGGGCTGGTAGGTCAATGACTCCGTCGGTCGGGTCACGATCCTCCGTGCATTCTGCATGCAAACCCAGGCTCATCTGGATTCAGGTTTAGTATCGCATTCTCATCTGGGCATGAGCAGGTGCCGGCCATCTAAGCATACTGCCTTTCTTCCGTCTCCCAAAAGAACATCTCACGGGACTCGCTTGACCAACGGGAAAGGAACGATAATGCCGGAGCAGGAGCAGGCGCCGACCTATCATGCAATTAAGTCCGGCTTCGCAAGGAATCTGACTCACTCCACGGACTAGACTCCGGAAAATCTATTCACGGATCCGCTCCCTCACGGACTCTTCTCCTTCGCAGACTTGTCTCCTCGAACAGAATACTTCCTTTGCGGACCTTTCTCCTCTGTTGCACGAACACGTACGTCTCTCGGCGCCGATGGAAGATGATTGAGTACTCCTCTCTCGGTCGTATCATGATCCGCTGCGCGATTAGACGTAGAATATTTACTCACACGGGTGCAAGCAAGGCGTTTTAGCATCAGAACAGAAGCAGGCTGCAACCGTCTGCGAGTACTGCTCGGCCTATCATACTGATCAGTGGGACGGTACCCCTTTGGAAGCTTGATCCTTGTCGAAAACCAGGAGCAGCATCTCGAGAAAGAAGGTTGTGATACCGGAGCAGGCATGTAGACCGTCTGCTTATGCAGGCCTGTCCAGCCACATTTACTTACGGATTTGAGTTTCCTCCCCGGACCTGCTTCCTGACGGGCTTGACGGGCGTGCCTCCTTGATAAACATTGTCCTTGGACACGGTTATTTGACGGACGCGTCTCCTTGACGGACGCGTCTCCTGTTTTGCTGATGTACCTTACCTTGAATCTTGGTCACTGCTCATATCGAAGCCCGTGCGCTAGAGGATGTTCCATTTTCAGCCAGTTGACATCTACCCATGTACAGCAGCGTAGGGGATACCACTCCGAGCAGAGTGTGGAAAGAACGGCCGAGCAAGCCAAGAGCAGGCGTTGCGCGTCAGTGCGGATCGCGTTTTTATTCGTTCAACGTCATCCTGTCTTCCCTTTCTCACGCCATTTCCAGGTCCGGCTGCGTCTCCCGTGCCGCACGGCTGGGTTCGCATGTGAGTGGTCAGGGTGCGTCAAGGTGATCCGTTAACATGGCGTTTTTCGCGCACGAGCCCTGCGCCATGCGAATCCCTGCACTTCACCATGAGGGGAAGGATGCAGTTTCCGCAAATCTGTATGGCCGGTCCCGGCTCCGTGGCCGAAGCAAATACAGGAAAAACAACCGATCTGCCTCGTTTCCGCTCAAACGGTACGGTGGTGGCAGGCCACAGTTTGCTTTTTCGCGGACTCACTTCCAGCCGCGGGATCACCTCCGGACCTGGAAGGATTGCACGACGGAACTGGATCCAGAGTGCAACATTCTCAACGGGATCAGGTCCGGATACGGAAAATGCTTGAGATCTACATAAGAACCTGTTCCCGCGTTCGTAAGGTGCCGCTCCACGCTTTGTCACGTGATCAAGACAGAGCATTTTGATTGGGCGGAAGCGCGCTGAGTGTGGCTGCCCGGAGACGTCGCCTGAGGTGAACATGGGCTGTTCTCCTCTGACCTGGACAACGAACCCACGTCCGGGACAACGATGGAACCACTTCCGGAGCCAGAAGTTCACAACGGAATCGAGTCCAGCAGTTATGGACCTGAATCCGATGGGACTGGATCCGGACAGACAGGCGTTGCCGAGAACGAAATGTTCACTCACCTCAAGTGGGATTGAGAGAGCAAGGGTCTCGAAATCCTCGACCGGACTCCTTTCCATCGCCCACTTGTGCATGGCGGACCAAAGTCCTGATGACCTGGCGGATGCGATTTGTGAGGATGGAACCGCCTCCGGAGCAGAAGAATTGCAACGGGCTTGGCTCCAACAGCAATGAAAACTAAGGGAGTAAGACTGGGTCTCGTGGAACTGGATACGCTGTAGGTGGGTCTGAATGTGGTGTTCAATACCGGTTGCCAGTATGTACCTATCTACGAGAAGGTGTCCTTGACGACTATCCTTCGGAAGCTGAGTAATCATATGGCACGCGCTCAGCAACGCTCCTACTGCTTGATACCTGCTCCTGTATGATGATCGGACCCGGGTCCTGATGACCGGGACACGATTATTCAAAACGGAACAACCTCCTAAGCGAAAAGATCACAACGGGGTCAGGTCCGCGCCCAGGATATCACAATGGGGTCAGCTCCGGACATACATGACATTCCCAAGCCGTTCGAGCCTTGCCAACAAGTACGTACTTATCTATACTAGCTCCTCGAGCAACTCTTCCAGTTCCTCCTTCGCAAACGGCACGCTCAACCTCTCCGTGCCCATGCTGTCCTTCCGACTCTCAATCATCTGGTGATCGTGAAACTCCTTCAGCAACGTCCTGAACCCCATCTCCGAGCTGCACACAAACTCTTCCACAGCCTTGTGGTAGAGCGTCCTGTACTCGATACCTTCCACCACTGAAGCTGGTTTGAGTTTTGGCTTAGGCTTACGACCTCTGCGTGATTTGGATGGCGTATCCGGCTCTGCGAAGTCTTCGTTCACCCCCAGGAGAGGCTCATCCTCGTCAATGCCATTCATTCCGTCATGAATGGCCTGCCCATCGGTCTCCAAAGCCAAAGCGAGTTGCTCGGCGACCACTATGCGAAACAGGTTCCGGGCGTTCTCAGGTAAGCTACGCAGGACATATGTTACTCCGTCTTTGCCGCCGATTCTGCGACCGCTGCGGCCCAGGAGAGCATTGACTTCGTCTACAACATCGACTTCGACGCTGTAGGGAGCAAATGTTGTTGTGTCGTGGAACAGAAAGTGAAGCTGAGCGCGCAAGGAGATGTCCCACATCAACGGGAAATTCAACGTGTCTGCGGTCGCCAAGAGTGATATCTTGGGATGCGCTGCTAGACTTGCCAGCGCTGATTGTATCGGTCCTTTGCGCAAGGGAGCCGCGTCCAACGAGTGGATGACAAGGTAGATGGGAGATGCTCGGGAAGTGGTTGTAAGTGCAGAAAGCAGAGCTTCCAAGAGTGCGGCTGGTTGAGCAGGAAGCTTCGATGACTGTGCCTTCGGCAGCGCGTTCGTGGATATGGTCGTAAGAATGTCTTTCAGGGTCAAGGTTGGTGTATAACCGTTGACCACGATGATGCTCGGAGCTTTTGGTAACGGATCATGATGATACACATGTTGTGCGAACTCCATGACTAGCTCCCTCTTCGAACCGAATCCATACAGGCATATGTTGAACCCTTCTTCTAGCTCGAACATCCACTGGTCGAAGCTGCGCTTGTGCAGATTCTGGAGGTAGCGCATGTCTCCGGCATGCGGGTCCTTGTACGCCTTAATCTGTTCAAAATAGTCCTCATGGTTCAGCAATGCATTTGAAGGCAGCGTGTTGCTCGATGTCTTGTTGGCACCAGCACGATTCTGGAAGAAGTACAGCTCATGCGGTGGAAGATCTGGAGGCGGCGTAGGCGTTCGCGCGCGCCGCCTGCCCTTTGGTCTTCCTCTTGCTCGCCCAGACTTAGATGGTGTATCCGGTACTTCTGCTTCATCTGGGTCTACCAACTCTTCCTCTTCCCGATCGTCGTCATCGTCTAGGATCTCTGCGGCCAGCGTCTCCTCGCCTTCATCATCAATGTCGTCTTCAGCATCAAGTCTGTCGGACGTGTTGCGTTCGAATAGCTTTCGCGCACTCTTCTTTCTGGCAGAACGGTCGGCGTTGCGGGCAGCAGTGAGCGGAGAGTCCTTGCTGATCGGCTCCTCATCGACCACATCTAGTGGCCTGCCCGGGGTGGAAAACAGGACCTTGCGTAGAGATCTTGGTGTGCCCTCGCCATTGCCGTTGCTGTGCGAGTGCTTGAGAATGGAGCGCTGTTTTGAAGGCGTTTCGAGGGCTGAGTTCGGAGTGCCGACTTGGCTGGCGCCTTCTGTGTCTATGCGGGCTTTTTGGGGTCGCATCTGTACGATCTGTAGCATCTGTACGATCTGTAGCATCTGCAGCATGTCTACGTTTCGGCATGTTGCTGCTGTGCTTGTTAGCGAAGGTGGATTGTTCGCATTCGATGTTGTTAACGTACCTGAACGGTAGGGAGGTGCAGCCGACGCGTCTGTGTGCATTGCACGAACGTCAAAGACGCGCTCTGCCGGAGACATTCCGCCATCAGCAAGCGAAGAAGACGAGTCGATGAGTCAGTTGAGTCCGCCGTGAACGAGTAAGTGTGCACCACGTATTGATCCCCTCGCTTTTCGACTGTATACAACATCAACGGTCTGCTTCGTGTGGTTGTATTCGCCATTGAGTTGATTGTTCGTTTGCGCGGCATTCTCTTGACAAAAAGCACGCATGATCCGATACCGCCGATAACATCAAACCTTCTGCCACATCAGTCCTAAAACATATACCACCGATAACTCTGCTTTCCATTGCCCGCAGGTCTGCTACCCTGTGCTGCGGAGGGCAATCATGTTGGTCCAGCAGCGGTCGCTGAAGCGCCTGCTGTCTCCCGCCCTTGTAGCCAAGCGATGCTATTCTGCACCCTCGGATGGTTCAATCCCCATAGCAAAACAGAAATACGTGCCGACCTCAGGCACTTACCCCAAAGGTTTCCTGGCAGGAAGCGCACATGCAGGCGTGAAGCCCTCAAACACCAAGTTCGATGATCTGGCACTCATCGTATCCGAGCTTCCCGAGAAGACAGCAGCAGCAGCCGTCTTTACGCAGAATGCCTTCAAGGCTGCTCCAGTTCAGGTGTCGAAAAAGATCCTTTTGGAAACGCGTGGAAGGCGCGTCAGGGCTGTAGTTGTCAACTCTGGCTGCGCCAATGCTGTTACGGGGAAAGGTGGTCTTGAGGACGCTCTAGCAATGGCCCGGCAAACCGACGAACGCCTTGGAGCAGTCATTTCACAGGCACCTAGAAGGTCCTTTAGACAGGACGATGCCGAAGAATCACCCTCTGAAGTCCTCCGCGAGAACCTAGAGCATCCTGATCCCGAGCCTGGAGCCAACAGGCCTATCCAGGCCGAGACTTCTTCCGAGAACCTGCCGACATCTAACACTTTGGTCATGAGCACAGGTGTGATTGGGCAGCGGTTAGTGTTGCTTACGTCCTAAAGCCTACTTTTGTCTAACTCTGGACTGCAGCCTACCAATTGATCGCATCCTATCAAAGATACCAGCACTCTACGAATCCCTCGGCAACACTCACGATCACTGGCTGCGTACTGCTCGCGCTATTTGCACCACCGACACATTCCCTAAATTGGTGTCTCGCACGTTCACTCTACCATCGCACCCGAACACTACTTACACCATGGCTGGTATGACCAAAGGCGCTGGCATGATCCATCCAAACATGGCGACTCTGCTTGCGATGGTTTGCACCGATGCGTGGTTGTCTCCACAAGCCTTGCAAACTGCCCTTCACAAAGCCACCAAATTCAGCTTCAACAGTATCAGCATTGACGGTGACACCAGCACCAACGACACCTGTGCCTTACTCAGCAATGGCGCCGCAGCACCAGAAGGCATCGAACCGCTGATGGTGCGTCCGACCAAGGATGCTACTAACGAGAAGTTGCAATTTATCACCACCGACCCAAACAGGATGGAAGACTGGAGAGCATTCCGAAAGGTTCTTACCGAATTCATGACGGATCTGGCAAAGCTCGTTGTCCGGGATGGTGAAGGAGCAACCAAGTTTGTCACAATCAGAGTCACTGGCGCGCTCAACAACGCTATAGCATACAATATCGCGAGATCGATTGCGAAATCGCCCCTAGTCAAGACAGCACTATACGGAAAGGACGCAAACTGGGGACGCATTCTCTGCGCTATCGGTTATGCACCCGGGCATCGTACGGTTGTCCCTGCTCGCACCAGCGTTTCATTCATTCCTGCAGATGGCAGCGAAGAATTGAAGTTGCTGGTCAGGGGCGAACCGGAGACAGTAGATGAGGAAAGGGCGAAGAAGATACTGGAGTTGGAGGACTTGGAAATCCTGGTGCGGTTGAACGATGGCCCGCCGAGTCAAGGGGCGGAAGGAGGAACCGACTACGGAAGGGCCGTGTTCTGGACTTGCGATTTCAGTCACGAGTACGTTACAATCAACGGAGACTACAGGACATAGACGAGACAGGCCTGTGTACCTATACTCATTGGCTTGTACGATTGAGTCACTTTTTGACCCCAGAATCTCTGTTAGCGGGTATAGACACCGCAAAGTGTATAGAAGAGAGCTTCGAACCATCCATTCCTCCAACACATCCTTCACCGTTCCGTTCTCATTCACGTATCAGATCTTCAACCTCCTGACTAGATCGGGTCATCTGCCACGTTGTATTCTCCACTAAACCCCGGTCGGACAAATCCCATAGTCTCAGGGACACAATGCATCGGCTATCACGATGGCCAACGAGGAGAACCTTGGAGACACCGCGCCCATACCGGCCGAGTCGGAAGCCTACCCGCCCTAACCGTCGAACACCGACGCATCCTCCCCTGTAGTCTTCTGGAGGCCGGATCAAGACAACGGCTTCCTGGGTCAACGGTTTCCTTCCAAATTCATCGATCCCTCAGTGTATCCATCGCTGCCGAGCAATACAAGACGTACCACAAAGCCTCCCACATCCGGGCCACCTCTCCATCCTCCTCCGACAACTCCAAACGTCAACGCCGCTTCCACACCGGCCGACGCGCTCACGAGCAGCGCTACGAGTAGCTGGTCTATAAAAGGGTTTCCGTCGGATGAAGCAGAGCAGACGTATAGAACGTTGAGCAGGTCACCACTCGGATACGAAGAGCGAAGAAAGTATTGGTTGCACAAGAAGCAAAATATATTCCTTTAATTACCCGCTGACGCCAGATTCAGCCCACCAAGCCAGAAGGGAAAAGGAAAACGAGACAATGCAGGGAAAGACGGGTTCCCACCAATATGCATCAAGACCCAGCCAACCATCCATGCCACCAAAAAAAAAAAGAATTTGTCGCTCCGATCCATGCAAAGTAGAAAACGTTTCTCCTGTACAACGCCGCGCCATGCCATGCAAAGATCTAAAGATGAGAGTTCATGCAGCGTGACCTCCGTAGGAATGGGTGCGAAAAGGACCGAAAGATGAGGAAAGAGGATGCGGAGATTTGCTCACAAACCGGAATCGATCTGGTCGGGGACGTGGTTGCCTGTGAAAGCGGACCAATCGCGGCATGTTTGGGCCATGATGCCCGGGATGTTCATGCTGTTGACGATGTCATCGGGGCGCTCGAGGATGTTGATGTAGAGACCGGCGCTCACGTGCCATGCAATGTGGCAGTGGAATGGCCAGACGCCAGGGTTGTCGAGGTCGATTTGGATGACCATGTAGGACGGGGTGCCGTCAGGCTTTGCCGGCCACAGGAGCTGGACATCGCGGCGTTGTGGGTTGCTTCCTCCCTGGACGCTCCCGCTATAGGTACCATAGCCCTCATCGAGTATGTACATGTTGTGACCGTGCATGTGCATTGGGTGGCTGACGGGCACGTGGTTGTAGAGGACCAGACGCACGCTCCTGTTGGATCCGAAGTCGTAAACGTTCCACTCCGGGTCGAACTCGCGGTGGCCCAGCTTGGCCTCGAGCAGAACGGGGTCATTGTAGTCGCCGCGGAAGGAGCTCTTGTTCATGAACCACACGTTTTTAGCCGTGTTGGGGTCGGTTGTGTTCGGACCGAAGGTAATGTCGATGGTCTCGGTAGAAGATGGGTTAGGGGCAGCCATGGAGTAAACCGGAACGGTCTGGGTCAGCTTGTCATTCTGGCATTCAGCTAGACGGCTGGCGTCGATGGTGGAGTTTGTGACAGGCACGGCGTTTTGGTCGGCGTTCTGGTAGTAGATGACAGCCACGGCTTCGGGAGAAACACCGTCGTTGGCATTGCAGCCACCGGCCAGGGTCGAGCGCATCCACACAAGGTCGCCGGACTTTCCGGTGGCCTCAACAACAACATTGGACCTCTGACCAACACCAAGAGTGACAAGGTCGGTCTCGTATGGCTGGACTTCGACGAAGTCGTTGGCGATGACGGTCATCTTGTGGTTGTCGATGCTGAACTTCTGGATACCCTCGGCACCGGCGTTGATGAGGCGGAGGAGGTACTTCTTGCCAGACTCGAAGCTGAATTTAGAAACACCAGCGTTAGGCGTGCAGGCGTTGGTGGTGTTAGCACATGGGTAGTTCATCTTGCCGTTGATCAGGTTGTTGTTGGAGAGCGGAGGAAGACCGGTCTTGGAGTTCATGACCTGCCCGACCAGGTCGAGGTACTCGTCGTGGAACCAGTCCGAGAGGATGACAGGTCCCTTGTCCTCATCGTACTGCGCGTTCGAAGGACCATGGATGATCATAGCTCCGAGGGCACCGCCGGCGTACTGTGCGCTGTAGTGACTGTGGTACCAGGATGTACCGTAAAGGTCGGCCTTGAACCGGTAAGTGAACGTACTGCCTGGGGCGATGGGGCACTGCTGGACTGAAGGAACGCCATCCATCCAAGGAGTGTCCTTTTGCAGAAGACCGTGCCAGTGCAAGCTAGTACCCTCGGTGTCGAGCTGGTTGTGGACAGTGACCTGGATCCAGTCTCCCCAGTTTGCTTCGATTGTTGGACCGGGGAAGCCACCGTTGATGAGGATACCCTGCTTTTCGACACCGTCGGGCTTGATTGTGCCTCTGGAGATTGTGAAGTCGTAAAATCTCGTCATGCCAGTCGTGGGAGCGTCCGTGTAGTAGTTCGTGTTCTGTGACGTCTTGCCTCCCCATGGTGTACCTTGCGGCATAGGCTGGCCGGGTGTATCCAACCACTGGCTCAAGTTTGGTGCCTTGAAAGTGCCGAGCCACGAGTTGCCGTTTGTGTCGCTCTGACCGAGAGCTGGTTTCAGGTTGGCACCTTTTGGCAGGTATGCCGGACTGTTGTAAAGGAAAGCGTTGATACCGCCTTTGCAGACGTTAGCATTCCGCGTTCGAGAAGATGCTGCGAGAAAGCGCATACCTTTGGGCGAGGTTACGGGCGCTGCGATAGTAGCAGCGGCAACCTGAGTGATCACTGCGGATGGGTCGACTGAGAAGGTCGATGCCGCTGCAAAGTCTGCTACTGCTGCTGCTCCCGTACCAGAAGGCAGTGGGCTGCCGAAAGTCGTGGTAAGGGCTGAGAGGATGCCGGCGGCACCCATTCTCCAACGGCCAACCATGTTGATTATTGATTACTAAGGAAAGGGAAAGAAAAAGGAAAAGAAAATCCGAACCAAGACGAGGCAAGGAAAGATGAGGTCGTTTGAGTTGCTTGAGGATGATGATGGAGGACTGGATTGCTGGGCACCAACAGTGAACTTATAGATTCTTGCTCATGCCGTTCCTACGTGCAGTGCCTACCCTTCCGAGAATAGTTCCAGCAGGCCTAGCAGGCCTCTAGGGGGGATCACCGCCAGAATCAAGGTGTGGATACTGCTATGTTCAGGCCCGCCGTCGCCATCATGCATGGTGGCTCACACGAGATGCAGCCCTAAAGAACGGACCCAGTGACGATGCTCGGGAGTCACCGTCTGAGTTTCTCGAGGCAGCAACGCATCGCGAAGCAACGTTAGGGTCTGGAGAGTGTGCTTGCAGGTGGCTGTGAGTGTTGGTGACTCCCATGGGATGCACTCCTGTCAGCCGTGTAAGGAACGCTAGCCAGGACGCCTAGAGCTTATTTCCATGTGGGAGCTGTGGCTTGACATGCGCGAACCTGGCTGGCGGGCAGAAGCGAAGTGCAAAGGCCCAGTTTAGCACGATAGATGTGGCGTCTTTCCGAAGACGGTAAACGCAAAATAAGCGACTGACCAACAAGGCTGAGTGAGGCGCCAGTCAGCGAGCGGATATCCTACCGAGCGGGCCCAGGCCTTTCGGCGGGCTGGCTGATGCTCACAGGGACATGAATCGCTTGATCCGCCAAAGAAACCAGGCAGGATGCGCCTGTGATGTCAAGATGGAACGTCAGTGGGATGCAGAAAAGACCTGGGGCCGAACTTGTGCAGCCTTGTGGCTCAGCCATCGTGAATAGCATGCGAATTCGGAGCCTATGCGGATGAGGCGTAGAGCCAACAATCCTCCTCGCCGAGATGCCGCAGCATGTTCGAGCCGCAGCATGTTCGAGCCGCAGCATGTTCGAGCCGCAGCATTTCTGCATGCGCATGCATTGTGAAGCACGACGTTCAGGGGCAAGGCATTATGGCTAAGATATTTCCGAAGACAAGGAGCCGCTTGTAGAAGATTCGCATTGTGGATCTGAGTGCTGTGAGACATGTAGAAGACACCAAGCTGAGCTAATGAGCGGAGAGGAGGAGCTGAAGTGCGGATAGACAGATAGACAGCCAGGACAAGGGCTTTGGTACTATTTTTGGTAGTCGAACTAAGCCTTTTCTAAATACTAGTCGCCAAGTCGCTGCCTCGCTGCCTCGCTGCTCCTCTTCCTCTCCCTCTTCCTCTTCCTGTCTCCCGATGTACAAAACAACCAAACACACAGATTACGCTTGAAATTGCTGAAGCAGACAACATCTGTTTTGTTGGCGTGGGGAATAGACACTTTTAGGCAGCCTTCATCGCAGTGGCTTGGAGACATCACCAGCCGGACTGGCGGGCATGAGCCACATGATATCAACACACAATAGTCCACGACACGGTCTCGTGATGCCAAATTTCGAAAGTAATCAAAAAGCTGTCTTGCTACCTGTAATTGGGAAAAAACCATCTGTCTCTACCCCGCCTTCACCGCTCTCACAGTGCACTTGCCCTCTTCCCGTGATTCCTGCATCCTCATAATCTTTCCACATTCCCAAACGTTACATTCGTTTCTCCTCGACTTACATTATGCGGGACTCTACTCATTTCAACAGGCAGGCACCCGTGAACATCTGCCATGTGAGCTTCACTCACGCAGGTATTCCTGTCCCCATCTCACCGATTGCATGTCCACCTTCTTCCCCTATGCTTTGCTGTTTTCGCTTCGGGCGGTAATTGCGTGGAGCTTTGCGTACGGCGGCTCTTTCGGGAGACCACAGAAGCAACGCCTGCGGCGGGTTCTACCATGGTGTCTAGCGAGTTTGGTGTTGTAGTCGTACACCCATCCTGTGCTTCACCTGTTCGGGAAACCTCTGCCCTTCAAAAACCAGTACACTTGGACCTGGCACTTTGGCAATGGATTCTCTCTGCTCACGTCCTCCTATTAGCATATTGATCTCTCACAGGAGCGATCAACGCATTGTCGTTACGATGCTGACGATTGACTTGCTTGTCGGGGACATGGCAGGTCCCCATTGGGTAGTCCCTTCGATAAGAGCGGCTGGTTCGGATCCAGCAAGTGCCGTTCCTTTTGCCATCATCTCTTCTGCGTCTCTTGTGTCCTTTTACCCCCAGAGTTCGTCTACTCTATCTGACTCCCCAGTCCAACACCACTCCAAAAACGTCAGCGGCCAACTGTACGAGACGGGACTGGTCTCGATAACACACAAAAAGTCTTAGTCCAGCTTGGCACGTTTCCACTCTTGAGCAGGCGCAAGTAAGCGGTTGTTGCTCTCTTCGATAAGTCAGGTGAGGAGAAACGGGATAGCTCTTTGACAGTAGGTGTCATGAGATCCGGTACACTGCTGGCCAAATTTGAGAAGGAAAGCAAAGAGTGTAGAGCTGAGGCCTGCAACCTGAGAATAGCGTAGGACGGCGTAAGCTCTTGAGATTAGTACGGATCCAGATACGCTGTTAATCCAACCACCCCCGATGATGCCACCTGCAATCGTATACTCACGCCCTTTAGCAATGCGTGATCGCTTTGGGGCATCCGCGATGTTTCAGGACAACTAAAGAATGTCCGTCTAGTCTTCCTTGTTGCGGTTGGACTAGACTGTTTTCCTCAAGTGATGTGGAAAGTGTCGTGACTGGACTTGCCTGTTGCGGCTGCTGAAAAGGGAATGAGCCTCGAGCGTACCTGCCCCAGTCAGAAGCCGGGAAAAGAAGGTAAAGTAGTGGTTCATCCAGAAACACAGAGTAATGTATGCGCGTCGTCAGTGACGCGGTTAGTGTGCGCAACTTCTCTCCCATTCATGGTGGTACAAAAACCGGATCGGACTGGTCCGGGGATCATTCAGAAAGTCCTTTACTCCAGACTCCGTTTCCCAAAAATCATTTCGCCTGGAAGACTTCCTATGGCAACCCATTCCAGCTCATCCCGTTCCCATTTCCTTCCGCCAAATTGCGCCGAGACAAAGAAAGACCCGGCCCGATCCAATGGTTCCACCTGGATGTTTCCTGTTCCATTGGTATGCGTATCCATTACGAAGGGCCATCATCATGTCAAGACGGCGGACGGTTTCATCCCTCTACTGCTTCTCCTCTCCCTCCACCGGACCTAGGTCTTTCTCGCGGGTAGTCGCGGGCTTTGCGAATAGTGAACGTGGCTTGATCGGCCTAGAGACGAGGTTGTAAGTACGGACCTACAAGATTGGCGATAGCTGAAGGGGGCAAACGTACCCCTTGTTTATCTGTTTCTGCTTGAAGCTCGACAGCTTCTGGCTAGCGGGGCTCATGATGGCGTCGGAGGGAGATACGTATGACTGCGAAGGCTTTCTGGATAGCAGCAACCGTGTCAGTGATCCATCGTTTGCGCTGCGCTTGCGCCATCCTTCGGGCTGCGAGAGCATGGTTCAATAGCTGAGGGTGTCTTGGAGTAGTAACGCACCCATTCTCCTCGTTCATGCGCTTCTCGAACATCTGGCGGTGGAAATCCATGCTCTTAGGCTTGTTCTCGCCGCCATTGCCCTGCTCTTTGGTGTTGAATGGATTGCCGGACTGCTGGCCTGGGGTATCTGTGTCGCGGTCCGCGAGGACGTTGGAGGACATGTCGATAGGACTAAGTTGGAGTTTTGGGGGTTTCCACGTGGAGGATGTGCAGAATGTTGTACTTTGGATTCTCCCGATCAGTTGGTGTGCTCGTTGATATCTCGCTGTGGTTTTGTCAGTTATGGGGTTGTAGTATGGGTGATGATGTAGTGGGCAGGAGCGAAAGTCAACAAAGCCCGTTTCCCAGACATTTCTTGGCGTTTCACATGTGAAATGTTATGACTCTTCCATTGCAAGCGACCGCATCCATTCAAGATTATTTATCATAAGAATGAGATGTATGACTGCGAATCTCAACCGTACTCTATGCCCTCCTGAAACCACTGCTCTCCCGGAGCCAGGTGGAGAAATCCTGCATTCCGGGATATCTCTTCTTAAGCGCCGCCACGTCCGCTCCAAATCCTTGCGCCTTGAACCAATCGAACATGATGCCCAACTGCTCTCTCAGAACCAACCTGATGGCTGAACCGACCAGTCCAAATGTAGTGGGCATATCCTTGCCAGTCTGACTCTGGAAGATCTTGTTCGCCTCGGCCGGCGAAAGCTCGTCCCCAGCAAGCGACAACGATCTGTTGCGGTACTCGGTGCTCTCTGCATTGAGAAAAGCATCAGCCGCAACCTTCCCAACGTCCTCCGAAGAGATCAGCTGCAGCTTCCGGTCGCGTCCATTCTGATACCACATCGTCGCGAAAGCCTTGCCGATGAAGTCAGGCGTTAAGTTCTCCATAAACGCAACCGGACGTAGAATCGTCCATGTCATTCCCTGCTTGCTGGCCGCTGCCTTCTGCTGGAGGTCCCTTTCGATATTAAACTTGGATACGAAATGCGGCACACTAGTCGGGTCTTGCTCGCTTCGCTCATTGCCACCCCGGTCGGCGGATGTGTAGACGATGTGCTGGACTCCGGCTTCCACAGCTGCTGCCGTGAGCGCTTTGCCGTACTGCTCTTCCTTCTCTGCGTTCGGCAGAGGCAACTGAACTGAGAAGACGCCCCATGGGTGCTCGATCTGCTTGAAGATGGCAGTACAGTCGTTCAGATCACCCTCAATCACGGAGATGTTGGGTTTGGAGGTCAGAGCTCGCGCGCCTCGAGATGTCTTGTCGCGAGTAAGGGCATAGATGTGAAAAGGTTGTGAGGATTCTGATAGCAATGCTCGTATTACGGCACCGCCCTGCTTTCCTGTGGCTCCTGCGACCAGAAGACGGCGTGGGGCGCTCATACTGATCGAACTTTGGGGCCCCTTGTAAACAAAATCGAAACCGTGTTCCTGGTTTGTGTATAACACGATGCTTAGGACAGCTTGAATAGAATCAAAGACTCAGAAATAGAGATGCTGCTTGCCTTGTCTTCAACATTGCTGCTACTGTACGCCAGACTCGAAATACTTATACCATTACCCTGTAGTTCGTGTGCTGCGAAGCAGATGGAAGGCGGATAGATTTTCGGGATGCGGGAAACCAGAGGTAGGATCAATTCTGGAGGGCGGATGAATACAAATCCCGCCGGCTTCGACGTGTGGCTGTGGGATGGACGCGGAGCGATCAAGAGTCTTGGCTGGGTCGGGCTTGGATAGTTTGTCTACACGATCGGACATCCTCTTCCCCAGACCAGACTTACCATTGGGTTGGCAGCCCTTCCCAAGCCCTTGACCATGGCAAGGTAGTCGAGCTGTGCCGCCTTCAATGCAAGAAGCGACGATAAGGGCCGTCTATCCGAACGGTGCTACATACATAAACTACCGCATCCTGTGTCGTGCTGGCAGCAAAGTGTTTCACAACACAGACCAATAAATAGCCTGACAGATACAGGCGGGGTTCGTGTTTGTGTTACTCCGCTGCTGTTACTCCGGTCGCCGCTCACAAACGACCTTCACTAAACTCGGCATCAAGAATTAGAAATTCAGAGGGGCTTCACGGAAGCAAAAGTAAACGGGATCGGTCAGATTCGAACGCGGCATCTTCACGACGTGCAAGGAGTTTCGTAATATTGACCAGTCGAATCACAATCCCCATGAGGCCCGCAGGATCATGCCCCGCAGTGTGAGCCAAGGTGGTGTTGCTGCCTTCAGCGTCACCGCCTGGCGCTCTCGCTCTCAGGTCCCGATGCACAGTAAGCCGCTTTGTGGAAGTACACATTAATGCGATTGTCTGGGATGGGTGTCCTCAACAGCAAACTTGGCTGACTGACGGTTGTCCAAAGGCAGCGGCATCATTACTCAGGCACCAACAGACCTAGATGTAGGTTCTTTGGGCTTCAGACCATTACAATGCAGATGAGCAGTTCGGGTTGCCGCCTCAGCACAGCAGGCAGTCAGCAAGTCGGACTGACAATTGAAACACACTCAACTTCTCTCACTGTTCCTGGCTTGATGAACCTTCCACAATCGTGCCCGCGCCCAGGTGCCTTCGTCAATGGCCATGAGCCCAACCGCATATTGGATGCTCGTTCGAACGAAACCCGCATCAAGTACGAGAAGGCCGAGGGAAAGCTCCATCGAGCCATGGCTGTCCCTAACAGAAAGAAAACCATGTAGGCTCAGAGGTTGTGCCTTGTAGGTCAACCACGGGAAGCAGATGGTGGGGCACGTACGACAGCCACTTTACTGCGTGCAGAACAGAACAATGGTTGGAAGCGTGGATGTCAATGGTGGTCTCTTTTCAGAAACAGGAGGACCGTCAAGTGGAATGTCCGCAGCGTAAAGGGTTGGCACTCATATCACCCAAGATCAGGACTCTGCTGAATATCTGGGTGTGACTGTTGCCTTCTGGGCCTGCCGCATCAACAGAACGAATCGCTGGCACAGCGAACGCCTACCTTTCAAATCAGATTGTACTCAAAGTCCGATATCACTGTTCATCACTGTTCTCTTCGTCATCCAGGCTGTATAGAGAGGGGAGGTCATACATGTATACGTTGAAGCTCGCAGATGCCTGGCCTTGGAGCACTACTTGTCTAGGAAACCGATCTGCAGTCCGGCGAACCTCTATCGAAGCAATTGCCGAAAACGATGCGCTGAACGCAGACCTGCCATGATTTAGCACAACGTCCTAAGAATCCTGGCTGATGGGTGTATTGCCTTCTCTGGATGTTTGCTCATCAGACGTCTCCTGAAGATAACGACCGAGGAGTGGGGTCTGAAGAACTCTGACCATGTATTACACGTTGTCTGATGATCAGGATGACCCGCCGCATGTGCTGTAGTAGGCAGGAATCATGTACTGCTAAGAATATGCTAGAGATACTACCAACCTATGTGTGTGCGAAGAGTTGATCATGCGTCAAGGATCGACAGATCTCACAGGTTGTCTGCGCTGTGTACTGCGGGTGAAGGTTGACCGCATCCCTGAGCAGGTGCTATTAAGTTCACTGACCTTCGTTGTACGATTCCATAGCCAGCAAAGGTCCTCTCGAATCGCTTGCGTGGACCAACAACGAACCCTAGTGTACGTGCGTAGTGGTATGGACGAACCTGGACATTTGGGGAAAGGATTGGCTTCGAATTGATCGGTAGTTTTGGGGAATTGTCCGAGTTGCTGGAGCGTAGCTAGTGCCATGTCTCAACCGGATTTTGGTTAGGTAAATCGAGTTACCGACTCATGAGGCAGCGAGGGCTACATTTATTAGTCGACACTGCAAGCACATGAGGTTTGCTTCAAGTCCTCATGGCCAGTAATCGGCCTCGCACAAGGCCTGTTTCAGACACGGATTTTCCAAGCGTACCACCTCGTCACGATCGACTTCTGTGGAGCCCTCTGCAGGTTCGTAACTAACGCCAGTGGTGTGGATCAGAACGTGTGATTTCCCACTCCACGTGTGCTTGTGCCCTGCGCTAATGGCTGTTTCCGCTGTAGTGAATGTCGCTCAGTCCCTTCACACGTTCGTTGGACACGGTGCCATCGACTACAACATCAGTATGGCTGGACGTTCTAGCGCGCGGGGCCGACTTGGAATGTTGTGCACACCAACCTCTGGTCAGACGACAGGAGGGTGCGGTCTGGTTTGGTGTGGGAAAAGAGCCTCATCTGGACACTCAGATCGCGACCCCTGCGACAAGCGAAGCATTATTTTGCCTTGTTTAGGCTTGATGGCAGGTCGTTGATGCCGCATCCTGTGACGCATGCGGCTGCCCCTTCCCGTCTCCAGGAGATGGCACTTGCAGACCCCGTTGGTCGCGAGAGGAAGAGCCTCGACCATTGAGTCTATATTCCCGGGCCGATAAATGGTCGGCAACACGCAGTTCGTAGTCCGTCGTCTACCAAAGCCTCTGGCTTGAACGGATTTTAACTCCTAGGACACACGTACTCCTATAGGAGCTGGCGGCGCCGCGAGCTAAAACCTTATCGGGCCACCGTTCACTCAACCACCGCCGTTAACAACCAGAATGCAGGGAGAGTAGTAGGCTAACAGTGCTGTGCATGCGCTTTGGGATTTGTAAGGCAGCCCTCAATGGCTTATAGATGAGGATGTGATGCCGCCATTATGTACCGACTCGGGCAGGCAGAGCACAGCGCGGGGCGTGATAAGATAGTGTGCAAGCCACGCTTCAATAGTCGTGTTGATCGAGAATCCCAGTCACCTGCGAACGCTTCACAACTTCCATCCCCAAACGTAGTGCCGAAGGTGGGGGTGAGGAGGCTGATGGTGGGAAAGGAGACGATGATTTGGTACGCTGTTACACGGTAGGGATCGACGATTCAAGACTTCCCTAAAACCTGCAGGAATGCACGCCGCTTCGCGCCTACTGGTAGCGCAGAGCCGCAGCGATCCCCGCGACCCACGACCCGCGGTCGCGCCTCGTCTCGTCCTACCGCGAACGGTGGTTGGTTGGCTGGCCCGCTAGTCCAACTTGCAACATGCTATACTCTTATAGAGCAGCCACAGCGCAGCTTCAGCGGAAACACCTGCTCTTAATAATAGGCATCTATGAAGCGGCGCGCTCTCAAAGTTTTGCGTTTAACAGAAGCGACTATATGTAGGTACTAGGTACGCCACGCTGCTGCTGACGTTACCGCTCAACCGGGGAAAGCCGGAATCGTGCGCAGCGCCGAGAAAACTCGCCGTCAAGCAGCGGCAGGCAAATGCAGGCGAGACCTGCAGCCATCTACGGCTAGAACTCCGCAACGCCTGGCATGTAGGCAGTTAATCGTTTGTCTCATACACCTAACAAATCTTCCGTAGAGATAGGTATTCACGGTACCCGATATGTTGATGTACCGAGTAGTAGACAAGTCAGCGAGCGCTGGTCCACCGCTTCCATTGCGACGAACAGGTGGGCTGAAAAGAGTGGATTTCCGTCAAGACTTCAAACGTCGTACGGCTTCGTCCTTCCTCCAAACCTGCCGAATAAGTCGCATAGTAATGGATACCGAAATGTACGGTGCGGGATTCACACGGTATAGCCTAGCCAAGGGCGAGGCTTGGTGTTCCGTCATGCGCAGGTAGGCGGCACTGAAACTCGCTTTTTGCCCCTCAGGTGTGATTAGCAAAGCATACGTGATGCTGCTGGGTTCCTTTACTTCCCTGTACACCGATGATGAACTGTGTGCTCAACACACAATGTCGGCGAGGATGTCCTGTTCCACGCAGATTAGGCTCTATTAGCGAGCGTCAGGCCCAATGACAACCTTGCGTGCAGGCAGGCATGCATGACAGTATACTTTGATAAGCTGTTGAAGCGGAGTCGGACGATAGGCAAGGCGTCTTGGATGGTGAAGCAGAATGCTCACTACCCAGCATCGGGGTCTGGATGGCCGGTTCCACGGTGACAAGCACGAGCGTCAGTTGTGTATAAGACGAACGTCAAGCTCGCCATCGACCATGCCTTTCGGAGTCAGCTTGCATACCAGCGTAAGCTGCGAGCCAACTCGACTCGTGAAGTCTTCCATTGATGAAGCTCAATCGTCGCTTGGCGGTTGCGGCCGAGATGTCCGGTTCCACAATGCTGGGCTTCGGCTGTCATACGGACGTCAAGCTCGACGACATCCATACCACCTTCAGGGCAGAGCGTACATAGCAGAGTAGCAGTGTAAGCTGTGG
This sequence comes from Taxawa tesnikishii (nom. ined.), assembly GCA_030247885.1. NCBI lineage: Eukaryota > Fungi > Ascomycota > Dothideomycetes > Dothideales > Taxawa tesnikishii (nom. ined.). The sequence goes on from JAPDRO010000004.1 coordinate 188,948, forward strand.
AAACGGACTCCGACTCATCGGAAAGGCGAGGAAGGATGGGAAATCTTCGATTCTCGATCAAGCTTGCCCATCGCATAGTCTGAAAGTACGGGCCCACTTGGACAGAACGACAGGGGTGGCGCACAAGGTGGAATTTAGAAGACCCCGCGCAGAGTAGGTTGTGCGCGATTTGCAGGACATGACTGATGGGCAGCGAGGGGCTGGTCAGCGGTATAGGGCGAAGGCATACCTGTGGATTTATGTCAGAATGACAGCAGGATGCTCCGACGCGGCTCAGAAAGCGTGCCCACGAGGGAAGTTCAGGCGAGGCACACCATGCGTCCGGGCCCCCATTGTCAGCGCCGATCGTGGGAGTCTGCTGTGATTTGCTGTGCGCGTGCGCTGTCCCAATCTTTGCGGTTCCAATCACTCGACTTCAACCAATGCGCGCCCCGGCATGCCTGCCTGCCTGCCTGCCTGCCTGCCTGCCTGCCTGCCTGGCTGCATGCATGGATATGGCTGCGCGCCGCACTTGTTTGATCCTGTCCCATCCATTGTCTGCTGCCCATCCGTTCCCGTGTGCAGGCTCTCAATGCTCGACCAGGCTAGGCTGGAGGTAGTACACGGTAGGCTGTAGGCCTCTTCCTGGCCATCCCACCCGTGCGGTCTGCATCAGGCCGTTGGAGCGCAGCGTACTAATGCTAATGCTCGCATGCATAAGATGGGCGTTGGCCTGCGCGCGCACGCTTACATCACTGGCTTCGCGCGAATCTGCAACGTCCATCGCTCGTCCCAATCCTCTTCGCCCGCATCTCTCGATCTGCAGAAAGCCGCCGTCGCTTGTCTTCCCCATCACCTGGCCCGCCCTTGCTGCCCTTACTGCCCTTGCTCGCTTCTCTCTCTCTTCCCGTTTTGCCTAGCCTGCTCGGTAGGTCCGCCGCCTCACTGGTACAGTAGCGGTAGCGTAGCGCGTGCATCGCGATGGGATTAGCGTCGCTCCCCACAGACTTTCGTCATCCCTGACCTCTGAACCCCGGCCGGGCACGTTGTGCAGACCAATGCGAGAGTTCACCATCACACGCTCGCCAGCCTGGCCAATACTTCAAGTACCCCATCCCATGGAGCGCTTCTATTTCTGCTCTCAGTAACAGGGAAGCTTTTGCTCCATATCGCCTTCTCCCCGACCAACTTCTTCTTCGCCCGATCCGTACGCGAATTCGTCTTTCTTCATAAGTACCTGTTCCCTTCTTTATACCATCGGAGCCTCAATCCGTGCCCGCTTCGATACACATTGCCGGAACCAGCCCCGTCAAGCCCGGTTTCCTTTCACGGCTCCTCATTCTCATACAAGCATATCATCTGTCCTTCAAGCACATTGCGACATGGCAGCTGTGCTAGCACAACCACAGCCGGGCAACCTGCTGCAACGCCGTATGAGCCAGGCCCAGTATGCTCCCTCTCTGGACGTCGCCGGCTTCGTGAACGCGTACAGCATGACTCTCAAGCCGACAACGACCACAACATCAGACGGACCACCCGCCGGCACCGTCTCAATGCCGCCACCACCTGCCCAATTCCCAGCGCCCGCCATGGAGGCACCGGCGCCCATGAACGTCTTCTCTGGAACTGGTTTGCACTCGAACGCTATGTCCTTTCAGCCCAACCCTCTCGCACTTGACACGACCTTCACCAATCCATATAACTTCGCGACAACCTTCAATGCCAGCATACCAACCATGCCTTCGATGGAGCCGGCAAATACCTGGCCCAGCTCCTATACCAATGTTCCATTGGCCCCTATCAACACGCAACTGCGGAGCAACAACCTTCCAACCTATTCAAGCTCGCCAATCATAAAGTCGGAGGATCACTCGCCGGTTCAACCGAGTCAAGTATTTTACGATGCTTCTTCCTACTCTTCGCAAGTGGAGAGCTCAAGTCCGACAGGTTCGGACGACAGCAACAACGTTACCTTCTCTACCGACGTGGATACTCTTATGAGAGCCATTCAATCCAAGACCAAGCCAGCGGAGGAAAGACAGGCAAAGAAGGAGCCAATCTCACCGCTGACTTCAAGCCCTACGAAGCCCAAGAAGAGATACCAGTGTACCGTGCCGGACTGCAACAAGTCGTTCTATCAGAAGACACATTTAGAGATCCACACACGTGCTCATACTGGAGTGAAGCCATTCGTAAGCAATTTTCTGGCTTCGATGTTCCGACCCAGACACTGACGTTGCCTCTCACAGCTTTGCAAAGAACCCACCTGTGGTCAGCGATTCTCTCAATTAGGCAACCTGAAGACACATGAGCGGAGGCACACCGGCGAACGCCCATACAGTTGCGACATTTGCGGCAAAACCTTCGCACAGAGAGGCAACGTGAGAGCACACAAGATTGTTCACACATCGGCAAAGCCCTTCACATGCAAGCTCGACAATTGCAACAAGCAGTTCACTCAATTAGGCAATCTGAAGTCACATCAGAACAAGTTTCACGGAGAAACAATCCGCCGACTGAAGCAGCGATTCGAGAACTTCAAAGAAGGCGACGTTGTGAGCACCTGGGAAAAGGAGATGTGGGAGTACTTCGGCGGCTTGTACAAGAACTGCAACAAAGGCATCAAGGGTCGTGGCAAGGACCGACGTATCAGCAACACCGGGCTCAACATGGGCTCCGTCCCTCCTAAGGATGAGGACGCTTCCAGACGCAACAGCTACGCCAGCGTTGCATCGACATCGAGCGGCTACTCCGTCACCGACATGTCGCCTACCACGAGCGGTTTCAACATGGGTATGCCTGTGCCTGTTCCCGTGTTTGCCACGCATCAAAACATGCGGATGTTTTGAGAATGCTCGTTGACTTTTTTTCTGTTGCTTGCGCTTTCTTTTACGATTCAACGATACCACGGTGGTTTACATGATACGGGCTTTACGACATTTTTTTTAGGGAGCATACATGGCGTTCACAGGCGCAGGTAAACTTGGAATCGCTAGAGCAGTCGATCCAGTATAAATCCTGTATAAATCCTGTATACTGTGTGAGGAGGCTTGTATGATTAGTTGTACGGCATTCGTCTTTTGGCATCATATATGCGTTGACAATTATCTGCTATGAAGCAGTTATCGAGCTCTCGTCCAACTGCCCATGTGATCTTCATCCCACGTCAGTTTCCAAACCTTCAACAGGGCGCGCCGTTTAGCGCTTACAGCGTCACGTCTACTCATGATCCACTGCGCATAAGATACATAGGAGAACCCCACGACTACACGGCGGAAACGGTGGTTCAATTGCGCAATGCCAACATGTTTACAGACAATGCTCGTGCGTCGCATCTATTGAGCCCACCACTACTTCAAAGTTACGAGCCCACCACCTCGCTTAGCAGATGTTTTCAGGGGTTTCTGATTATGTAACATCTACTAAAGTCATGTAGCTGACTCGTGCAGACTTGGCTCTAAATGTTTCGTTTGTAATGAAAGCACTTAGGAATCTATGGAGAACAAGAGTTCTTAGGGAATTCATAGTCAATGATAGCATGCATAATTAGCATACTTATGCATACATCTTAGACGAATGAGAAGCCGCTAGCCATATCGACTCATGACTTGAATCATGACATCTTTTTGGCGTGATAAAGTAGCCTTAGTAATACAATTACGGTAGTAAGCGAGGTGGTGGGCTCGTAACTTTGAAGTAGTGGTAGGCTCAATAGATACGACGATGCTCGTGGCATACGAGACACAGCGGTAAGTGGGGCCCAGGCGATCCGCATGGGTTCATCCACACCAATCCACGCAGGAGCAGGAAACCTCCATCGGGAGGAAGGACTGCACGGGATGAGGTGAGGTGAGGTGAGATGCCGACGAGTCATGACAGCCTCGTATCATCAGATCGGTCTCGAGCAACACACGGGATCTCGACTGATTGACTGCGGAGAAAGAGGTTCGGAGCAACTTTGGCGGGAAACTCTACGTCATATAGGTTTCTGCCCCAGTAGTGTGCGGCTAAGGGAGATTGCTGTTGGTATCAAGTGAAGTGACCGCGTGTAGACGGCTGACTACGCCGCTTACGCGGCCCAACCTTCGATTCACTGTACAGACTAAAGGCTATGCATCAAGTCGGCTTTGGCTGCATGATTAGACCGCCAAAAGCTTACAAGCCTGTGCCACTAACCACTCCGTGAGACCCTCTTAACAACGGGCCTCTCCCACCAACTCCATCGCGTCCCGATCCTTAGCATCTGGGATATCCCAGGCGCGATCGAGATCGTATATGCAGGTTGAACATCTTGGATCCGACTAATAAGGATGCGATGAAAAGGGGACAGAATGACAGGTTTCCCTGAGTCATACCCCAGCACCTTCCTGTTTATCCAGCACAACGCATATCCGGCTGTAGAGGTCTTCGAAGATCGGGAACAACCTTTTCGACTGCGCTGCAAACTCGGCTCTACATATCTACTGCCTCCAGGAACCGGGCGCCATCGCCGCTCCTGTCCTGTTGCGTCAATCTCACCCGCTCGAACTTCATGCTTTCTACAACGACACACCTTCTCTCAGGTGCCTGACTGACCGCCCGTGGTGTAGATAAGCTCGGAAAGAACCTTGGACGACCTGTCAGATGCATTGCAGGGTTTTACCCGCCCGGTTCCTCTGCTTCGGCTTCTTGCATGACACATATACGGACAGCCTGTCCTGCTCCCCGTCAAACGTGTTCCCACAATCGGAGCAGGCTGCGACAGGTTCGTTCGAAGCCAGGATCGAAAGCTCCCGCGCCAACCTCGTTGGATGGCCACGCTGTGGCTGACGAGTATGCTCGAATCAAGGTTCAGTGTATCGTGGACCGCGATCAAGGTTGGAAACAGGTTGCTGGTGTTCAGCGACTCGCGCGGCCAATCATGTGTTTCGTTAGGCGTTTATTCTGGAGATGATCTGGCTTCATGACAACAACAGCAACACTCTTGACATGACCCTGGAGCAACTCAGGAGACCATTGGAACGGTCAACGTGGATGTAATGCGCACCTCTTCAGGAAGAAGCCTCATCTGTCCTCGTGTGTTTTTGGAGCCGGACACCTGACTGTCGTTTTCGACCCCGTTCTTATCTCACGACAACAACACACCCATTCACTTGTTTGGTTTGTTCCTGGATGCAGGGCACGCAGTTCGCGTACGGTGGGAAAACTGGAACGACCCTGCAGATGTTCGGTCGAACTCTGGTCTTCACGATACCCCAGGGCAATCTTTATCCTTTGGTCGGGTGTCCTGCTCCCCGTATGTACACCCCACGCACTAATCTGAAACAGCATTGGTCATGCATCGTGCAGCATGCAGACACGACGAGTCAATAGTGGCAATGCCGTCCCACACCCGGATCGCATACCTACCGCTATTCGAGAGCATTCTTCAACATGTGTCCAACCATTTGCTGCTCGGTGAGTCACTCCGGAACCGTGATCTTCTGCACATGACCATGCAAAAGCAGCTTCGCTTGACGAGTTGTCGGCAGGAAGCGATACGGACAGCATCTGACAATCTCCATGTCATCACTCAGACGGTCGATACCTGTGCGGAGTGGGCGGTTCGCTTGGTCGTGGGTTCTACCGGTAGCTGTTCAAGTGGCCACGAGGAGACTGAACTGGAATTCCCTTAATCGGTGACTGGACTTCAGCAGCCGCAGTACGCAAGACCGCATCGGGACTTCAGACAAACGTCGGATCACCCCCATATCTTGTCCTTTGTTACGGATGAGACTGTGCGACTCGCAAAGGGGCAAGTTCTGTCCTGACATGCTCAGCGTCCCTCGCGGATCTTCCTGGCAGAAGACCGCTATCATGCGGCTTTCGCTGTGCCAGACCATCACTGTCCGACCCTTCGTTCAGCTACGTAGGGACGGGCGACAGAACACCTCTGTGTTGACCCACCGTCGCACTATCGTCCGCTACCTATCCCTTCCAGGAAGGCAGCTGTGCTAGAAGCCTCGCTACCGCGCCTATCTATTGTTCTAAGCTAAATACTGTCAAGAGAGGTTGGGGATTGCCGCGGATCGGGAATCCGCAAAAGAAGAGATGCAGTGGCTTTGCCAGAGTGCCAGAGTGACAGGATATCAAAGGTCGAGTGCCCTTGTCGACTTGTCAGTCGGCTATCCTCGTCGTCAGGTGGTGTTCAAGACTGCATCCCAAAGTATCGACTTTCGATTCCGTTGAGCTTCCAGGAAACCTATCGGCACTCTCTTCGTCACAAGCAACATGTGGTATGTCGACTAGATGTCAAGGCCAAGAGCAGATGTATCTTGGCATATCGTTCCGTTGTATGGCTGTATATTGTCTAAGGGAACTGTCACTTTGTTGCTTCCGTAACACCCCGCGTAACACTCAGCGCATTGTATGACCACACGGCCCAGGCAACGAGGGCGGTGAAGTGGTTAGCATGACAAAGAGTCTTGCTGTGAGTAGAAGCGTGCAGGAACCCGTTTGTCGACTGCTTGCATTTCGGCGCTGGCCGCCTTGCTAACAAAGATTTACGATCGATGGCGCCTCTCCGTCGAAGACTCATATAAGTGAGAGTTGAGATAGGATACCGGTGAACGCCATGCTGACGACCTCTAACCCCATCTGGCCTGCCTAGGCTGAAGCGGAAACTGGGAATGTTCGGTGGTCCCGGAGTCCGGATGATCTCACAAAGGATCATGGCTCGATAGTCCTAAGTGTTTTCAAGAATGAAGTCTATCGAGAACAGGCAGAAACAAAGGTCGCAGGGACTGACAATAAGCGTCTGTTCCATGTTCCTCCTGAACGTATAGCAGATCCCATTCGAGCATTCGTTTTTCTGTTGTTGTTCTATGATGCTGTTGGCTCGCAAGAGCAGTTGACAGTTTAATTAAATAGCCACGAATGCGCCATGACCTCTGATATTCTCATAACGTACGATGGTGTTCACCTTCTTCACATTTCCAAGATCCCTTCTTTCCAGGAAAACATCATGCAGGATATTTCTATGCATCATCCTACACAGATTTCGGCATCTTGAGCCCACCAAAAACCAATCCACAAACGCCCACCATACCCGCTCCACCGATCGCATATGCCACATCGCGCCCGGCCCACCAATACAGAGAACAAAAGATGAGAGGTCCCAAACTCCTCCCCGCCTGACCCCAAGAGCGGTGATTACCCAACTTCTCGCCTCTTTCGCCCGCCGCCGCTTCAAACGAACTCAAGCTGTTCAGTCCCGTGACAACCGTCGCGCTTGTCACAGCCAGCAGCGCCGCGGCGCCATACAGCTGCCTCTCTGTCTCCAGTCTGGCCAGGAGGAAGAAGGCGGCTGCGCAGGCGAGGACGCCGAGCTGGACGACGCGCAAAGGCTTCAGTCGCCGCGTCACGCCGCCTTGCAGGATCGAGGCCACGAGTCCGATGAAACCGAGCAGTTTTCCATTCTGAGGGGATGAGTAGGCGAAGAGATCGTAGGTCATAAAAGAGAGGGAGAATTCCATGCCCGAAAAGAAGAAGACAAAGATGAAATGTGTGAAGTTGAGCAAGAGATGCGAGTTCGTCCGCTGGTGCTTGACCTTGTTGTCGCCCACAGCCTTCTCGCTTGCAGACCCGTTCTCTTGCTGTGCCTGCGGCAGCGTCTCCGGCAGCGCGTAGTAGAGGTAAATCGTCTCGACGACGATCAGGAACAGCGAAAACCCAGCCGCAGTAGCGAACGGGTTGGCCTGAACGGATGTGACGTTGGCCAATGCAGCCCCCAGCGCCGGACCGAATGTGAATGCGACACTGAATGCCGCACCTACGAGAGCCATTGTCGCACCTCGTTGCTTGTCATCGCTGATGTCCGTCGCAATCGCCAGTGCAAGTTGTACATTTCCCTCGCTTAACCCTCCTATACGGGGTATAAGTATCACCTCCAACAATACTGCCGCAGATTCACTCACCAACAATGCGGCTGGCCAAGAAGGTCCGGAAATCAGACGCTGCAACCCACAGCGCAACGCTGAGAATGTTGCCGCACATAGACCATAGCAGAGCTGTCCGACGTCCGTAGCGGTCCGAGAGCGTGCCGATGACGGGCGAAGCGATGGACTGGCAGAGGGAGAAGAGCGACCCGAGCGCGCCGCCTAGGAGAACGATGTCGTAGCGGTCATTGATCGGGCGCGCAAAGCTGTTCTTGTAGGCATTGAGGAGATTGAGGACGCGTGTGAGGAGCGAAGGGTTCGATGAGAGCGAGGATGCGGTGCTGTCTTGGGCGCGGTAGAACTCGAGGAGCTGTGGGAACAGGGGAGGATGAAGGTGAACGAGATCTTGGAAATGCTTTGTTAGTCGCGCTGGAGCTGGTACCGGGAGGACACACATACCAGGTCAAGTAGAAGGGATATGAATAGGACCTTCAGCACCTGCTTGCGCCGGGCTGGCGCGACAGGAGCCTGCTGGGCCATGGTGAGATGTTCTCGAAGCTGACCGTCCAGCGGTCAGAGTGGAGAAGAAGTAGAAGGGATATAAGAGACCACAACCAGGAACAGGTTTCGGACATGCGGCGTTTCGGCGTCACGTCATGTCAGGACCATCTATAGTTGTGGTTCGGATAGGGGACACATGGATCGACTTCCAGGAACAGTAAGTGGGCTGATGCATCCTGGCTTGAAAGGGTTCGGCTCACGTCGATCACTCAAGGGAGCCGCGGCTCTAGTCAACCTACACTCTTGCTTCAAATACGACATCTCCATTGTCCATAAATACGCATGGTTGCGACCAACAAAAACTGCTGGGTACAGCATTCCTCTCCTGGGCTTCGAAGGATCCAAGGATCGAAGGAAGCCAGCATCGTGTTCACGCATGCAAGCGAGCGGATGCCGGCCATCAGCTTACACCACTTCCGCCGGAGGATCATCTGGAAGGCATCCCGTCTCACTTCACAGCCTGTTTGGCAGACCGCTCTATCAAGCGTCTTCTTGCGACTTCCTGCTCATACAGCTCCCTGTTGTCATCAAATGTTCCTTCGGAATAAGCTCTCCCATAAGACCGTTATGCGCAACATCAGGGCTTCCTGGCTCATGGTCCACCTTCCGCATCTCGGAACCCCGGCCAAGGGATATATATATATATATATATATATATATATACACAACGCTCATACACGTAGCCCCGACACACCCAAGGTGTTCGCACGAAGTGCTCGCGATCCATCGTGTCTTTTGAGAACCTCAAGTGCCAAAAGGACGAGCGCGTGAAAGTCCATGACAACAATGAGGACAAAGACAGCACTCAGACACCACAAGCTTCACGATTGAGGTTGGCAACATTTTAGTAGTGAAGGCCATCTTTGCCCGTCTGGAACACCTGGCAACCGAACGCCTGTTAAAGGAATGCCTGGGGCCCAACCCACCATCGCCGTTCCGAGATGGTGGATATAAATCATCCAGGCAGGACTATCTTACATCGAGTAGGGACCTCGCGACGCCTTGTTCAACAACATATCCGTCATGGTCTAGTGGCTAGGATTTACCGCTCTCATGTTGAGGTTCCGATACGGGTCCTCTAACAGAAAGCCGGTAAGGCCGGGGTTCAATTCCCCGTGACGGAAGCTTTTTGATCAGTACTGGCCCGTTGCCTTTACGGACCGCAGGCTACGAGTCCTTGGGCGTTTCTTTTTCCCATGCTGGGTGGGCTGTTGCGGGCATGGGAGATCAAAGCCGCAGATTCGGCGTTCCAGCTTCGTTCGGACCGGAGAGCTGCCAGACCCACCTTGCAAAAATTGCCAAAGCCGAACTCTTGAGCGCAACGCCAACCGCCCGTCTTCAGCCATGCGGCACATCAACAAGAGAACGGACACCCTTGCGGGCATAAAAGCATGTTGACGAGGGTGGGACTCGAACCCACGCTCCGAAGAACTAGTAAGTACCCTGATCAGAGCAGGTAGTTCGTACCTGAAACTAGCGCCATAACCACTGAAAGAATGTTAAAGAACGAACTGTGAGGACGAATGGTGAGTTGTGCTTACCTCGGCCACCTCGCCCGGTTGTGATTTGCAATAATCACGTGACGTTTGCGGATGTTGTTCATATCAATAGTTTGGCCAATCATCGAGTTTGAGTGCCGGATGATTTGTCAGGATAGACGGGTGAGACAAAGAGGACGTCGACACGAATGCCGTTGATGGTACGAGCACACTCGACTCGTTCATCGAAGCCCCTAGCGAAACGTTAGTACCTTATCGTAAATCATTTCAAGAACACGTACCTATCCATACCGTCCAGGACGATGATCTGAACCTCGGGGACCTGAACTGGTGCTATCCTCGACAGTAGAAGGTGATTAGGAGCTGGACTTTCGTGTGCTTTGCACCTCTGTGAGGAGCACTCCGCGTCGTCTGTTCTGTTGCAGAAGGTGGTTAGCATAGTGCAAGTGAAAGGACTGACCGCTGAAATCTCAAACCGCTGTTTACTGTTAAAAAATAAAAATCGAGAAGAGGCAAGATTCGTGTGCGGAAAAGCAGAAAGTGAGCATGAACATGTCACGTTCAACTCCCCTAGTATGATTTTCTGAGTTTTTATTTTAGATGCGTCCCTATCCCTTCCCTACTGGCCCATCTTGTCGTCTCTGCGCCAGACGTTCCCAACCGAATGTCCGCCTTCTTCCCATCCGTCATGAACATTTAGAAAGAGAAGCCGTTGAGAACATCATGATCCGGTTCCTCCGTAGATACCGAAGTCCAGCGCGAACGGCTCTTCATCCACGCATCCAGCAACGCCTGCGCAAATGGGTATATGCAAAAGTTTGACAAAGGAGAAGGCGTATGCAGGCATCCATGCAGAGCAGCACAGTGTTCGAAGTGCCAATAGAAAGACCGACCAAGACGCCAAGAGGATTAGCATATGCAAAAGAGGATAGTGATGGATACAGAAAGGACCGGATAACACAAAGGACAGATAACGATGAGCACGTAACGCATGGTGACACAACAACACTAGCCTTAAGATAGTAGCACAGCAAAAGAGGTGAAGCACGCAACGAGAACGGTGGACCAAATCAGCAAAGAACAAGCAGTAGACACGGGAAAATGAAGGAAGGATTGTGATTTGTCAAATCAAGCCAAGTTCAACTTGAGCATGCGCCGCAGGTTGTCCTCCATGCTCTTGACATCGGGCGAACCGGAAGGTGGCCGATCGAGTCCTTGAACGCCTGGAACGTGTTGTTGATCGAACCCGTAGCTCTGCGCCTGCGTAGGCGGAAACGACTGTTCCTGGTGACTTCGAGATGATGACGAAAACGGCTGCGCCGCTGCCGCTTGTTGTTCAAGCACGTATGCTTGGGAAAAGGAGTTTGGATCGATCTGGTGTGGACCGTGGTGGTGATGTTGCGGTTGATGTGGCGGTGAAGCGTATTGCTGGTACTGCCGGTGCGCAGTTGGAGATTGGGTATTGTCGTATCCGAACTGTTGGCGCAAGCCGGAAGGACGACTGGGCGAGTCATTCCGTGCTGCCTGGAACAGCGGAGAGAGATTGCGATTGCCTGCAAAGGTTCAGACAACTGTGAGGGATCTTGCTGCGCGCTAACTGAGGTCACTTACCGTAATGAAGGCTGTTACTGGCTCCGTTGGAGCCGTCCGCTTGCCCGTGCTGTGGTGGTGTCGCTTGGAAAGGCGAGCCATGGTTGCCATAACTGGAGGTATGTTGTAGTCTGTCTGGCGTGGACAATCCAGAATCCCGGCTTTGGACGTTCAGCAATTGCTTCAATGATTGGGTGTAGGCCTCCATCTCCGCCTCGTCTTGATTGGCCGTAGGGACGTTGTTCGGGGCCGTGTGCGATCTGTTGGAAACCATTCCCGGCCGTGCTGGTTGTGGTGTACGTCTGCTTGGGCTATCTGCGCCGTCCATGTCCATAGCGAAGATATCTCGACTGGAATTTGACGGGGTCAAGCGTGGTCGGGAAACGGAGGGGAATCCTCCAGCTGCGAAGAGGGCCGACTGTGTGATGGGCTTAATTGTGCCTGCAAGCTCGCAAAGCCGCTGGAACTCTGCCTCTTTGCTTTCTCGTCACGGTCCGCCTTAAAGAAAATATCGAGTGGTGACTTTTGTTGCTCTCGGGCCAGGGTGGGGTTATCTGTTTCTGGCGATGAGTCCGACTGTTCCGTTGTTCTGTCTGCTGCCCTCTCCATGCGCGCTTGTAGTCCAGACTCGGCGCCAGCGGCAGGAACCGATTTGGAGAAAAACTTTGGGACAGGCAGTGCTGATGGAGCGGGCGAAGCGTGGAATGTTGGACCGGCGTATGCAGGTTTGGCGGGAGTCATGGTAGCGGCTGAGTTGTTCACGGAGACGGGTCTTGTTCGGGGTTGCGCAGCTTCTGATACCGGATTGCCGCTTGGTTGTCTCTGGCGGGGGTGCTTCTTCGACCTGGGAGTTGTTGTTGCTGGCAGGTTTGAGTCGGAATAGGCGTCCATGTTGTGCTGTTGAGCCTTGTGTTTTTGGCCTCGGCCTTGGTGTTTACGGCTTTGCGCCGGGGTGTTCTTCTGGTAGTCCATGTTTCTGTGTGCGCTGGAGTGATGGTGTGGTGCAGCGATCGCAGCGCTTGACATGGCAGCGTGTTGTGTGGGGTTGAGGGGATGTGTTGGTGGTCGCGGTTGTACGTTGTCGAAGCGCCCGTGAAAGTAAAGCCAATGGAACTGTCGCAAAGGAGAGTGCAGGAACAACAGAGGCTCCTTGTCGCATTGAACAGAGAGGTAGATCGAGAGGTACTGCGCTTCGTGGAATGTGCAAGACGCAGGTATGCGCTTGTGGAGATCCCGTCAGAAAACGAAGAGTGTCGCCGTCCTGTCGTGTTCGTGTCGGGTTGTGGAAGAGGGACAAGACGCATCTCGCTCGCTCGTGGCTTTGGGCAGCGGAATGACGCCTGTGTGTTCCGCCACCTGAGTCATTAGCGCGCGCTTGCCAGCCTTGCCGACGACGCCGAATGCAAACAGCATCACTAGACCGAGCAAACGCAGGTGACAGTGTTGCCTCATCGCTCTGAGCTCTCCCTCACTTTCGCCAGCAATACGTTGTTCTAGCTACACAAACCTTCCTGGAAGCTGCAGGCGTTCGCTGTGGTAACACGCTGTCTTCAACCACAAAGCACGAACGACCGGCATACCCAAAACCCCACCAACCGATCACGTCCTACCACCATCAGCCATGGCCGATGTGGAGATGACCGACGCTCCTCTAAAGAAGACCACCAAAGCTTCTGGCGGAGACACTGAGGGAAAGAAGAGATTCGAAGTCAAAAAGGTGCGAGAATACGTGGTGAGAATGGTGTTGATTAGGATCTAACATTTGTGTAGTGGAACGCTGTCGCACTCTGGGCATGGGACATCGTCGTTGACAACTGCGCTATCTGCCGTAACCATATCATGGATCACTGTATGTACTCTGTTTCCAGCACCATTTTGCGCTGGCTGACCGGCCCCCAGGCATCGACTGTCAGGCCAACCAAGCTTCCGCTACCAGTGAGGAATGTACTGTGGCCTGGGGTATCTGCAACCACGCCTTCCACTTCCACTGTATCTCGCGATGGCTTAAGACGCGTCAGGTGTGTCCGCTGGATAACAGGGATTGGGAGTTCCAGAAGTACGGCCGGTAAAGGACAATACACTATGAACCTGAGGGAAAAGTCGCGACTGCAGTTGCACAGCATGCGCCGAGCGCTGGAGATATCCCACGAAAGATGCTGTGGACAAAGGGCTGGCGTAGGGCGACCTGATACGGGTTGTGGATTGCCAAACCAATCAAGGAGCTATGGGCGGAGCATTCATGAGGTTGCTAGTCCGGAAGCATGAAATAATGACAAACAAGCCCAGTCCGGGCATTCAAACATCATGGACACAACAATGACACAGAGCGTACTGATGACCGCCGCTAGTTGTTGATGTAGCTTCGTTGCATTGTAGGGTCGTCGGTGTAGACGCCACGCATAGAATTATCGCACTTTCCTTCCGTCTACGACAACATCATATGTTCCTCCTCCGCTCTTCGCCGGTAGCCATCGTACAGGGTTCCTGTTGAAGAATGGCCAGGGCGGAACAACGACCAAGAAAGTGAATGCGGTACCTCCCAGACCAATCCAGAGCGTGTTGTGAATGTTTTGCGTAACGTAGCCGATGATGAAAGCGAGGAACTGCAGAGAGCGTTAGCAGGAGCATCAGAGGGTTGTTTGTGCGTGGACCTACACCAGCAGTTGAGAGCAGCAGCGTTGACAGGAGATCAGCCAGGCGCTGGCCTTCGAAGTCCTGAGCGTTATAGTCAGCAACTGCCATGTTGGACGTCGTGTATTACACGCACGATCTGGCCCTCCCAGACGGACCGGGCCTGTTCCAGCAGGGTGTCCATGTTTTAATACTTGCCCAGGCTCACTCAGTCAGCAGACGAAGGTTGAGCTAAGGCCAGTGAAGTTCGGGACACGACTGTCGTGCCTGGTCTCTCGGCCTGAGCTTGATGTTTGGAGAGGGGACACGCTGATTGGACGCACAGCCTAGCCCTACACGGAGACCAAGCCCCCACGGCAGTGCCGGATGTGCGTGACGATTTGATACGCCAGCAACCGAAAGGACGCAGACCTGCATCATGCGAGATGATTGCTGCCACGACAGATGCGTCGCGCTACATTCAGTTTCACAAAACTGATCTTTTCGCAGGATTGAGGCCTCGCAGTTTGCAACAAGAGAGACAGCACTATTGAAGAGCAAGCAGCCAGCGTCTAGCCCCGAAGCCACAAAGCCCAGGAACGTGCAAACCCAGTTGCCCAGTTGCCCAGTTGCCCAGTTGGGCGGGTCTAAGCGCGAAAACTTCGTCGAAGCTGAGGCGACCTTGCCCTGCTTCCTGATTCCTCCACCGTCTACATCAGTGCCATCTTTGGCCGTGACACCTGTATCGCTCAAAAGCAACTCTTCGCTCCCCCCTTTTTTTCTTCCGCTAGTTCTTCACCTAAAACTCTTTTTCCTCGCAGCTTTCTTGCGAAACAGAGGACCGGATCTTCCTTGCCCTCAGCGACTTCCCAATCCGCTTACTCCCTACCGGCTCCTCCGAGGCTGGCAGTTTGGCGTAGCAATTAACTTCCACCGCCCGCAATTCTATACCGACTCTCCACCAACGCTGCGGCGTCTTTACACCTAACACCACCAAGTTGGCGGGACTTCACGTACTCTACTTCTCCTTCATCCGCCCCCTCCTCGGCCCTAAGTTCAGGGTCGTCTGCGGAGGCGACTTGAAGCCTCCATAACTGGCCCTTAGGAGAACAGGAAACCAGCCTCCACGAATAGTAGTGAAAACATAACCATCTTCCATATCCCGGTGTGAGGGGTAGAAGGCCCAAAAATCTCGCAACACTCCCTTACGGCTTAGTGTAGGGCTCTCCTGCGCGAAGCCAACTTCCAAATTGAGCGCCTTTCGAGGGTGAGCGCTAAGCGCGCCGCTCACCGATATACGCTATCAGCGCAAAGCGTGGTGGAGTAGAGCAACGTAGACGAGAAGATACCAACGACTCGCAACAACAGATACAATGACGGACACCCCCGTTCGGACAGGTCCCAGACCAGGTTCAGCAGGTTCAGCACACCTGTGTCTGACCTGGATGACCACCGCCGCCAACCCGAATCCCTGCCAAGAGCTGAAAGACCAGGTTCCAGGCGAGGCACGCTTGCCAGCGTTGTCCAGGAAAGACCAGACCTCGCTGCCCTCCAGCAAGCACTCGAACATGGTATGGTTGCAAGAGACTTTGAGCAAGCCATAGTAGACGACGACAGAAGCGTCAAGTCAGGACAAGAAGGGAGGCCTAGGCGCGGATCAACGAGTCCCGTGGTCGCCAGGCGCAACACTTTCAGGCGCGCACAACACAGTAACAACATGGACGGTGACAAGCCTGCGAGAAGTCGTGAATCTTCTCGTTCGCGGTCTACCTCGCCTCCCAACTCGGTGGACGCATTCGCGGATCCCAGACGCCGCCGTGCCGGTACAATCAATAGCCAAGTGCCGTCTTTTACCAACCTGAGCCTGCAGCGTACTGCCTCGATCGGTACCCACAGGCGTCGACCCACTTTCAGTGAGGCCAACGCGAACGACGATGCGAAGTCTCGACGCAGCTCTGTCGAAGATGATGTCTGTTTCCCTACAGAAGAGTGCAACAAGACTTACACGATTGATTTTGAGGAACTCGAAGAATTTGTTGCAGAAGCTCACAAGAAGACTCCGGTGGCGCACCCATTCTCGGCGCACCAAGCGCATCATGCACACCCAGTTCAGCACAAAGTCTTCCAAGACCTCCGGAAGTCAGCCAGCCGCACCAGCATTCCTCGCAGTGGCATTGAACAGTATGGCAATGACGTCATCGACGAGAAACTGGACATCTCCGAAAAGAAAGCCGATTTGTCTGATCCAGAACTTGAACTGCAGCGTCAGGTGACCGCCACTGACAACCTCAACCGATGGGCTTTCTTTTCCTCGGAGATTGATGAGACTATCCACGCCCCCGAGCTTGGTGGTCTCCTCATGCCCAAGGAGACTTTCCGAGATTTGTTCGAGCTCGGACCTGAAGGAGGTGTCTGGTGGCTCGACATGCTCAATCCGTCAGAGGAAGAAGTGCACGCCATCTGCAAGGCCTTCGGAGTCCACCCTTTGACCCGGGAGGATATTACGACCCAAGAGACTCGTGAGAAGGTCGAGCTGTTCCGCTCATACTACTTCGTGTGTTTTCGCTCCTTCTATCAGGAAGACAAGGCCTCTGAAGATTACATGGAGCCGATTAACGTGTATGCTGTGGTATTCCGTGAGGGGCTGCTTACTTTCTCGTTCTGCGTCAATCCTCACGCCGCAAACGTCCGCAAGCGTATTGCTCGCCTTCGTGATTATGTCAGCCTCACCGCCGATTGGATCTGCTACGCTCTCATCGACGAGATTGTAGACGCTTTCGGCCCCGTCATTCACGATGTTGAACAAGAGACCGATACGATCGAGGACAACGTCTTTACGGCGCGCTTCGAGGACTCGCGCGAAATCCTCCGGCAGATTGGTGATTGCCGCAAGAAGGTCATGTCCCTGCTGCGCCTTCTCGGTGGCAAAGCGGATGTTATCAAGGGCTTCGCCAAACGCTGCAACGAGCAGTACTCTATCGCTCCGCGAGTGATGTCGGCCTTTACCTTTCTGACGTTCAGGATCACGTCGTCACCATGATGAGCAACCTGTCGCACTTCGAGAAAATGCTGAGCCGCAGTCACGCAAACTACCTCGCCCAGATCTCCATCGACAACATCACGCAGGGCAACAAGGCCAACGAGCTGCTCGGCAAGGTCACGCTTCTCGCCACCATCCTGGTCCCGCTTAATCTCATTGCCGGTCTCTTTGGCATGAACGTGCCTGTCCCGGGTCGCGACAGCGAAGGTCTTGGGTGGTTCTTTGGCATTGTGGGAGTGATCCTGTTTTTGTCCACAGCATGCGTCCTGGCTGCGAAGAGGATGCGGTACATCTGATTATGGAAGACACAAAAAGGGGAACGATTGGATGATGGTCGATGGTTGCTTGTTCGGGCGTTCTGTTCTGAGCGTTGGCGTTGCATTCAGCGCGTTGGGCGTTGCCTTGCGTCTTGCTTGATACCTAATTGTGCGTTTTTGTCCAGTGGCATATTGATAGGGTGTTCTGCCTGGTTTTGTGGTACTACACGTATAGAAAGTCGATACACTACATTCTGATGTCAGCCCTTCGCCGTTACTGGCAGCGTCGCAATGATGGGACCCTATCCGTATTTCCATACATGCTAGTATTGCTGCTGCCCTGCAACAGCGAATAGTCGCTTTACCTGTCAGCATATTGAGGACGGGCGTTCTTGCTTTCCCTTTGCGAAGCCCTGATCCTCTCTGATCCTACAACAACGATCGAAGGCGGTGAGAATGCGAATGCGATTCTGACAAATGGAAGCTGCTTTGTTTCCAACGCCAAGCCGGCTATAAGAGACCTTGTCGCCGATCTAAACGGGGCCTCTTCCACATTGCCGCAATGCACGTCACGCCGACTAAGGTCTAAACTCTAAATGGCAGGCGAACCGAAGACTCGCCCTCCGCCTTCTATCTCAATCCTTGACCCTGTCCCTCGTTTGCAGGCAACACAGAGGCTTTCCCCGTCAAGACCTCGTCCTTTATCTCCTCATCGCAAGAGGAGTCTGGACGTCTCTCGAGTCTCTAATGCATGCCACCGCTGAAACGCAGACGGTCCTCCAATCGCCGTTCCTTCTGTCAGACAACTACCTTACCGCATCTGCGCGTTCGAAACAGCCACTATGCGGTAACTGGGAGGGATGGGGGCCTCTAAGCCCCATAAGATATGACTTTACACCCTGCTTTTTGGACGTATGGATCGCCTCGGTCGCGACTTTTGGGATAATCTTCGGTGCTGGAGCTGTTTGGTATCTGTACAAGAAATGCGTGCCACAACCGGTGAAGAAGGACTGGCATTTCTGGGCAAAGCTGGTAAGTGGCATGAGCTAGCAGTACGGAGCACAGAAACTGTATACTGATCACCATCTTCCAAAGCTCGTAATCGGCGCACTTGCTGTCACCACCGTCCTTCAAGCCGCAATCCAAGTGGAGAACTTCAAAGGAATATGGGCTGGGGACTTTCGATTCTGGGCCACAATACTGAACCTTGTCTCAATTGGCGTAATATTCTACATCCAATATATTGAGCACTGGAGGTCTAGGGCGCCGAACGGTGTGGTGCTGTTGTACTGGCTCTTTCTGCTCGTCGCATACGGTGTCAAGCTTCGATCGCTCGTGTCTCAGCACCTGCACCGGACGAACCTTCCATACTTTGTTGCTTTTGCCGTCAGTGTGGGTTTGGCCGCCTTGGAACTTGCCCTGGAATGGTTGGTGCCAAAGCGCGTCAGCGATTACGATGCCCTCGGAGACGAAGATGAATGTCCCATTGAATATGCCAACTTGTTCTCCGTCCTCACGTTTAATTGGATGACACCGATGATGAGGTATGGCTACAAGAACTATCTCACCCAGGATGACCTCTGGAATTTGAGAAAGAGGGATATGACTTCTGCGACTTCTGATGTGTTCGAGGAAGCATGGCAGTATGAGCTCGAGCATAGGAAGCACCCTTCTCTATGGATTGCTCTGTTCCGCGGATTCGGTGGCCCCTACTTCCGTGGAGCTGTCATCAAGACAGTTTCTGACGTGCTGGCGTTCGTTCAACCTCAGCTGCTCAGGCTTCTCATCAGCTTTGTCGATTCTTACCGCCGTGGCAACGAACCACAACCCCTATTCGAGGTGCCGCTATTGCGCTTGCCATGTTCACAGTCTCTATCTCGCAAACGGTATGCTTGCATCAATACTTCCAGAGGGCGTTCGAAACCGGCATGCGTATCCGTTCAGCGCTCACTGCGGCGATTTACCAAAAGTCCATGCGTTTGTCGAACGAAGGCCGGGCGTCAAAGTCCACTGGAGATATCGTCAATTACATGGCTGTGGACACACAGCGTCTCCAGGATCTTACACAATATGGCCAACAGCTGTGGTCGGCACCCTTCCAAATAACACTCTGCATGATTTCTCTGTATCAGTTGGTTGGGTTTAGTATGTTTGCGGGTGTTGGTGCAATGATTGCCATGATACCTATTAATGGCGTGATCGCGCGGATCTCAAAGAACCTCCAGAAGAAGCAGATGAAGAACAAGGACGCCAGAACCCGACTCATGACAGAGATCCTCAATAATATGAAGTCAATCAAGTTGTACGCCTGGACTACAGCGTTCATGAACAAGCTCAACTTCATCAGAAACGACCAGGAGTTGAACACTTTGCGGAAAATTGGCGCTACAATGGCGTTGGCTAACTTTACATGGTCGACTACGCCATTCTTCGTCTCATGCAGTACCTTTGCTGTCTTTGTCCTTACCGGCAACCGCGCTCTCACGACTGACATTGTCTTCCCGGCTTTGACCCTTTTTAACCTTTTGACGTTTCCCCTGGCGATCCTCCCGATGGTCATTACGTCCATCATCGAGGCCAGTGTTGCAGTTGGTCGTCTGACTAGCTTCTTCACAGCACCAGAGCTGCAGCCCGATGCCGTTCTGCGATCGGATCCTTCCTCTGTGGAGTCTGGGGACGAGTCCGTTCGTATTCGGGACGCAACATTCACATGGAACAACCAAGAGAATAAGAACGTACTGGAGAATATCACGCTTTCTGCTCACAAGGGCGAATTGACATGCATTGTCGGACGTGTTGGAGCTGGCAAATCTTCTTTGCTCCAGACGATGTTAGGAGACCTCTTCAAGATCAAGGGTGAAGTCGTCGTGCGTGGCAAGATTGCGTACGTCGCACAGTCTCCTTGGGTCATGAACGCATCTGTCAGGGAAAACATTGTTTTCGGATATCGCTGGGATCCTCACTTCTACGAGAAGACAATCAAGGCATGTGCTCTCACGGAAGATTTCAAGACTTTACCGGATGGAGATCAAACCCAGGTTGGCGAGAGAGGCATCTCGCTTTCTGGTGGTCAGAAAACCCGTCTGACGCTTGCTCGTGCTGTTTACGCCAGGGCTGACATCTACCTCTTGGACGACGTTCTTTCTGCGGTTGATCAGCATGTTGGCAGGCATCTCATTGACAACGTCCTTGGGCCCAATGGTTTGCTGAAGACCAAAACAAGAATCTTGGCTACCAACTCATTGCCGGTGCTCATGGAGGCAAACTTCATCACTCTCCTGCGCGATGGCCGTATTCTCGAGCGTGGCACATATGCGCAACTCATGGCCATGAAAGGCGAAATATCTCAGTTGATCAAGACTGCCAGCAACGAAGAATCTCAAAGCGAGGAAGAGAGCCAGGAATCCACCAGCATGCACAGCCCAGAAAGTGACGAGTCGCAGACGGTCTTCGGCACCGATCCTAACTCGGGAGAAGAGGAGACCGAGGAAGCTCAAGAGGGCTTGACCGAACTCGCGCCTATCAAGAGCGGCGGACGCCCCGCTCGAAGGTACAGCGGATTGTCGCTACGCCGGGCCAGCACAGCGAGCTTTAGGGGCCCACGCGGCAAACTCACCGACGAAGAAGGTGCCGGCATGAAGACTAAGCAGCAGAAGGAAAGTTCTGAACAGGGCAAAGTGAAGTGGTCTGTTTACTCGGAATATGCGAAGACAAGCAACCTTGTTGCTGTGGGTATATATCTGGTTACGTTGATTGGGGCTCAAACCGCACAAATTGGTTAGTGATTTCGGATCCCCTCGGCGCGCACATGGGTAAATCGCGCTCCTGCATCCGACTACTGACATCTTTTGCAGGCGGCAGTGTTTGGCTCAAGAATTGGTCCGAAGTCAATCAACAATACGGAGGCAATCCTCAAGTCGGAAAATACATTGGTATCTACTTTGCTTTTGGAATCGGCTCTGCGGCGCTCGTCGTGGTTCAGACACTGATTCTCTGGATTTTTTGCTCGATTGAGGTAAGAGAGTGTGTGGGTGCTGAAGTCTGTCGGATTATTGGCTAATATCGCTTCATCCCGTAGGCGTCACGTAAGCTGCACGAGAGGATGGCCTTCGCTATCTTCAGGTCGCCAATGAGCTTCTTCGAGACGACGCCCACGGGCCGCATTTTGAACCGCTTTTCCAGGTATGTGTAACCCACACCCTTTGTTCTCGGGTGCGGCACAGCAGGCCGTCCCCGCAGCTAGCGTATGCGGGTACTCTGCGGCGTTGCGCAATCCGTCCTCACCATCCACTCCATCGGGTCGCTTGTAGCATGCGTATCGAATCATCTTGCTGATGCTTTATAGTGACGTTTACCGCATTGACGAGGTTCTTGCGTGAGTATTCACGGACCATACGCTGCTAGCGTGTCCACTGACAGTTGACAGGCGCACCTTCAACATGCTTTTCGTGAACTCAGCTCGTGGTAGGTAGCCGGACATGCCGTGCGGCGTTCGACAGGTGTGCTAACCACCGACAGCCATCTTCACGCTAGTGGTCATCTCGGCCTCGACACCCGTCTTCATCGCGCTAATCGTTCCCTTGGCTGGCGTTTATCTGTACATCCAGCGCTACTACCTCCGCACGTCCCGGGAACTGAAGCGCTTGGACAGCGTCAGTCGCAGTCCGATTTACGCGCATTTCCAGGAATCGCTGAGCGGGATCAGCACCATCCGCGCTTATCGCCAAGCCGAGCGATTCTCAATGGAGAACGAGTGGAGGGTCGACGCTAACCTCAGGGCTTACTTCCCCTCCATCAATGCAAACAGGTGGCTTGCAGTTCGCTTGGAATTCATCGGCTCCGTCATCATCTTGGCTGCTGCAGGCTTCGCAATCATCTCCGTCTCAAGCGGTAGCAACCTTTCTGCGGGTCTTGTTGGTCTGGCTATGTCCTATGCCCTGCAGATTACCCAGTCACTCAATTGGATCGTCCGGCAGACTGTGGAAGTCGAAACAAACATCGTCTCCGTGGAGCGTGTTCTTGAGTATGCCGCACTGCCGAGTGAAGCACCGGAGATCATCTCAAAGAACCGTCCGCCTGTTAGCTGGCCCTCCAAGGGCGCTGTGTCTTTCAACAACTACAGTACAAGGTACAGACCGGGACTTGATTTGGTGTTGAAGAACGTCAATCTCAGCATCAAGTCTCATGAGAAGATTGGAGTGGTCGGCCGAACAGGTGCCGGAAAGAGTTCACTCACGCTTGCGCTCTTCCGCATCATAGAACCCGCAGACGGTGATGTGACTATAGATGACTTGAGTACCAGTTCGATGGGTCTGATGGACCTTCGGAGGCGCTTGGCTATCATTCCACAGGATGCCGCTCTGTTTGAGGGAAGTATCAGAGACAATCTGGATCCGGGCCATGTCCACGACGATACGGAGCTTTGGAGTGCGCTCGGTAAGTCTACCGGTCCCCCACATATGTCTGTTGCCGCCTGCTAACAGTCTGCCAGATCACGCTCGTCTGCGCGACCACGTTGCGAGTATGTCGGGGCAACTTGACGCGCAGATCCACGAAGGAGGTGAGACAAACATACCTGCGAGTCAGTCAAACTGTCACAAAGTCTAACAGGTCACAGGATCAAACCTGAGCCAAGGCCAGAGACAACTCGTCTCCCTTGCACGCGCGCTGCTTACACCAAGCAATATTTTGGTACTCGACGAAGCCACTGTAAGTTGCCGTCCTTTGATCAATCCCTTCGTGTTCCCACGGGATGTTGAGCTCACCAACCCGTCACAGGCCGCTGTCGATGTCGAAACGGATGCGATGTTGCAGACGACACTGCGCAGCAATATGTTCAAGGATCGGACGATCATTACGATCGCGCACCGCATCAACACAATCCTGGACAGTGACCGCATCGTCGTACTGGATCACGGCACGGTTGCTGAGTTCGACACTCCGGCCGAACTCATCAGCCGCAAGGGTCTGTTCTACGAGTTGGTCAAAGAAGCAGGTCTCCTTGGTTCCGAACAGCTCCCCGGCGTTGCACAGCAGTAGTCTGGCCGCTGCACGCCGTTTTGATTGTTTGGATAGATTGAAAACGTATACAGCCATGGCCACATGCTTCACATCTTCCCCTTTTCTGGGTATGGTTCTTGTGAGAAGTAGTTCAGTTTTTTGCTTGTGGAATCGGTGGGTCCTGATTACCCTTCCCTAGCTAACAACTTTGAGACATGCGCTTTACCGCAGCAACACTCGATGCGGCGTGGTCTCGGGATATGCTTCCCACAGGGAACTGCTTTTTCGATGCAGCGCAGTTCGGCAGTGTACGTCTAGGAGGACGGGGAAGCTGCTTTTCGCCCGCCGACTCGCCGGACCTTGAGCAGAAGGGAATGCAAACGCGGGGTGGTTATGCGCGTGGGTGCAGTAGGCGGGTCGGTATGCAGGATGCTGGGGTGAAGAAGGTCTGCACGGATGAAACGGAAAGGGACCGTACCGCTGGCTGGCCGCATATCTCAACGTCTGCACCTGTCCATGAAGGCTGGGGAAATTGTGGTTCAATTGTACGCTTATGTGCTGTGTGTATGCGAGTGGAGCCTGTGGCTCTTCTGCATACCGTGCCCTGTACTTTCCAGCTACGTGTCCTCTGCATCGTGTCTTTGTGTCTGGAGGACGGCCCTTTTGAGCCCCCATCTGTGGGTTGGTCCGGCCTGATGAAGTTGACTTATTGGGGTGCAGTTCAGAGATTGTTTCGAGATGGATGGCATTTGACGTGGGGTGCTCTCAGACTCCCAGATCGGGAGTGGCGCAGAGGTAGAGAAACGCGACTCGAGAGCGTGGTTGGATGCACTCGTCTATCGGAGTGGAGTTGACCTCTGTGTGGAGTCGTCTCAAACGCCGAGGAAATGTCCGTGCCGGGCCCACGGACAGGCGCCACTCTTGATCGCAGTAGCGTCCCAAGCGGTCGGGAAACTCTTGATATCTCAAGCAATCAGTCCGCCACCGCGACTCAGCCCTCTTGCATGCCTAGGACAACTTGCGATTGAACGTTGTGTGCTGTCGAGCTCCTCGCGAAAGCGCGTGTAACAATGACTGCAAGCCGACTGGACTGGACTCGACCTCTGCGTTGTGCGTAGGCTCTCCCGTCTTGCGGCCTCAACCTCAACGACTCCGCTGTGGGGTGGAAAGAAGCAGCGTTCTGTGCCACTGTACTTGGATCAGGCACAGCGCCGTCAGCTCGTCTGGCTATCACAGATATACTTCCGGTAGATTGACCGGCCCGCCCGCTCGCACCGACCTGGTATCAGGTAATGCAGAGATCGAGTTTCCAAAGCACGATGAGCACCGAGAAACGCATACACTTCCCGTGCCTGATTCCGGTCACTGCATTAGCCGGACCGCTCTCTGCACAGGAGAATCCCCCACCGCGATTTAGCTGATTCAGTCCAACCGCGAAGGTAGTCTAGCGTGGCTCGCACGTTCATCTGACGTGCCTCAGTCATGCATATCAGTGCTTCATCTGTTGTACGACTGTGGTCCGATTGCTCCGGCATTAGATCAATACTGGTTTCCCATAACCGTCCGCTGACACCCTTGTCTGCCGCAGAGAAGTCCACACACACTCGGGACATCGCCAGTCAATTGTGATCTATAAAAAATTACGATAGCACGGTTGACAGGACAATGGAATCTAGACGGCACAGTCGAATACCCTGGGCTTCGGTAACAGCTGGCTATTGCGCCATGTCCGCAAGATCTGTGCGTGTTGCATCTCATATGCGAGGTAACTTGCAATGGGTATAGAGCACTTTTTACGAGTTACAGGACCCGGATTTGAGAATCTGGTTGCGCTGTGATGAGATACTCCTCAATCTCCGGCAACGCACCAGAGTCTCCCTGGAACATTAGAGCACTTTCTCTTTTAAGGAACCCTCCTGCCTATCGCTTGCTTTCACACTCCTCCTTTGCATACATTCCGGTCTGCTGCCCATACCTTTCCTAGGGTTGTGTGGCACGACGCAAGTTTGCAAGAGAGACGGTTTGTCTCGCATCACACCAGGTTCCACACCACCTTGTTTGTTACCAGTCTGCTAGCCTGTGGATTTCGTTCGTTGTCTTGAAGGCTTTATGCTCGTCCAATCGTATCGTTGCAGCGGTATCGCAACAGCTTCACGCATTCATATACAGCACACCGACAGCCCTCATAACACACGATACCCGATACGACCCCGCCACAAGACCTGAATTTCGTACAGCGATTGAGAAGAGTCTGTCCTGTCAATTTCGAAGTCAAGAGAGTTTACACATCGCTACCCCTGTTATACCCGCTGAAACGGTAAGTTTGCTTTCCCCAGAGCACTTCCCCGGCTTTCCAGCGGCGCATTCCGCCTGTCCGGCTGCTGGTCGAAGTTTCATGATTCAAGACGATTAGGTTTGCTCTAGGGTAGAGGCTAATTAATTGACGGATCAAGAACGCGTTAGCATAGTGTTGCAGAAAGAACACAGAATTGCTGTCGGCATTTCCGGTACGCGAGTCGCGCTAGCTTGGCCGTTCATTCGTGGCGGCACAACCCACGTCAAGAGCAGTATGGTCCTGAACAAGTGCGACATTGGCAAGAAACCACGCCATGCCAACAGCAAATCTCGCCTTGCTACCCAGCCTTGTGCCAGTATCGCTGGACTTTCTCCTTTGACCGGAGGACCTCGTGCCCGCAGAGCAGGCAAGCAACCTTCTGTAAGCCCACGCCATGATCTGGTGGTCGTCAAGAGCAGATACTAATAATAACTCACAGAAGTTCGCGCGCGAAATCACCAAAGCACTAGAAGGAGAGGTCGATTTCCCGGTTCAGGCGTTCGCTCTTGTTGCATTGGACAAGAACGGTGCTACTACTACACATGCTTTCGACGCGCTTGGTGACAGACTACGATTGACGTCCGACCAATGGAACAGTATGCAACTTGCAGTACGCCTCATCTGATGTATGCTGACCTCGTTCAAGGTCTCCGCCAATCGGTTGGTTTCCACCCAGCCAATCCCACCGACCCGGAAGAGAAGCCACCTACCCGCAAGCGGAAAGCTGTCATTCACGAGGACGACGACGACGACGACGACGACGATGATGATGATGATGATGATGAGGACGACTACCTTGGCCGTCCACCGAACGCATACAGCTTTTGCGTAGATGACGAGGAGAAGCTCACCGAATTTCTCACATATTGTTTCATCCAGCTAGGACAGGATACGCTCAAGCTCCTGTGTAAATCATGGATCGAAAGCCTCTGGCCCAAGAAACGTGCGAACTGGCCATACTGTGCTAGCAAACCCGGTTACAAACCGAGCAAGAGGTACAAGCCGAATGATCGGCCTAAAGAACCAAAAGGCTGGCCCAGCCTGGAAAAGGTCCGCCACATGGAACCTGACCATATGAACAGGTTTGGTAAGTCGTCAGCATGCACATATGGGGCTTTGATTGACTAAAAGCGGCCAGAGCGCGTTGATTTCTCCTTGCATGCCTCACTGCTTGGCTGGGACGAGAAGCAATTCCTGGAACACAACCAAGGAACTGTCAGGCATAAAGATCTGCCTTTCGCGCTCAGACCAGGCGGTGGCGGCTTCGTCGAGTTTCTTAAGCTGGCATTCCCTTCCGACTCTATCAAGGTTGACCCAAAGACCAGTGAGATCAAAAGGAAAATGGTCCCACAGAGACGGCTGTACCTTGAACAGGTCTACACTGTCCTAGCTCGTAGAGACGAATACCAACAAGGATGCATAGGTGTGTCGCTATGTGTGTTGACCTTAGACATTGGCGCTTACTGATTGTTCATGCAGATGGGGATACCATGTTGAACTTTGACTGGAACACGGAAGTGTTAGCTGATTGGAAAGCTGCTGAGATTAGGACAAAAGCACGCCTGCAGGGAGCAAAGGCAACGAGTCCAGCCCGACCTGGTTCCCCCGATGAAAATTCTTCTGATAGACAACACGCCAGCGTCGTCTCGGACTTGTCGTCCCACTCATCACCTGCGACGTCACCAGGCACGCCGACAGAAGTCGGTAGCCCAGCACCGGGAGCTCGCCAATTATCTCCTGCATCCCAAACAAGGTCCCATACGGTGGACAGATGTACCTCGCAGGAGCGCTCCCATCGGCAACTATTGTACGAACCCGAAGTCGCAGCTCCTCCGGTTCGTGTCCCTACAGTGCCGAGCATGGTTTCCGGCGCATACTTGGCCGATCACGCACGCGTGGTCGAGAATCCGGGCGAAACCGATACAAGGGTCACTTCTACAGCATGTCAGAGGCCCAAGACGCGCAAGAAATCCAGTTCTAGAATACAGAAAGCCGCCAGGCCGCGAGAGCCTCGTAAGCGAGGCCGACCCCTGAAGTACGTGGCGATTCTGTGTTGCCTCAGACACCTCTAGCGGTATCAGACGTGCCTGCTCTGCCTGCCTTGATTCCATTACCTCCTATACAGGCGCTCCCTGTTCCACCAGCTCAGCTGGCGGCGCATCAACATCAGTTCGCTGTGCCCATGCTGCGTACCGATTCAATGCTCCCTGATGCGCCAGACACGTCCGTTCATTACGCATCCGCATCGTATGAGCACTGGCGTCCCTCTTGTACCGTACCCGTTGCACCTGTGGCTGGCAACGTGCCTCCAGTATACCAGATGCAACCGATCCCAGCGCAACCAGCTTTTTCCACCTACGGCGATGCAACCGGTCCAGCCGCCAACGCTATACACATCCTTCACCAGTAGTGCTCACGAAGCTCTAGATCCGTCAGCGGTCTCTCGAGCGCCTGTATCACAGCCTTTCGAACCTTCTTTACCACCACCAGTCCCTCAGCACGGCATGTACTTCGATCAACTCAGCGGTAGCCAGCACCAAGTCACTACAACTCCGAACTTCTCGTACCCTTCGCCGGGGCCGCTCGGACCCACCAACTGCTATCACCAGCCGGAAGCGGAGGTCTCGTACGGTGTCGCATCCCAGGTCGATGCGAAACCACAACAGCTTTACCAAGATTCCCTTGTCGGACCTTTCTACGATCCTGCCCTCGGGGAGCCTCAACCGGATTTCGACCCTTGGCTGTAGCAACGAGGAGAGACCCTTCTTAAACTCTTCGTCAACTCTTCTTCTCCAGTTCTTAACGCCCTAGCCGTCCCCCACCCCCTTTTTGCGTTGCTGATTCACATCCAAATCTCCTGCGTTCTAGCGGCTCACGACATCAGGAAAATAAGATGACACACATTGCGCCTCTTTCCCATCGACAACGCTTCGAGACCTTGCACTTACTTTCTGCTCCTCAATGGCGCCTCGCCTCCGCTCTCATCACTCTCTTATCCCGGTAACTCCCAAGCTGTCTGTCTCTACCACTGTATGATCCTTTCGGCATAGATCAGGCGCTTTTTAGCTTCTTCTTCTTCTTCTTCTTCTTCTTCTTCTTCTTCTTCTTCTTTCCTTCTTCTTCTTTTCTGTTGGCGTCGGCACGAGCACGGGGTAGAACACATCATGAGCATGAGTTAACGAAACGAACGAATTCATGAACCCCCCAAAAAACAAGGCGTTTCAGGAAAAAACAAAACAAAAAAAACCCCGGGTGGGAACACTGTATTCGTTCCGTCTTTCGATAAACAACCTATTTTTGAAAAAGTCTTCCGTTTACATCCGCCAGCTGAGCTTTGCGTCCGGATCACGTTGGTGACCCCTTTGAGGACCAGCATACGAGGCTGATTGCAATCAACGGGGCCGCCCCTGGTTGGTGTGGCTTTGGGGGGAAGAAGACATGTACACTGTTTCTCCTCCTGATCTTTTGGTTTTCCGTCCAAGCAGTAGATTCGGCCACGAAAGAGCCAACACAACGCTAATAGCCAAGTATGCACCACAAGCATCACCGCCCCGTTGATTGTACCCACACTGTGCTGGTGGTGAAAGGGGCGCACCGATGGTATCTACGGATGTAGGAACTCACATCAAGCGGAAAGGATCTTCCGCAGCCCATCAAGAAATTCTCCGAACCGAGCGCCTGCAACTTCCCGTGAAGACCAAAGAGCACTTTACAGAATGGTAACCGAGGAACGTTGCGTTTTGTGGTGATTCGTTTTGTGGCGGTCTTGGTACATGAAACTTCCTCTCAGCTCTCCCTCCCCTTTTTACTTTCTCCCAACTCGCTTTCTATCTCCTCCGCGGCGGATTCCTGGTCTTGGGGAAGTCGAGCGGCAACTTCAACTTCGCAATCCTGCGCTGCGCCGCAACAGCTTTGGTCCCGATGCCCAACTCTGCCGTCTCCTTCTCCGTAGGCGGGGCGACTTTGCAGCCCAGCTCGTGGAAGTATTGTGACATCCTGGCAACAACAGAAGCGCATCAGCAATCTCAGGCTTCCCCATCCAAGGAAAAAAGATGTTTGTAGCAAAAAAGCGAAAAGAAAAAAAGTAAAAAACTCACTGCTTATTCTCCAACCTCAGATCCTCCCTCAAATCGTTCGTGTCGGTCCTCCAGTTGTCGACGAACAAGCTCAAGGCGGCGATATGCGTCATCAGATTGTCAACGTGCCACTTGCTCAGCTCACCCCCTGGCTGAAGCGCTTCCGGACCCCGTCGACCAGGCCCTGGGGCCAGTCTCCCATCTTGGCGCGCATCTGCTCCTTCATGGGCAACTTCTTCGAGTTCTTGCCCGCGGGCCGTAACGCCGCGTTGAAGTCGAGCAAGAGAAGCAAGTAGCGAAGGGCTTTGAGGGTTTGGACGTTGTTCCTGTGCGCGACGGTGCCGAGGCGGTTGGCCACGAAGCGCGAGGAGAGTTTTACGTTTTGCTTTGCCGCGACGGCGTCCTGCCAATCCTTGACCGCGAGGTTGCGCATCTCAGCCGCGGGCACCAGGACGTTGACCGGGTACACGTCTTCGACCTTTTCGGCGCCAAGGTTGGGCTTGGGGATCGGTTTGGCGGCCAGGACGGAGTCTTGCAGTTCCTGCCGCTCGGGCATCGCGTTCGAGGCTTCCTTGACCGAGTCCAGGACGGCGGCTTCCACGGCGTCGGGTTTTTGTCCGTCGCGCGCGCCGGTGGTGATGGCGTTCTCCGTCTTCGAGGCGATTGCTTTCTTGGCCTTCTTGGTGCCGAACTCCATTCCCAGCTCCAGACGCTGCTGTGCGAAAGAGCGTTGTTCATTCTGTGCGCGCACCTCGGCGGTCTCGGAACGGAGGGTGCTGCGAAGGGTGACAGCATGGGCGGGCACGACCTTTAGAGAGGAGGTGGTGGGGTCATAGACGCCGATGTAGTGGGACAGGAGTGTGTTCGGGTCCGAGTGTGCAGTGTAGTCCAGTTTGGGATGCGAGGAGGAGTGGAGGAGGACGGAGTGGGTTGACGGGTTGGGCGTAGAGGAGCTCTTGTAGTCGGCATTCAGTTTGGCGTATGGCTTGAAGGATGCAGAAGGGAAGCTGAGGCCGGGTGTAGAAGCTGTGCAGTGTTAGTTGACATAGTTGGGGGTTCTTTCCACATTGAGAACATAGTGTCAAGTCTGGTGTCTCTGGACAAAGAAATCGTGCCTACCTATGACGGGATGCAGCTCGTCCTTCAGCTGCGGCCAAGTCACGCTGACGGTACCAGACGGCGTCTTTCTGGGCTTGTCCAGCCCGGATGCGCGCTTCCGCTTTTCGCCCATGTTGAGTGCAGGTGTACAACAATGTGCGTTGTTCTGGTATACTGCGCTGGTTGGGCTGCTGACGGTCGTCCTGTCTTCTTCACATGCAACTTCAGAGGGATTGGGATTGGGATTGGGATTTTTCCTAAGCGAGGCCGCGGAAGAGACAGGCTTGGCATGCGGCGTCGTCGACGTTTGATTGGCCTGCGGAACAAACACCGCCACAAGGACTGGACCTCAACGTCATTTTAAGGTTCGCAGACCAGGAAACAAGATGTGGAGAAGCACCAGCACCAGCACCAGCACCAGCACTAGCACCAATGATATGATCCTTACGCCCATCACCGTCAGACACACTCCAAACGTTACTTGCTCCTCGGCGCATATATGAATGCGAGATAGAGAAGGCCGTTCTTGCTGCTATCCCGTTCGGAAACATCATCTTTGTTTAACCGTCTTCCCCATTTCGGACCTTGTACCCCCTCCAACAAGACCTGATCCGACCGGCTTGTTGGAAACAAGCAGCAGGCAAACACCCCACTTCTAAACCGCGACAACGACAACAACTACCCCTCACCCAGCATGTCCCAGTTACTCGGCACCGTCGAGGGCATCGGGAGTAACCTAGCCAGTCAAGGCCAAGGCATCCTCGACAGCGTCTTCCCACCAGAGAGACGCGCAGCCGTGCTGGACAAGATCAAGGGCTTCGTGATCAAGAATCCCAAGCTATCGGTACAACGACTCGATCCACATCCAATCGACTGGCGCCACGGCTGACAATATCCCCCTCCCCAGGCATTCCTCGCTTCCAACATCGCCCTGACAGCCGGCCCACTAATCCTCTTCGCCCTCTTCTCCCTCACCGTCCTGGTCTTCTCCCTCGTCGTCGCTCTAGTCGTCGGTCTCCTCATCGCCGTCCTCTTCACCGTCGGCGCTGTAGGCGTCGGCCTCCTTGTCCTCTTCCCAACCATCTTCTTCACCACACTCGTGGCCTGCTTCGTCTTCCTCTGGGGTCTGGGCGGATATTACCTGCTGAAATGGTTCAACCACGGCGAGACGCCCGCGCCCGAGGGCAAGGCCATCGGTGACAAACTGAACTCGTTCACCGGCGGCAGGCTCAATTTCCTGATGAAGGATGCACGCTACGAGGTCAATGCGGCGAAGAGGAAGGAGTATGAGGACGCGCAGAGGGCCAAGGCGGGAGGCAACGAGAACGAGAAGAACGAAAGCCAGCCGAACGGACAAGCAAACGGACAGGCAAACGGGCACGCAAACGGCACCCCGAAGAAGCCGAAGAAAATCGACAGCAGTGCGGGAGGTGGAACGCCGAACAAGGCGCAAGCCGGCGCCGACGGAGTCAAAAAGGGCTTGGACGCGGGGAAAGACCAGGCTGCCAAGGGCGTCAACGGAGTCCAGAAGAACGTGGGTGACACGGCGAACAAAGTCACAAAGACTGCCAACGTTGACGGTGCGACGAACAAGGTGAACAACGTCACGAGCGGGGTGAAAGGTATCGGCAGCATGTCCGGCCTCACCTGAGCCTTTTCCTCGCCACTTGCTTTTTCGGCAGAGATTTTGTTCGGTATATTGGTTATGAATGGGCGAGGAACGGAGACCAAAACGCTTGTACTTGGTACCTGCATCTGCGCGGAGTATTTCGGACGGCAGGATCGCATGCTTCGTTCGCACGCCATCAGCGGTTTTTACGCCTTGGTTCTCAAACATTGCAAAAAGTGATTCAAAGCTGGTATTGACGGTGGAGCAGGGCCTACTTTTCAGCCGTAGTCATAACATCGGTTATCCAATACCGCACTGAGCCTAACGCACAAGGAAGCGTGTGATCCGAAAGCAGCAATATTGGGGCCGCATACTGCAGGTGAAGATGATACCGAGACACGTCTGCCTACCTTGTATACCCACCTTGACGCTTTCCGCTACTGCGGTGTTCCAGTGTTCATCTTCGACGATGAGGGTTCCACCCAGCCTCATCGGAATTCCGGAGGGATTCCATGCACGTTTTCGAGCCAAGCACGGAGTCTATCAAAGATAAAGTCTTTTCTGGCTCCAGACTTACTACTATACCGAGCAGTCGCTTAGGTGTCCGTCAAGGAGCCGAGAACGTGGGCTAGCTGACCGTAAGGTGTATATGTTCGGTTGTAGTTCCATAATCGATATTTCCTTTGCCTCCTTCGATAACCTGACAGGCCCTGGCACTGCGGGTGTAGAGCAATACAAATACCTCGCAACATCCTCTACCCAACCCAGTTTTGTCTTCCTGCGACACAGAACCGAAGTCGCCTCAGGCCTGTCTTGCACTGCACTCTCCCTACTCCGGGGATGTCTTCAAGCCCGTACTCTTCTCACTCACTGTTCTTTCTGCGGCGCTAGCGGGTCCGCTCGACCTTGCAGAAAGGGCAGCCCCTGCCTCAGCAGATGCGCATTGCACTATTTTTTTACGAACGGCAAAGTCAGGAAACTGCTACCAGGGTCTTCTTGCCATAACGATGCGGTTTATCTGAGGAAGAGGTCTTCAGGAGTGACTATTAGTTCGCGCAGGCCACAGCGAGCCGCCTTCCCGTATCCTTACAAATCCACAAACTCGCCCTTGACCGCCGGATCCTTCTTCCTCAACTCCAAGTAGCCCAAAACCCTGTCCGCCATCTTGTGCGTGTCGAATCCGAAGTGCTTGTACGCCAGCTTGCCGGGTAAACTGTGTCCGAAGCCCTTCATCCCGATCATGGCGTCCGCGTACCTTTCCCATCCGTTCGCGACATACGCCTCGATCGCCACGACCGGTACGCCCTCGTGTCTCTTGAGCGTGGCGCGCTTGTACTCCAGCGGCTGTCGCTCGAACAGCCTCTGGCACGGGAAGCTTACCACGCGGACGCGCAGACCGTGAGATTTGCGCAGAGCGTCGGCAACGTCAACGGCGAAGGAGAGCTCCGCGCCCACGCCGATGAGCGTCAGTTGCGCGTCGTCGGCATCTTGCAGCACGTACGCACCCTTGGCGACCTGCGCCCTCTGTGTGCCTCGGCTTCGCAGCTGCGGCAGTCCGTGTCGGCTCGTGCTGATCATGCTCGGTCCGTTGCGGTGGCGTAGCGCGACCTGCCACGCGCCAGCCGTCTCCTCGCTGTCTCCGGGGCGGAGGTACAGCAGTGTGGGCATGGCGCGGAAGAGGGCGGCGAGCTCGACGGGTTGGTGTGTTGGGCCGTCTTCGCCCATGCCGATGCTGTCGTGTGTTGCGACGTGGATGCATTGGAGCTGTTGCAGTGCGCCCATACGTACCGCAGGCGCGGCGTAGAGGTAGAACATGAAGAAGGACGAGGTGATGGGGATTACGGTTCCGGGCGAGAAAGCGGCGAGACCGTTGGAGATGGCGCACATTGCGTGTTCGCGAACACCATAGTGGATATAGCGGCCTGTGTAATCGCCGTTGATCCCGCAAGTGGTGCGGAGGGAAGGCTGAAGAGGGGCGGACGGATGTCAGTAAGGTGGTCCGCTAGACAGGATGGGAGGGGTTGCATTACTTACGTGCTGGAAGGCGTTCTTGCCGCTGTACAAAAGGTTCACTGACGGAGACAGATCGGCCGTCCCTACCATGAACGTGTTAAACTTCTCGGCCAGTGGGTTGATGGTAAGACCAGATGACTTCCGTGATGGGGTCGGCGCATCGGGATACTCCTTCGGTATGAGATCTTCCCACCCAGCTGGTAGGTCGCCTGTCATGCGTGCCTCGAACGCCTTTCCCAGCTCCGGATGCTGCTTCTTGTAATCTGCGACCAACTCCTGCCACTCCGTAACCCATTTCTCGCCCCTTTCAGGCAGATCTTTGAAGAAATCCTTCATTTCGTCCGGAAGCTTAAGTGACTCGTCCGGATTGAAACCCCACGTCTCCTTCATAGCTCGCACGCCATCCTCTGGAAGGGCGACACCGTGAGCCACAGCATCGCCGGCGACAGAAGAGCCAACACCGATTACGGTCCTGATGTTGACGAACGTGGGTTTCTCGCGGCTGCTTCTAGCCTGTTTGAGTGCAGCAACAATGCCATCAACATCAAAGCAGCCATCTTCGATGTCGACAACGTCCCAGTTGCAGGCTCTCATCTTTGCATTGATGTCTTCCGTGTTGGTCATATCAACCGATCCGTCGCAGGTAACCTGATTGTTGTCGTACATTATGGTCAGATTGTTGAGTTTGAGATGCCCTGCGAGACTGATAGCTTCTAGTGCGACGCCCTTGTTACACATTAGCGTGCAGTCCCTCACTGCTCAGGAAAGGATTTACTCACCTCCTGTAGGCAAGCATCACCGACCATACACCATGTGTGGTTGTTGACTAGATCGAAATCGGGCTTGTTGTATGTTGCCATCAAATGCTTGGTAGCCATTGCCAGCCCAACGGCATTAGCTACGCCTTGCCCAAGCGGTCCAGTAGTAACCTGTGCGGCGAGTCAGTTCTGCTTCTTCTGCGGGTGAAGAGGCCCATCTCACCTCGATACCCTCGTGCTCCCGCTCAGGATGGCCCGGGCAGAGGGCGTCTGCTCGATCTGAATGATACGACTTCAGCTGGTCCCACGTCATGTCCCGGTATCCAGTGAGATGGAGAAAGCTGTACTGGAACAGGCATGTATGGCCTTCATATGTCGTTGGTTAGCGTATCTTCCCGTTTCAGCTCCGTCTCTGCAGGTCAAGCAGGCGGCGGCAGAGTAGGGTTGAAGGGTCCACATACCGTTTGACAGCACGAAACGATCTCGATTGAACCAGTCCGGTGAGTGCGGCGCATAACGCATGGCATACTTCCAGAGCGCCACGCCAATCGCGGCCATCCCCATGGCACCACCTGGGTGACCGCCCTTGAACTGCGCGCAGAGATCTGCGATCAATACCCGGAAGGTCCTGAGAACCGTTTCGTGCTCGTCGCTCAATTTTTCGACGGTTTTGTGCTCAATCCGCTCCTCTTGCAGGAGACTGTCTTTGAGGATTGACGAATAATCGCCATGGTTGCCGTTCGTTTGGGGTGCTGCGGCGGGCTTCTGGGTGTCTGTCATTCTGCTTGTTGCTTGAATCCGGATACAAAGAGGTGACAACAGGGTATGACACAACGTTATGGACAGAAGATGACGGAAGAGATGAGAAGAGGCATAGAAGAGTGTTTATATGCAAAGAGATATGAAGGCCTATGATCTTATGGTGAGGGGAGGTCTCTTGAAGTGCACGTGTACTGTGGATCTCAAGATCTAGGTTTTGATCATGACCTACCAATCTCACGGAAATACCGTATGTGGCAATCCGATCAGCTATAGCACTTGCGGAGAAGTGGAAGGGACGAGGAGAATGCGAGATGCGTGCAGGAAATCGAGAGGATTGACTTTGCGGAGGCGGAGGCGGCTCTGCTAAAAGGAAGGTTTGCCGACAGGCCGTATATCCATTGCACAACCTGTCGAGAACCTCTTCTCATCACGACTCGAGCGGACAAGGTAGCACAATTGACGTTCAAACGAAGCTGCGGTCTTTCCCCTCTGCATCGCTACCGCTGTGCTCGGCCTCTTCTCCAAAGACTTCCTCAACTTGACTTCCCCCAAAACAACCCCACCAGCAATGGCAAGTACTCCATCTTGATTTGGGGTGGCAGCTCAGGTGTTGGCTGTAACGCCATTCAGCTATCAAAAGCTGCCGGCTTCAAAGTCACCCTTTGAAGATCAGCGATCGGTACTGAGACAGTCAATGGGCGCCACATCTGTTCTTGTGGCGAGTTCGTGGAAGAGCTTGACTAGACAAGTCGAAACAGATACTTGTCCTCTGCGCAGGTGGATCTTATTCGACAGGCGCATAAAGGAGCTGATACTTCCGGACCAACTACACCAAAGAAGGCGATGAGGGTCGCGTGGTCACGAATTCCTGCCATGGAGAGAAATACACGTAGAATCTTCAACTATGCCGAATCATCGTCGAGACTTTAGACGCCATTCAATATCACCCATATACAGTACAGTACAAACGTGCTTCCTGGCCGCGACTCATGCGTCCATACACATCCCTGCCTCAATGCCACAACGCCGTCCGCAGAGCCTGATATCCACCGCCACCCTACCCAAGACTTGTCTCCTCCCTCAAGCCGTTGACTGTCCATCTGCCTCAGCGGCCCGCGCCTTAGCCGCCAACTGCGTCCTCCACTCAACAAACTCCCTCTTAAGTACCTCCCCGTGCCTGCGTCTATAACCTTGGATACCTCAATGGCATTACTCTTGGCTTCGCGGCGAATCCTCCACACACCATCCTCCGTAATGGTAGCCTTCAAAAGTCCAAGAACGCGCCAGCGAATCTGACGCACGTGTTTGCGTCCCAAGACCGCCTACCTTGATGCTGCACAATGCCGGGTATTTTCTGCGTGTCGAGTTCTTGAATGTTGGTAAGAAATCCGGCCCGGTCACGGAAGCCGACGATAATTTTGGGGACTCTGTAAGATGTTAGCGCAAAGTGCACATGGAAAATGGACACGGTAAATGGTGGCAAGTAGGCAAGAAAGAGGACATGCCCAAGGAGGAAGGACTGGGCCCAGAACTTCATTAATTTGCGCTCGTAGTTGAGGATGTCTCTGTCCCTGTCGCCTTCAGGCGGTCTCGCAGTCTTGAGCTCGATCCAACGGGCAGGTTCGTCAGGATGTCCAGGCTTGTAGCCTAGTACTGTACTAAAATCAGAGAGTGGTTCCCTCTAAGCAGGCAGTACGCACCGCCGTCCACTTCGCCACCAATGATTAGAGACGTGGAACCAATGCCTGTTCGGGCGATACTGCAGTACTGGGCGTAGTTATCCACGACCTCGTTTTCACGCCCTTCAATCTCTTCTCGAGACGTGTCTTCCCACGGACGCGGCATGAGACAGAGGGTTTCAAACTTGTAGCCTAGTAAATGCCGTTAGCTACAGGTTACAAATCAAGCGTACTTAGTCATGTACGTACCCCAGAAGGTGGCTAGATCCGGGGTGGTGCATTGTGCTGGAAATGCCTCTGAAGAGTATTCTGTTTCGCTTTCGCCAGGATCTTTGCTCCGTGGTTCTCTTCGACGAATCTGGCGTATGTGAGCACATGCCGTAACAGCTTTCGAGCAAGATCATTGGGAAGCTCCTACATTGTGTCCTTCGAATGTTACGTTAGCCATGGGTGCTTTTGCGTATCTGGACCATATTGCACACTTGGAAGCGGGTTGCGTTCATCTCAAATCCATCCATGTTGTCAAATGGAGCCGTCAAGATCTGCAAGACTCTGGTGAGCGTACTGTTTGCCTCGCAAGTCAGGACAGATGCGTACGAACCTTGGTCATCATGCCT
This sequence comes from Taxawa tesnikishii (nom. ined.), assembly GCA_030247885.1. Lineage (NCBI taxonomy): Eukaryota > Fungi > Ascomycota > Dothideomycetes > Dothideales > Taxawa tesnikishii (nom. ined.). Next base: position 227,326 of record JAPDRO010000004.1, read on the forward strand.
CGCCAGGTAATCAGGTCAGCGTCAAGCTTCTTGCCCGCACGCTTCTCCGCCTCCGTGAGCGTGTCGAGGAGGCCGTCCAGATGCTCGTCCGGAGAGTCACTCCGTGAACGGAAGGTGTCGAATCCCTTGGAGAGATCTATAGGCTCAGGCTGGTCGCTTGGGTTAAGCTTGAAGAAAGGCGGATAGTAGTATCGCAGAGAGATGTCGGAGAATGGGTGTAATACGTGATCATTGTCGTAGGAGAAGTATGCCACCTCTGTGGGCTTCTTGATGCTGGTCTTGTTGGCTGTGAAGCGCTGGAGGGGTGCAATTTGAAAGCTCGCCATAGTTGTCCTACCCACCACTGGCTGTCATTTGCGCATTGTAACAGTCTGTTGTGTGTTCGAGCTGCGGGCGAACAGGCAGACGGGTAAAGCAGAGCCAGAGGCAGAGCAGGGTGCGAAAGCAGTTATACAGTACTCAGGGTAGCCACCCTGTCCGGATCAAGTGTGTGTGAGTGATCTAGAGCAAGTCGAGTATAGGGTAATAGGTATTATTGTCGGCAAAGTGGTCTGGACGAGGTAGAACGCGTTGCGCGTCGAATACGAGACGCAGGGCGCGTTTATAATGATGACAATATTGAATCTCGTACAGAACATCACCGCCACAACCGACGGAGTATTATCATAAGTTTCTAAAAGCAGTACGGCGCTGTTATGCGCCTTGCAAGTTTACGAAGAGGGTGCGTTTTGCTGCCCCTCTACTTAGGAGTCTTTCCACGGACGACCAGAACACAACAGTTGAGCGTACGAATCCCTCCATCATAATAGAGATCTTGACTTGTGATGCACTGTCAGTGTTCTTGGCGGGAAATAATGCATCCAAATGCATGCCTCTACTCGTACGCCCTGCTCCATAAAATCGTTTCAATCCTCTCTCACCCCTTCCATCGACGGATTCACCTACTCCAACGCCCTCATCGCCTTCTCCAATGCCCTCTGCCCCTCTCCCTCCCTTCCCTCACTCGTACCCCAAAGTCCCAAAATCTGCAGCCCCTGATCCTTATCGATCTCATTCCTCCTCACCGCCTCCACGATACTCTCACTGCCCCTCTCAAACAGTTCCCAATACCTCGCCGCATCACCCAAGTCCGCCCCAGGATCCAAGTTCTTGAGGTTCTGCTGCAGGACGAGGATATTCAGCGCCATGCGCGCGTTTCCATGAGCGTCCATGGCGGGACAAAGAGCCACAAGCGCGGGGAGACGAGTGCGCGATTGGCGAGTTGTGCGAGGTGAGCCGTTATGCTTGCATATGCGGCGGGTGGTAGCAAGGCGGAAAGGTCTTCATCGAAGTTCAGGATTGTTTTGTTCAGCGCCAGGATGGCGGGGTCGGGGTCGTTGTACGGTTGATCTAGTTGGTAGGTTGTACCGAGCGCTTTGGCTATGCCGTATAACAGGTCCAAACGGAGCTCCAGGTGCAGAGTACGTTGAACCAACAAGGAGAGTTCGGAGAGGGAGGTAGTGAGGGCGTCGAAGTCGACGCTGGAGGCATGGTTTAGTGGGAGGTAGGCATGCTGGGGTGCGGTTGGAGAGGCACTGGAGGTCCAGCGGCGGGTTTGAGGGCGGGTGTTGGGGTTTGTCGGGTTGAGGGAGTCGGTTGCTCGGTCGGAGATGTGTCGAAGCCGGATGAGATGGGTTGTTAGCCATCGCTAAAGCGGTCAGTAAATTTGTTCCGAGTAAGAGAGCAAGCACAGTGACGTACTGTGCTAGTGTACAGCGTGCAGAGATTGGAAATGGCTCTGCGGTCAGTGACCAGGTCCGCTTCCTGAAGGGCATGATGTTTGTTCTCCGAGATTAGATAATACGATTCCTGCGCCATCAATTAGCACCCGACGAAGACCATGCGAGGCAGTCGACTGACCTTCACAACCAGTTCGGGTGTTTGAGTGTCGTCGGCTCGAAGCAGCTCGATGACAAGATTACAGATGTCACCCTTTTCTGCGAGTCCGGCCGCACGTTTTGGTACCCTTACGGCGTTGCTGTCCGGTAATGTTCTCGACACTTGGGCTGATAGTTGTTTAGTGGCTGTTCCGTGGGTACGTGGAACAATGAGCTTACCTTTGTAATAATTGTAGAGCCGGTCGTAGTACGTACGCATCTGCGAAATCACCAGCTGACTGAACGCTTGGTCGTGAGGCAGATTGTCTAGCATCTTACAAAACGCCTCGACCAGTTCGACGAACTGAGCAGTTCCCTGATAACCGTCAGATGGATGGTGTTCTTGGACTGAACGGAGGGATGAATTGTTACCTTGAAGATAGGTTTTCCAGCTCTGGATTGCCACTTGGGGTCCTGCCGGAAAGCATCCAACTGCGCAGACGCCGTTGAGGAAAGTTCGGCCAACGTCTCCTCGAGCTGCGGATAAAAGACATTGATGAGGAACTCATCAAGAAACGAGGTGAGAGTGCTGAGCACCACATCGGAATTTGGTGGCACAACCTCTTTCAATCTGGTGAGGAAGTTGAGCGACGGTGGGAGCAGCACGCCCATGTTGAACACGCTGGGCTCCACAAGCAATTTGTGGCCAGTTGCTGATTTGTCGGGCAGGCGATCGTTTTCAGACGCCTTCGCGGCATTCTGAGTGTTGGAAGAGACCAAGCCGGGCACAGACGCCTTAAGTATGAAATCCAGATTTTCCCGCTCGGTCGCAAGGTCGGTCGATTTAGTGTCGGTATCCGACAGTTTGAACAGTCGCTGTAGTGAAAATGTATTTAGCCCTACCTGCAATTTGATTCAGTCCGCGTATGCGTACCTTGTTTCTGTCTCGGGCATGTGGTTTGAACATGTTCGCATTAGGATCGTTTTCTGGCAGCGTACGGTGGCTCATGTTGCCGTTTGTAGCGAGATGATCATGCAAAGAGAGCGGATCTACGAGCAGCGTTAGTGCCAAGCCCGCTAATGGCTGGATGGTCCGACCTACTTCGCTCTGGTATAGCTTCCACAGCTCGTTGAAACTCCTCAGCTGTGACTTGTCCCGAGAGCCTTCCCTTCGCTGAATGCCGGAAATCACATCGTATGCCACCCTGTGCCCCTCTGCAATCGCCTCGAACTTGGCATAGAGGGTAGACAACATGTCTTCGAGAACGGTCTTCCGGTCGTGACTGCTTTCTTCCGAAAAGTCGAACTTGCTGCCGTCATGCCTCTTTCTCCGTAGCACGGGCGGATGCCGTTGCTCAGTTTCAGTATAGGATTTCTCAACAACCCGGAACAACTCGACCGGAAGGCGCTGTTCGATCGCATCAACCGCCATATCAAGACGAGACATGCGGTTGAGCGATTCGAGCAGTAGCTGGATGTAAGAGAAGGTATCGGCTTCCGGGTTGCGGGAGACGTCCTCGATGAGTGGTTGAGAAAGATCCAAAGAATCCAGGAAGTTGTACATCTCGCGGCCATACAGCCCCTAGGCACGCCATCCGCTTCTCCCTTCTGATTAGTGTATTGCCTCCATCGGTCTTCGCAGTATGGGCTCTTGAGATACAAGTGGCTGTGCAGCTCCTCTATAAGTATATCCGTTACGGAGTGCTCCTGATTACTAAGATACACTCGCAAGTCATTCATGGCGCCGATCTCCTCCATCTCAGGTCTTCTGATAAGCCTGAGTGCATTTTGTAGCGTATCCACAACAGCAGGGAACCTCTTCTCTGAGATCTGCGCTTCGAGTTTCTCGGGGACTGTCTGGAGCTGCTCGATGGTAGTGAGCAGTTGTAACATCTGGTCGTAGTTCTGACTTGAAGTCGCAAAGGTCTTGAGTTCTGGTCGGGTAGTACTAAGGTTACTCTTCGCTTGAACAAGCGATTGTCTCAGCCCTCTGACCCTTGTTTGTGATGCTTGAATGCTGTCCTGAATCTGATGGAATGTTCCTATAGAACTGTTGAAACCTTGATGGTGCTCGTTGACAATGGTCTTCAAGGCATTCTGCAGCTGTTGATGTGTTTGCTGGAACTGATCGTACTCGCTAGCCAAACCCAGCGAGCTCGGATCCATAAGTTGCAATGCCACTTTCACCGGGACGCATGACTTTGAAGACATGAAGGACCATTGCTGATCTATGTAGCGAAGTACATCTACGGTGAAAGACGAATAAGCACAAACCCGGGCAGCGAGTCCGGACCGGGAGCTGCGACTGACCTTCGATTTGTCTGCTTCCCTCACCGTAGCGCGCGGCTCCTGGCCCTCTGCTCCTACTGCGACTCGAATCCCAACCCCTATCGCGACTCTGTCGGTTTGCTTGTCGCCGGTCGAGGTGTGCTGGCCCTGTCACACGCGAGCTCCGGTATCCGGGGTCTGGCTGTCTCCCAAAGCCGCCGTATCCTCCAGGCCCACGCGAGCGACTACGCTCAGCATCGCTGGTATCGCGACTGCTAGTATCGAGGTCATAGCGGCTGCGCAGGTAATTGCTGCCGTCACCGTTTGTATATCCTCTGTCTCCGTTTGTGGGCTGGCGCGTCCAGGAGGCCATGGTGGGTTGTTTTGTCTCCCTGTAACTGCCTGCGCTGCTGCACTCCTAGCTCTTACACATTGCTGCCGTATCATGTGATGTTAAGCTCCAACCCCTTCAGTTTGCTGGGATGACCTGAGAAGAGTGAAGACACAATGAGTGAGACAGTGTATTGTATGGATTGCGGAGAGCTGGACGGGAACGCGCATATTGTCCCGGCAAGGACTCGGCAAACCTTCCGCACTCTGGAAACGGATGAACGCGAGCTTCACTTGCGTCGCGGAAAGTCGCACATGTTCCATCGCTCTACCACACCTCTGTCATTTCTTCTTCGCGTCACATAGTCACTACACCCGCCACTCTCGTCCAGGATCTGGTCCCCTCCTTCTTGAAACATCTGCGCTCTATTACCGACCGTCTATGAAGCCTTAGGTCCCTCATTTCCCGGCGCATTCCTAAGCGCAAGAACCGCGACCTCCTCTACGAACACTCGCCATCTATCTCTACGACACATCACCAGAATAGCTGGAGCGATGAACGGCTATACCAATGGAGTTAACGGGCATGGCTCTCCGGAGCCTCCCGCTTTCGAGCGCTTTTCAGCCATTCCTCCGGCTATTGACGTCCCCCTCGCTGATACTGGAGACGCCGTCGAAGTAAACTTGGAGGAGCTCATGGACGACCCGACTGAGATGTGCTATCTGTTGGAGAACGAGAATGTTGCCCGAAACTACTGGATGACCATTGCTATGGCCTACGCCAAGCAGAACAGAGTCGATCACGCTGTAAACGTTGTGGTTAGGGCATTGAGCGCAAAAAAGATGGGAGGACAGATGACAAGCTCATGCTGCTTGTCTCCCAATGCTGGCTTCACTTTTTGCAATGCAGAGGCGCCCTACGTGTGAAACCGGGTATGGAACAATGTTTGGAATACTGCGCGTCTATGGCTAACTGAAAACAGAAGGGCAGCTCGCCTCGGAAGCGCGAACCAAAGAATACTATCTTCAGCAGGCTACAAGCACACTCAACGAGGCTTCAAGGATCAATCCAACCTACCCTCCTCTCTTCCTCGCGCGTGGCGTCCTTCAGCTTCTCCGCGCGTCATTACAAGTACCCAAACCGGGTCCGCAGGGAAACGCAGACCGAATCAACATTCTTCAACAAGCTTCCAAATCTTTCGACGATGCGATACGTACCTCCGGGGGTCAAAACGTTATGGCTGTACTTGGAAAAGCAAGGACACTATTCTCACTCGGAAGCTACGCCCAGGCACTGTCGGCCTATCAAAGTGTGCTTGAACTGGCGCCTGATCTCCACGACCCGGATCCGCGTATAGGAATTGGTTGCTGCATGTGGCAACTCGGACACAAAGAGGAGGCGAACAACGCATGGCAGCGCTCGCTGGAGGTCAACCCCAAATCCAAGGTCGCGACCATCCTGCTCGGTCTTTACCACCTCGATCAAAGCTCGCAGTATCCCACCACGGACCCCGAGTTCCAGAATCACTACAAAAAGCCATGACGCAGTATACTCAAACTGCTTGGAAGCTGGATAACAAATATCCATTGTCTTGCGCGACATTTGGCAATTACTTCCTGCTGCGGAAGGCTTGGCCAACAGTGGACCGACTTGCACGTCAAGCCATTGAAGCCACAGACGTGAATGCGATTGCCAGTGATGGCTGGTATCTTCTGGCGAGAAAAGAGCACTGGGAGAACAATGTGGCCAGAGCAGCTGAGTATTACGGCAAAGCGGATCTTGCTCGCGGTGGAGAAGACAAGGGTTACCTGCCTGCGAAATTTGGAGCAGCCCAGCTCAAGGTCGTGTCCGGCGACCTAGACGGTGCGAAGTTCCGGCTGGAGAAGATCGTGCAACAATCAAAGAACATCGAGGCGATGACGTTGCTCGGTATCCTCCATGCTGAGGAGGTCTACGCCAGTCAAGCTTCCGGTGGGAAGGAAGACAAGTCTACAGAGATGCGAAAGGCCATTGCGTTTCTTGAGCAGGTTCGCATGGCTTGGAAAGACGTCAAGCGGAAAATTTCCCCGGATTCGACGGTTCTACTCAATCTTGCACGGCTTTACGAGATTGACAGCCCAGAGAAGAGTCTGCAGTGCCTACAACAGGTTGAACAGATGGAGATTGACGAAATTCCGGATGAGGACCGACCGGAGGGTATCGAGGATGAAGCGGCGATGCGAGCTGCCCTAAGAGAAAGCCTGCCTCCACAACTCCTCAACAACATCGCCGCATTTCATTATCAAGCCGAGCGTTACGGTCAAGCCCGCGAATTCTTCCAGAGTGCTCTAAATGCTTGCGTCAAGATTGGCGACAAAGACGCTACCATCGACACCGATGCCCTCGTAACGACGATCAGTTTCAATCTTGCTCGGACCTATGAAGTGGAGAACATGCTTGACGAAGCCAAGAAGGTTTACGAGGGTCTGTTGGAACGACACCCTGAATACGTCGATGCCAGAATCCGACTTACCCTCATTGCTCTGAAGCAAGACCCCAAGGAAAGTGGGTCACAAGCCATCAAAGCATTGATGGAAGCCGAGCCAAGCAATCTGGATGTGCGCGCTCTGTACGGATGGCATATCCACCGGTCGAAGAGGAGAACGCACAACGTCAATGAAGACCAAGAACAGAGGCATTACAAGCACACGCTGCAACAGTTCGACAAGCATGACCGATATTCCTTGACAGGCATGGGTAATCTATTCTCCCAGATCGCGCGTGAGATGCCCAGAGCTACTGATCAAGACAAGGAAAGACGCTCCAAAATGTACAGCAGGGCTGTTGAGTTCTTTGACAAGGCGTTGCAACTCGATCCCAAGAATGCATATGCCGCTCAGGGCATTGCCATTGTCCTTGTTGAGGAGAAGAAAGACCACACAAACGCCATCCAACTGTTTACCAAAGTTCGCGAGACGATCAAGGATGCGAGCGTCTCCATCAACCTTGGTAACGTGTTTACCGAGAAGGGACAGTACGCTCGTGCTACAGAGAATGTGAGTTTCAAAACTGCCCATATCTGTTTGAGAAGCCACGTCAAGCTAACACAAGTGTAGTACGAAGCTGCTTTAGCGAAAGACCGAACGCACGACCCTCAGATCCTTGCCTCCCTCGGACGGGTCTGGCTCATGCGCGGCAAGCAAGAGAAGTCTGTCCCCGCCCTGAAAACCTCCCTGGAGTACGCCCAAAGAGCGCTTGAGTACTCTCCCGAGCAAGTTCACTTCAAGTTCAACGTCGCCTTCGTCCAAATCCAGATTGCCCAACTCATCTACAGCCTTCCAGAAGCTGCACGTACACTTGCCGACGTTGAAGCTGCGTACAACGGTCTCGATGAAGCCATTGAGAGCCTCGGCGCTATCGCCAAGGCTCCGAACCCACCGTTCCCGAAGCACGATATCGAGCAGCGCGCAAACATGGGTCGCAACACAATGCGCAAACAGCTCGAGCGAGCTATGCAATCTCAACGCGAGTTCGAGAGCAAGAACGCTGCCCGCCTCGAACAAGCTCGCCAGACGCGCGAAGCAGAAATCCGGAAGCGCGAAGAGGAGAAGAGGGCGGTGGAGGAGAAGGCTGAAGAGGAGAGAAGAAAGATCAGAGAGGAGAGAGAGCGCATCAGGGAACAGGATCGCATGATTCTGGAGCAGAAGCTCGAAGAGGAGAGGGCGAGGGAGGAGGCCGATTTGACGACGGACGAAGAGACAGGCGAGAAGAGGAAGCGGGAGAAGAAGCCCAAGAAGGGCGGAAAGAGGAAGAAGAAGGGCGACGAGAGCGATACCGACCCGGATGCCGAGACGGATGGAGAATTCGAGGGCAAGAAGGGCAGAAAGAGCAGAGGCAGAAGCACGGGTGCGGACACGGCGACGGGCGAAGACGGAGAAGAGAGACCCAAAAAGAAGAAGAGGAGAAAGCTGGAGCGCAAGACGAAGCAGAGCGGCAAATTCAAGAGCTCGGAAGTCGTGGTCGACAGCGATAGCGATGACGAACAGGTCACTCAGATGAACGACAATGCACGGCTGGCGGAGAAGATCAACGAGGCCGAGAACGACAACGACGAGAGTGGAGACGACATGTTTGGCGAGGAAGAGGAAGAGCAGACACCAGCCGAATCTAGGCGCAAGAAGCCTGCTCGGATCCTTGACGAGGATGAAGACGATGAGGACGAGCTCGCTGGCGGCGATGCACCCATGGAGGTCACGAACGGAGCTGCAGATGCTGACATCTCGATGGTGGATGAGTCCGTCGGTGCGGCGGGCAACGAGAACGCGCAAGACGGAGTCAATGAGGATGCTGCGATTGCTGGCGTGCAGAACTGATCGGCTGCATGGAGGCAAAAGTAGCGGGCGTTCAAGGCGTGATCAGACTGAGGCATGGCTAGCAACGTGCAAGCAAGACTTTTCATCTATAGCAATTCGGAGCCTGGGTGCCTTCTGTATCAACAGTACTTATGAAATACCAGATGTTTACACTCATCCCCTCCGTTCCGGGGCCCGCTACTCGTGCAGACGGACAGTGTTCTCGAATGGCAGTCGAGCTGCCGGGCGATTTCTATCAAAAAGGCAGCGGCAATATGACGCGAGCACTAGGAGACCTAGATCCAAGGGGCCTCCAGCCTTCATAGCTGCCGCCACGGCCAATGGGGGCAACGATGCAGTCCAAGTCTGACCTGTAGTAGGCACAGATGTGGCGACGTTGGTGCTGTCTTGAAATAGCAGTCGGACAGCTGTTTGAACTGCCTGTCGAGAGCATCAGAGCTGCCGTACAGCATCCGGGCCGGCACCAAATCCGGCCGTCATCCGTTTTCTGCAGAAATCGACAAAGCAGTTCATTCCACCTCAACCGCAGACACCTCGAGTATCACGCAAACCCACCATCAAATGAGAATGGTTTCAAGACTTACCCTTTCACTGCCGCAATGTAGGAAGGCTATCGCGAGAGGAGATAAGGATAGGATATGGCTGGGCTGGGCTTCAACTTCGGACACGGCATCCTCTCTATCAATAATGACTGTGGCGATGCCAGCTATGCAAGCTATTACCACTCAATTCCTCTGCCACAGAGGGTGCGCCATATACAGCCCATTGAACAGTCATCCAGCTCAGGGCTATGAACATAATCAGGAAGAACAAACACACGAATACTTTTCTCACGAGCATAACTTCAGCTTCATTAAAGATTTCTTTTCCAAAGACATCGTCTAGAATGCGCGAACATCAGTGAGGTTTCAACGTTGACGGTTCAAAAGCGTACCCACCGACGTAGGAGAGTCGACGGGGCAATTCAAACTCCCGCCCGGATCGCCTTCTTGTCTTCTTCGGCTCTGTTGGCTGATCCGATGGAGTTTTGTGTATGGCATGTGAGAAAACATGCCCTGCATCGTAGTACCGCTTTGCTGACATGGCCGAGTTGCTCTGAAAGTTATGTCAACACTTTATTCGCCATCAACACTCACAAGGACTTCCACATACATGGTGCAAAATTTATCCAGTATGCGACCAAAAATATCAACTTGCAGCTACGAGGGTGTATATGTGCTCTCCATTCGCTCGAGCGTCTTCACTGAATTGTTGAGGGCGTTTTGTGGGCAGAGGGGAAACCACATTCACCATCTGTGTGGTAGAGTACCAAATGTACGGTCATGATGCTTCGACAGCACACATCGTGCTTTGGCTCACAGAGAGGGACGTGGTACGCCCTAACTCAGTTCGCCATCTCCGCATATACAATGTGGAGTCCAATCCCGACTACAGTATTCGATAAAGCTTAACCGTACGTCTGCCCCAACTCTACCACAGCAAATCGAAGCACGGTTTGATGACCATACGGCCTCTCGGGAAGACCTTACCTGCGTGTAAGCAATGTGGTGCCACCAAGCTCAACAGTCCCTCTTCCACGACCGCCCTCATGTAATGAACTCCACTGCTTGAGTGGTTCCCGCGACAACTACGGAGTCAAATCTTCCTATGCTCAGTGTATACGTGCGGAGATCCGTACACAATGGCACGTTGAGGGAGAGGGGACTTATTATGCGCGTCACCAGTATTAGTCTCCGACAGCAGAAGAGCTTCGTGAGACACCCGATCTCTCAACAAAGCTTCTTAGCATAGAGACCTCATCAACACAGGTTCACGGGTCCATATGCCAGCCCAAACCCAGTGTATTAAAGCCGCGGACTGCTCGCTCAAGCCTTCAGTTCCTCCAACGACTCTTACCTTCTCAGACCTCTCGTTTTTAGATTCACGTTCGTTCTGTTTGACGGGATGTTCTCTCCCTTCTCTTCTCGGGCTTTGTTGCCTTGCACGCCCTGCAAGCAGCCCGTCCTGCAGTTGCCTATCCACAGGCTGAGACCACTCCTGTTGGCAGTGTAAGTAGTTGTGCCGCATCGCAGTCCTGGATGCATACATGTTACTACATGCTTCGTGCTCGAGTGCTCATGAACCACAGGGAAATACAAAGCGTGATGTTTGCTTCGCCAATGGCGTAACCTACAACAGTGGGGATATCGTCGCCGACGGCAACGACGTCCAGTACCAAATCTACTGCGACGAAGATAACAGCGGTACCAGCTTCGCCAATTACTCCGTCGGCTCCGGCGGCTTCAACGTCTGTTTCCAGGCTTGCGATGCTCAACCTGGCTGCAAGGGCTTCACCTTTTCCGGCGGCGACTCTGGCATCTGCTACTTCAAAGACCGGATGGGCGCCTTTACCAGTGACGAGAACCTTGTTTCTGCCTTCATTGTCCAGAACGCGTCCACTTCGAGCTCCGGCTCATCCACGCTCATGACGACTTCGACTTCCTCTTCCGTCATGCCTTACCCAATGTCCAACACCTCGACCACGGCCATTCCGACCGCTTACGAGACCGTCAGCGTCAGCTTCGTGACCATGACATCCGCGTCCGTGTCCAGCAGCACCCCATCCGCTACCCCTACGGTCTGTTCCTCCACCAACGGCACCTTCACCGACAACGACGGCAACCGCTGGATCGTCAAATGCAACACGGACAACAGCCAGCCCGACCTCGACCAAGCCAGCGTTCCTTCCTTCCTGGACTGCTTCAACTCTTGCGCCGAGACACAGGGCTGCGTGTCTTTCACATTCCTGGGCGGCGATGGTGAAGGAACCTGCTACTTCAAGGGCTCTGCTGGCACGCCCTCTCCTGCCCAGGGTGTCGATATGGCTTACATGATCAGTCCACCCGCTCCCAAGACTTCCACATCTTCGTTGATGGTACCATACCCAACCAATAGCACCTCATCCTCGCCCCCAAGCTCCCCGACCTCTTTCAGCCTCGCTTTCGTCACCCCGACCGCCGCCTCATCTTCCTCGCCTTCTTCTTCATCCCCTGCGCCGACCAGCACCTCCTCTGCCTCCGCAGAGCCACGTCTAACTGTTACAGTGACCGCCACCGCTACGGTTACCGACACAGTTACTGATACCGTGACCGTCTACGCCTCGAGCACGATGAGTCCAAGCCCAACTAGCAGCTCCGTGCCCGTCGTCACGACCACCTCGACTGCGCCTGCCGTCACTGTTACTGACACTACGACCGTTACAACTACGGTGACCACTACACAAACTGTCACCGCGACTGTGGTTATGAGCCCTGTCTTTACGACCGTGACCGCCACCTCAACCCCCACCGCTACTGCTGCTACCCGCTAAGCGGTGAAGTTTCAGATGGTAAGAAAGCAAGCCTGGGAAGGTGGGTGTGAACAGGGGAAAGCTTAGGAAGAGTATGCGTTGATGGTATGAGGAGTGAGGCTGGATGGACGATGATGATGTCGGATCGACCCAAAAGAACTCCCGTGTCTTCTTGCGATGTTGTATACTAGCTGCTTAGGGTCTGTCTTTTACTTGAAGCAATACATGCGTCGCTCAGAATGATTTGCTCCAATACCGCTTTTCCATAACCCCTTGGAGGACCAGTACAGCACCGATTGCTATCAAAGGGGCGACCCATGGCGGGACTCGCGTTGAGTTCGCGACGAAGCGCGTTGATCTTGGCTTAGTCGGCAAAGATGTACAGGCCGATCCGATCGGGCCAAACGAGTTCTCTATCAGGTGCTGTATCAAAAATATGTTGTTGTAGACACTGCAGAAACGTGTAAACATCTTGACCAGACCGTGCTAATAGGAGCGGTGAGTGCTAACGTGACCAAGTATTACAACCCAGCAGGAGGCCGTGAGGTATCTCATCCTAGGAAAGGCCCTTGAAGAAACTCGAGACAACAAGAAAATGTACAAAAGCGTAGAAGAAGGAATGGAAATGGGTACCAGAAGGAGTAATAGTCCTCACAAAGCAGAGATGAATGGAGAAAGAGAGTGCTAAAGCTGATACTGGTCCTACGAAAGACGCTGACAGTTATTTATGTACGAAAAGAGGCTCTCCAGCACGAAAGATTATAGTCGCTCCAACGCAGCAACGCTTCTTGGGTTGCGAGTGTGACCGACCACCATGGCTGGCTGGGTTGCAGTCTCGATTGCATCCGCTGGACCAGTCCTACACTCTTTCCGCAACATCCATGGAGACCAGACGAACACCGGTATGAACGAAATGACTGTGGCTTGGAAGATTCGTCGAAGAGTCATGGCAGTTTGTACGTCCAGGCCAGATGTGAGGATCGAGCAAAGCAGAGTAGAGTGGGATAGGCGGCTTGGAGGGTAAAGTCGAAGCCGTACTGCAGATTTATGCTTATTATGCACGGTGACTAGTGCACGCTAGCGGCAACGTTACCTTTTCGAGCGATTCGCTGAGAAGTGTATGATACCTCGGCAAAAGTCTGCGTAATTCCCCGAATCCTCCGAATCCAGAAGCCTACCCTCTGATGCACCACCCTATGCCCTGTACCTATAACACTAGCAATTAACTAGCAAACTGAGTATGGAATAGTTCAGATCTTGGAGGTTTGCATGGCAACTCAGGAATAGTGATTTTCTTCAGTATCTAGTGTACTAGCCATCATTCTGAAGGCAAGCCTGGATCCTATCCACCATACTCACAACACAGTTATACACTGCATTACTACTGATATGATCCCAAGCATGTACAAGGGCATCTTCCATCCTTTCATGTACAAAGTCATTACCACCACTCCATAGATCCATGCCAGGATATAGCTGAAAGAGCTGCTTTTGAGCATAGCCCATACATGCTCAATGGGGTTCAGATCTGGTGAGTATGCAGGCCAGTCTTCCACCAGTTTGATGCCTTCCTTTCTGAAAAAGCTGCTGTCTTTCTGGCTGTGTGTATACCAGCGTTATCTTGCTAGAATAGCAGGTCCTTATGGTACATAGGAAGTAGGCCCATAGTAAGAGCATCAATGTATGAGTTTGCTGAGTACCCTTGCCTCTTTGACTCCATATCCCTACGCATAACAATCAATTCAGTCTTGTAGTTGCTATATATGCTAGCCCATACCATCACACGTATGTCCTTGCTCTTGTTGAATGGTTGAACCTTGTCTTTCTGGTATGCTTAGCTAGTAGCACGCCATACATAGGCAGCTGGTTTACTAGATCCACGCTCTACAGAGCACTCATCTGAAAAGATGACTTTTAGCCAGTCTTCAACACTCCAGTCTTTGTGTAATTCACACCATTCTCTTCTCCTTTCAGCTGAGGCTTCTAACAACAAAGGTCTCTTCTTGGCAATCCAATCCTTGATGCCTTGGTCCTTCAGAACTCGGTAGACTGTAGCATGGCTGCAATCCAGCTGGAGATCCTTCAAAAGCTGGCCATAGTTGTGAAATGGATATTTACGCGCATAACGCACAATTGTACGCTTTGTGCGCTCTGTACAAGCTTGTGGACGGCCCATGCGAGGTTTGGAGACACCGTGTAGTCGCTGAGAGGACCTTTTGATAGTAGTACTAATGGTACTGGCTGTAAGGTTGAAGATCTCGCGTATTTGACGCTGTGGTACACCAGCAATAGCCATTCCAACGATCTGATTTCTTGTAGCTGGTGAGATCTCAGTATTGCGACGTCTATTACGCGGTATCACAGCAAGAGCACGAGTTTGTGGCGCCATAGTGGTGGTTGAATTGATAGAGTGTTATTCTAGCTGACGCGTCGCGCGAATCTGTACGCAGACTTTTGCCGAGGTATCATACAGCAACAACGCGACATAGAGGTATACGGCGCATGCTTGGTACCATACGATTGTATATCTCGTGAATCGATTCGTTGTAGCAGAAAACAGAACCCAGTAACCTACATCACTTTCTAGCGCCAGATCCCGGCAGCCTCGCTGAATGCAGTCACTCTCGATGGCTTACTGATGCGTTGCGCACTTTCGTATAGCTGCATGGTCGCTCATTTCCGGCAGTCTTTAGAAGCGCTGCGTTCTATCACAAAGGAGTAACACGTAAGGATCTCTCAAGAACGAAAACACTCATTCAAGAATGCCCGCCGCGCCGGACACCGCGTCTATCCTCTCTGGGACCTCCTCCGCTCGTACACCCTACACGCGCTCCGCCCTCTTTACCCTCGATACCTTCTCCAGCGCAGATTTTATTGTCAAGGATTTTGTCGAATCGCTATCGGATTCGGCTACACCCGCATCGCGTCGGTCAGGTCCGGCTACCGCCAATGCAGCATCCACACAGGCCTTCGATCCGAAGCCATTGATTAGGACCTTTGAGCAAGCGCTGAACAGACTGAAGACGTTGAGTGAAGACCTGGAAATCAGAGAGAATGAGCTTAGCGCAAGTGTGAGGCGAGCGGAGGCACAACACAACCAGAACATCCGATCAAGGGAGCGGGAATTGGAAGAAGCCGTGGACTCATTCCGGCGATTGGAGAGAAGTCTGGATGGTGATATTGAGGGTGGAGGGAATGCTGCTGTGCGCATTGGCGAGCGTCTTGAAGAGCTGGACAGACAACGACAACGAGCACAGGACGCCAAGTTCATACTTCAATGTTGGCTCGAGGTCAGCGCTCGCGGAGATCTGTCGAGCTTGGAGGATATGCGAAGACTAGGCGGTGGTGAGGGCAAAGTCAGATGTGCGCACATTGCTAGACAATTACTCAAGATCAGTCAACGCTTGGAGCCACAGGTCAATGGAACGAATGGAGTTCAATTCGCCAAAGGCTACAGCGTGTCAGAAGTGGACGGCGAGACTACGAATGGAACCGAGGGCGGGCATCAACCGAAGGAGATCATAGAGAAGTTTTGGAATCGCTGGAAAAGGATCTACTGAAGCAATTCGACGAGTTTTACCGAAGACAAAACTTTGACGGCATGCGGGAATGCGCCATTGCCCTTCGCGACTTCGGAGAGGGTGCGAGCGTAATGGGTCTGTTCGTCAACCAGCACCAGTTCTTCATTGACAGGAGTCAGCTTGTCACAGAAGAATTGTCCGGGGATCCGGAGACGTGGGAGCGTCTAGCTGATCCAGACACCGAACCCCGGGCGTTGAGCCAAGCTTGCAGAGTCTCATCGACGAGGTGAAGCTGGTTGTCCAGGAAGAAAGTTTTATCATCAAGAGGGCCTTTCCTTTCTACGAAGAAGTACTTGCGAGGTTCTTACAAAGAGTCTTCCAGCAGTCTATCCAACAACGGCTAGAGATGGTCCTCGACAAGGCCAACTCCATCTCGTTACTCGCTTTCCTACGCTCTCTGCAATCCGCGAAAAGCTACATCTCCGCTTTGGTTGAGGATCTGAAAGCCCATGGGTTAACTGAACATCCGGAACCTGCTTCGTCACAGACTGCTGCCGTTCTCGACCAACAGCTTGAGGATCTGTTTGTGCCGTACTTTGTCGGTTCCTCTTACATCGAGAACGAGAAGCGAAATCTGGCAGAGCTGTACTCTTCTCTGCTGTTCAAATTCACCACATATCACGTAAGTCGGTTCGATCCCGCACATGGTTGTGTCACCAAGCTGAAAGTGTTTCTTAGTCGCGGCGGCGGAAAATACCTACTTCGTATCTGAGTTCGCTGTCTGCACGCAGCAAAGAGCTTGTCTCATCAGCACGCGATGCATACCTTGAGCGTCTTGACTCTGCAGACATTCCCAGCTCCCAGAAGGCGATGCTTTTACGACTTGCAGGCATGAGCCACGCCAGTGCTGCTGCACACAACCGTAACGAGATTGACGTCACCGAAGAGGATGGCGCTCTCAGCTTGCCGTACACTAAGCGGATGATCAAGTGGCTAGCTGAGGGTGTAGGCAGAGGCCTTGAGCTCGCCGGAGGTCATGAAACACCAAAAGATATACGTGAACTGCTTGCTCTTCTCATTAGCCACATGGGCGAGATGTATCTGGAGACGGCGCTCGATGCTGCAACGGACGCGGCGACCGCGCAGGAGAACAACACCAAGTCCGAACCCGACTTTTCATACATTTCAGATCTGCGATCCAGCATCACCATTTTGGATCTTCTCGATGTGACCATAGAGAAACTCCTTCTACCTCTGGCTGCGGCCAACGTTACGGTTCGACGCGATCTGGAGAAAACGAGGGATGAGTTCGTCAAGCGGATGGAAGGAAAGATCGATACTCTTTTGCAAAGGACTATCGACATTGCGGTGTCGTGGACGTCCCGCTTGCTATCTCAGCAGAAGAAAACAGACTTCCGCCCTAGGGATGAGGCTCAACTACAGCTCGATCAGCTGCAAACTCCCACCTGTCTTGCCATCTTCAATTTCCTCACGCGCCTCTACTCGCGCACTTCAGCATGTCTTTCAGGTCGCGTCTTGGGGAAATTTTCGGAAGAATTGGCACTCGGCTTGCGGTCACTGTTGTTCAGCCATTTCCGGTCTTATCAAGTCAGCTTGACGGGCGGACTTGTGGTGAGCAAGGACATCACCAAGTACATTGAACTCCTGCGGTCATTCAATTTGCCCGAGAGCTTTAATCCGACCCTGGAAGTTTTGACTGAAATCGCGAACTTGTTCGTCATCAATCCTGAAGCGCTGAGGGATCGGCTCAGAGGCGTGGGGAGTGCGGCGCTGACGGGCATCGAGAGAAACGATCTTAGACCTTACATCCTCAGGCGCGAAGATGCGGGGACAGTGGGCGTGCAGAGTGTACTTAGCGCGTTATAGGTATGATGGGCGCTCTCTGAGAAAACAAGCCACATTTCCATGTGATTAATCACACTGTATCTCGAGTGCAGCTTGCTTGTTACACTTCTTGATGCCGTACGAGATGACTTTTCGCAAGGCAGCCAGCTGACCAAGGTTCAGAACCTCTGTAGCGCCGCAAAACAACATCCCGCATGCCAGTGTCAAGTTAGAATTAGAGTTTCCTCCATCCTATCCACGGTTTTTCGACCGCAGTGATCACACTGATGAAGATCACAGGAACCACTAGCTGAGTCTTAGACGGTCTTACTCCCGCTTCCCCTTGGTCGTTCATGACTTGAGCCCCGGCTGGTTCAGCTCCGACCATAGCTCAATGAGCTCGTTCTCGGAGGATATCCATCTCTCCTCGTTCCGAGGTCCGCACAGCACACTGATGCAAATCACACCGGGCGGAGTGCAAAGCAGGGACCTGGCACCGCTTGCCCGCTGCATGAGATGGATCATGGTCTCGATTCCTCCGCTATCGTCTTTGGCATTCGTGGCAAGTCTCAGCTTGGTTGGAAAATTGTCCGAAAATCGTATCTTGCGGACCATGTCACGATGTGCTTGTGGTAGAGATTTCACCCATCTGCTTCCGTTCGCGCCGTTGGTGTGGAAGATGGCGTTTTCGCCGTAGTAGAGCTTGGCGAATCTTTGACGTGATTGGCGGTTGACGTGAAGCAGGCGTGGAGGCTTGTAGTCGGCCTTGATGTAACGAATGTCCGCATCCGGCGTGAAGGTCAAGTCAAATATCTGAATGTAGAGCTCAGGAGGAAGATTGTTGATAAGGTCGGATAATTCCATGATAGTAACGATGAGTTTGCTGCTGGCTGCGATCTTCAGGCGCGTTCGATTTTCCGAAGTGTGTTGTTCCCAGGATGATGGAGCGCTTCGCCTATGGCATACCCAGAGTAGGAGCGCATGTTACACAGCGACATGCAGAACATATATTGCAATGAAGATGGCGATATCGTAGCGTTGTTTGGTTCCGCTGTTTGAATCTGCAAAATGGCGGTCAAGTAAAGGGGAGGCAAGAGTCAAATTGTAAAAGCGGGTCATATGTGATGGGATTGCCGCCGGATTCCTGCGGATGTCTCTCATCAGATATGCAATCGTACTCACCGCATGGCTCCGATCACAACGATGCCAAGGTGTTCCTTTCCAGCATCCTCCTTGTCGCGCTCCGTCTAGGCAGACTTGAACGGGTGAAACACAGGCGGGAGCAGAATTTGACGGGGACAAACAAAGGTCAAGTCATCTAAGACCCCAAACCTTGACCGGGCTCTTGATAATTGACTTGGCTAGGGTTGTGTAGAGAAGCACAGTTGTAGGTGCGGCTTATGAGACACATTCAATCCAAAAGTATCCTCCAAACTGGACTCTCGTTTCGTTGTGCAGGTCGAACAGTGGGACGTAAGTGCAAAAATCCATTCTCCGCTGCCTGGATCGAACAGGCGACCTTATGATATTCGGAACGCTTCCAATTACAGTCATACGCTACTTCCAGCTGAGCTAAGCGGAGGCAGCTGAAAAGGCGAGGTAATCACCTAAGGCGCTAGTAGTTGCGGTAAGCTACCATATCAAAATAATATATCCCATGTCAAAGTTCAAACTTTTCTCTCGCGCCCAGAAGTGCAATTTAGTTTCTGGTCGAGAGTTGGAGTGCCCATCTCGTCCCGCTACTCCAGTGGTCTGTTGCTCTTCGAATCTCCAGCAATAGAATGAAGATGGGTGCCAGCATCAAAATACCTCCACTTAGCTCCGCAAGACTGCAACTGCTTATGGGTTATCTTGAGGTCGACCTGTTCGACGTTGAGCGTAGCTGAGCGTGCGAAGTGCGCTCCGCACGCTCCTCGAGTCTCAGTGTTGTGTAGCGGAATCACGGTGTAATATAGGAGACAAGGGTTTGTCGGCAGGCGAAACTCTGTGCATTTCAAGCTATCTGCCACGGTGACCAAGTCAAGAAGTCTTCAAAGGCTCAGCTAGTATAGCAATTGCCGGTGTTAGAAGCCTCGACTGTCCCTTAATAAACACTCGTGACCTCGACAGAGAACGTTGACCGACTCTCATCGCTAAACCCCGCCCATTGACACGTCCACCTCGGCCACCGAAACCATGCAGCCTTTCAAAACCAAACACCAGAGCCATCCATCGTGCGATTCGTTGAATTGTTTCGTCATGAAGGAAGTGAAAGACGTAGTTGTGGAGCTTCAGCAGCCGTGATCATTGTTGACGAGATTGAGAGCCGTGATCGAGGGGCGATACGTTTATTTGCTGGATTGAGTGTGAGTATACCGTATGTTTCAATTGCTGCGCTGTTGCGGAAGCTCACCTGCGGGCTCTAGTCTTTCTTCTCTTGCGCTTCAGGCGTCGGACTCTCTTCTTTCTCCACTTCGCTCTCATCTTGATAACTTGCTATCGACTGTGTCAATTGCGTGCAATCGAAGCAACCTCAGAAGGAAAACTCACGTTGTTGTCGAGATGAGTGTTATGGTTTGTAGGAAGAAAGAGCGGAGCTTTCCCAGCTCGAAATGTCAGTTGTGCGAAGTGGGAGCTCGGACGCTAACCGGCTAGCGTGGGTTAGTCAGCGGTGACGTTCGAAGGCTCACGTGAAAGTGCGCTTTGGCTGCCTGATATCGTTCTTTCACGACAAATCAACACAGCATTCTACTTCGAGCGCATCTCACACTGACAGGTTTAGGGGTGAGGTGTGGTGAAGAGATGTCTGGCGTTGACTCAGTATTCACTATCAGCTCGGGCGGTCACAGGACTCGACCTGCAGCGTACCTCGTCTTCATGAACACCGAGACAAGAGAACAGAGTAGCTCGGTTATCGGTACCTTCTCGGCGACGGACAGCTCACCATGGCACAGGTCTACAGCCAGTGTTACCGAGAGAGTACTTCTATGTTGGTCGGAGGGAGGTCGAGAAGTACGCTGCTGCATTCTTGGTGTAGGATCTCCTGTTCCCTGACTCGGACAGATTTCTCGGCGTAACGGATCCTACAATCTCAGCTCGACAGCTTTACTTCCATTGTCTGGTATACGAAGATGATGAATCGCATGGTATCCCGCCTATGGTCTACGTCCAGGATCTTTCACGGAACGGCACAGTCTTCAAACGGGCCACGAATGGAATGCCGTTGCCGGACGCGATCTCTTCTTGTGTCCTCGATCGTGAAGTGGGAGCGGTGTTACTCAATCACGGCGACGAGCTATGCTTGACTGAGACCATCGTGATCAAATTCGAGTCCTTCAGTTTTCATCAAATCCTTCCGGACCCATTCGCCTTTGTTCAGAAGCAGGAGATGAAGGTGATCGATTGTTTTGATCTTTTGACGTTCTCGTACTGAAATCAGCAGGTATTCAGGGATCGATATCATGTAATGCGCCGCTTGATTGGTGCTGGTGGCCATGGCAGTGTTTACGTAGCTCTGGAAAACATGACAGGGCGTCAACTCGCATGCAAGATCCTGTCCATTGATGAACACCTGAGGAGGGATCTACAAGATCTCTCACGGTTCCGTTCAGCTGAAATGCATGCACTTTCCGATAAGGCCAGTGTACAAGGGAACGAAGCTTTGCAACGATATTCCCAAGCAATTGTGGCCAGAAGACTGAACAAGCTCGAGAGAGAATACGATGTTCTGGACGGCTTGAGCCATGCAAGTCGAAACTGAACTGGTTGCTTCGTATGTACTGACATAGGACAGCCCAACATCATCACCGTTGAACAAGTTTTCTTCACGACGCACAATATGTAAGCTCAGTCCTATCATACCATTCGGCCTAGCTTTGACTCTCCTCAGCTACATCATGCAAGAGCTCATCACTGGTGGAGATCTTTTCTCCTTCCTCAACTACAAGCGCGGCCGTCTCGAGGACGTCGAAGCTGCCGTTGTTGTTCGGCAATTGCTCAAGGCTGTTGAATACTTACATGACATGGGCGTTGTCCACCGTGATATCAAGCCCGACAATGTTCTGATGACATCCTGGCGTGATGGTGCTCGAATTGTGCTCACGGATTTCGGCCATGCAACTAGGATTGAGCTGGATGGCGGGTCAAAGCACGCCGACTACAGCAAGCATCGGATGCATTCGACAGTCGGAACATACGAGTTTACCGCTCCGTTTGTTTGCATGCATCATTAACCCCACAATCGATCGCTAACATTACTCTGCAGGGAAGTTCACGGGAGAAATCGGACAATTCCAAAGGACCGAGGCTACAGCAATGCCATTGACATGTGGTCCGTCGGCGCTATCGCCGCTACCCTTCTCTCGGGAGATGTAATTTTCGTGGATCGAAAAGATGAGGCATTTGAAAACGACCCGCTCAATGCGATTATGACACTCGCTGAACGTTGTGATCTTTCGATTGTTGACTGCGGTTCGGTTTGGAAGTCAGTTGGGCACCGTCCAAAGGCATTCGTGAAATCGTTACTGGTTCTGGAGGAAGATCGCCGCCTGACCGCGAAGCAGGCCTTACAACATCCATGGTTCACCAACCATCGTCACGCTGCAGAGTTCGAGGGCGTCTACCAAAGGGCGATCAGTGACTGGAAGCCTCGTACACCCAATAAAATCCTGGTGGAAAGCGTCGATACTAGTCGTCTGGGACCGGTATCGTTCCCGACCAACCACCGCCAGGTTCCTCAGACATCAGAAATATCCCATTACTTCAACACGCCCTTCAAGCCGCCAGTACCACGCTCCCAGGACGTCTCTCCGCTCTCGAAGAAGACCAACCACACATCTTTACCCCCTTTCCACGAGGGTGTTTGCTCGCCCGACCGCTGAGAAGGGCTTTGCTGTATGCTCACTAACCCCGCAGGGACTCAATCACTCAGCAAAGTGGGCATTTAATCTAGCTTTACCATTTACATGCCGCCGGCACGAAGTAATTTACGCAACCTGCTGTTGCGAAGAAATCTTGCGGTTGTGTTCGGGGTCTTTGATTCTGTCGCAGTGTGATGGTTCATACTTTGCTTTGTATACCCCACCTGTACAATAGCCTTCTTTTGTTTTCTCCTCTTTGATACCGCTGAAAACTAGATACTGGCAACATTTTCATCTCCTGTATCGTGCTCAATGCCCGAAAGGAAGCTGTCTCCGCAAATGGTCGGGCATGTAAGTTTTCGCTTGCATCCGCTTCTGTGGTAAGTTTGAGCATCTACATCTCATCCAAATATGTACACATCATCTTGGCTGACCGACTCGTGCAAGCATCCTCGCAGTTTTCGGCTCCTTTCAAACTTGATCAGCCTAAACGAGAAGAAAAGAAAACCCATCTTGTAATGACTGGCTGAAAACATCGCAAACTCGCTCAAGTATACATTGCGAACTTTATCAACTCCACCGTGCCATATGCGTCACGCAAGGCCGTCCTTTACACCATACGAATCGGGAATTTAGCGATGCAACCGCCCGCGTCATTAGACCCAGTTGGCCACAAATCACAAACGTGAAAGAGCTTACCTCCGTTGTTCGTACAATCTCTGTCCTACTGCCGCTAAATGTGCAGATCTTGCGCAAACAGCCGAATCCTGCAGACAATAGTCATATTCGAGTATGCAGAGTGACAGGGCAGGCAAACCCACACAGAAATAAATACACCTTCTTTCAAACACTCTCCTAATCAAGCTTCTGCATATCTGTTTCACCTCACCTTCGACTCTTCAAAGCAAGCACTCACTCACCGACCTCAAGATGCTGTTCTCTTTCACAGCCGTGGGCTCCGCCACCCTTCTCTTCCTGCAGTCTGTTGCCGCAGCACCAAAGGGCCTACAAGCCAGCGCCTCCGTTTCCGCGTCCGCGAGCGCGAGTGAGCCCGTAAGTCTAGATTTTGCTATAGTGGCCTTTGGCCCACCCTCCCCTATCTTTGTCTCTTCCTCTCTCATCTTTGACACCCTCCGCCCTTGAAAGATGGAGCAGCAAATAATAATGATGTACCGTAGGTCAACCCGGACGACCTCTGCTACGCCAATGACGACATGTTCTACACTGGTCAAATCTTCTCCGACGTCAACGGTGTCGTATACAACGTTAGCTGCAATCACGACAATACGGCTCCCGGCTTGACTTACTACGACGCCGGCCACGAGGGCTTCACCAATTGCTTCGCTCAGTGCGACATCGAGCCCGGATGCATCGGGTTCTCTTACATCGGCGGCGACACGGGCCGCTGCTACCTCAAGACTGAAAAAGGGAACAACTTCTTCTCTGATGGCCTGGTTACAGGGTTCATGGTTGGCCGGAGGCCGGATATTGTGCTCGTGCCTGTGAAGGCCAGTGCCAGTGCCAGCGCTTGTGCTAGCGCTCACGCATGAGTATACGAGACTGCAAAGGGCTTGAGGTAAGTGGCAAGCCCAGAGCTGAAATGACGAGTGGAATGAGTGAGGAATATTGCGTTAATCTGGTGGATGTGGTGGGTGTGATTGTACAATAACGCATAGAAGATGAAAGCATACAGTGTCTGTACTTCTTGTAAATGTTTACATCAGATGACCTATTGAACATTGCTTCAAGCCCTGCTCCTTGGTAGGGCCAAAAGTCTAAGAGAATAATGGCTCCTATCATATGTTGTGTCCTTTGAACCTCCAGATCTGAAGCGGGAGCGCCCCTTATTAGATCAGCCTGTGGCTGATGCGAACATCGAGATCGACGAGTCGATGCCAGCGAGTCCAGATGCTGGAAGGCATCTCAAGGTGGGGTTGCGAATCAACCCCACCCAGCCTGTCCCTGTCCAAGGAAGTGTGAGAAGACAGACATGTACATATGCCCTCAACAACCACGCTAGTAAGGGCGGTAAGGCTAGCGCGTGGCCAGGAAGTTTGTGCCATGACGGAAGCTACGCGGAGGCCAGTTCAGTCCTGATGCCCCGTTCACCACTGCCACTACTTGCGACGCTTTCGTTAAGCAAGTAACTTTTCCGTCGATACATGTATCAACTATCATTTATACTATAACGACAAGCAGGTCGCCCTGCCCTCTTAGCCGCCAATCTCAACCTGACACATACATCCCACAACAGCGCGTCGACCATCAACCACCCCACTCACGCGTCACATTCCCCTTCCGCCCGACCATGGTTAGACCGTCAGGTCGTCAGTGCCAATCCTACCCCAACCCTATTTTCCCGGGCTGCTCGCATCCGTGCTCCCCACCGCAGCATCAATGTGCAACTGATCAGCCGAGTCGACCGCCATCTGCAAGGATGGAATAGCCGACTGCAGCGCCGCAGTACTCGTGTTGCGGTAGATCTCGTAAAAATCTTCTACTGGGCCGGCGGAGCGCTCGACGGCTATGACGACGTAGAGCAATGCCCAGTCCAGGGCTTCGGACTGGTATGGGGATAGGATGAAGGTTGCTGTTAGGGGTCTTGTTAGTGAATGAGTTGATGGATGGGAGATAGGGAAGCGGGGTGAGGGATTGAGGGATTTAAGTTTGACTGAATATAGGGTTCGAAGGGTAGGGAGTGGTGTGGGAGAAGACGGGAAGACTTACAGGTACGCATGGCGGCGGTGAGGAGGTTGAGGGCGTCGTAGACATCGCGGATGATATCGGCTTGCAAATTGACACCCTCGGCGAGCACTTCGGACGTCTCACTCGCGTCCAGCGTACTGTATTCTCTCATGATGTTGCAGATATCGCTGGCGCTGCGGAACGCGGCGTGGTAGAAGTGCAGGGCGATTCTGTTGATCTGCTGCGATACTTCGAGCACGCTCTCGTCGGTGATGTTGGTTCCCGGAAAATATCGGATTTGTCCATAACCCATCGACAAGGGTGTTCGAGGCTGTTTCGCGCATCCATCCATGCCCAGGTGTAGTCTTCGGCATGGTCCTCGATGTATGGTCCTGTAGTGATACTGGACGCTGCAAGCTGTCAGTGAAGACAACAGTAATGGACGCGTGCCGCTCACACGTAGTTGATGCCATCGGCGCTGCTGTCACGTATCCGACCAGAGCCAGTTGGAGCACTCCGTTGAGCTTCATATTGCTGGTAGTAGAACGCCGGTCAAGTATAGCAGGGGCAGACTTATGGTTACTTGACGGCACACCGGGGGTCGACGGGCAGTATATGGAGTGGACTGTTTATCCCCGTCTTGTGTATCCCGGCATCAACATGCGGGCAACAAACTTTTGATAGAGTCATATTCTCAATGCGAAACTCTGCAGGAACCCAAAATCCGTCTATTGACTGCTTCTGATCATGACGTTCCCAAGCGGAAAGAAACCCCGCAAGGTAACGAGCTACCGACAGACGCATGTCAAAGTAGAGAGGCGCGCTTGACCTTGGTATATCTGTTTGAGCTTGCCGGGCAAGCGTACCCATAACGCGTTGCGTAGTATTTGCCCTACTCATCGCATTGAGTTTAGGCTATCACATGTTTAAGGGAAGTAGATTGCTTTTTTTGAGAAATGTCGATATGCACGCTCCTTTTTCCGGTGGGTCCATTGAGTTTGTTGTTTGTTGAAAGTAAAAAGACGTTGGGCTGCGCAGAACCCTTCATCGCGACTGCGAAGCTTCTGGTATCCAAGAGTTTACTGTACCACAGCAGAACGAATATTGGCTGATCGGTTACTTAAATGTTATAGAAAAGTTGTTCCTGGTTGGTCCGGGATTGACTTCGCGCTTTGGAAATGATAATCGCTTTGCAGCTGCTGCATGGTCAAAACGCCACAGATAGTAAATGAGCTTCGACGTCAACTTCCTCTGGATACTCGTATAGCCCAACGCGTTCATGACGTCTGTGAGAAGCGCTTCGTCCACGTATCGAGAGTTGGTAACGCACGGGGCCGGTAAGACAAGGAATAGACTAGGAGCAAACTTGCTGGCATCCTGGAGGTCCATGGCAACTCGCCGCAAAAACTGACAAGTCCTTTGCAACATCTGACCCCTGCCCGGCGCATCTGGAACGTAGTTGACCACGAGAGACAGAGAGATGATGTCGAATGCTTCGTCCCTAGATCTGGGCAAAGGGCGCATCATGAAGTCCTGCTGTTCAATACCCTCTGACTGCGAGTTCAGATCGATGCGGGCCACGTCGAAGAAGCCGGATTTGGAGCAGGCGTTGGACACGGATAGAGACCCAACCTCCAACATTCGCAGTTTGAATCCTTGGTTCTTCAATGCAGATAGTGGTTCCCGGAGCCAGTCGAGCAAGACCCTCGAAGTGTCGCCGCCTCGCTCGTCGGACTGACCTTGAATGCTGGCTTGCTGATAGCTTTTCAACCCACCACGTTCTTCGATTTGTTTCCTTAAAGAGGCAGCAACCTCTTCATCGCCAGCACGAACAGCGCTTGCGAGAGCTTTATTGAGCTGATGATGTCCACGGATCAACGTTCTTGTGGCCTTGGATGACAGGGAAGCGGCAGGTTTGTGGACTGCTGGCGGTCTGCCATGGGACAGGCTCGTTGACTTCTGCCGCTTCTTCTTGGACGTAGCCATATCATCTCCTCCTCCACAATCACCCTACCAGCAGCATTCAGTAGATAGATCTTCAGATAATTATCTTGCTTCCTGCTCGAGTAATGTTCGTGCAAGAATTCGGATGTTCGAACTCTTGGCGCCGGCAGATCCGCGCTAGCCGTTCCTGACGTTAGCGTTGCCCACAGTTGGTCCTCCATCTTCGAAAAGCCCTCTCAAGACTTTTCCACCCTGCGACAAGCGAGCGACCTTCGACAACGACCAGTCTTTCGACACACCCAACGACAACCGCAAATGGCACCAAAGAACACCACTGCCGCCAAGGGTACGATTCGAATATCTGCGCCTGATCAGAATGCGCAACATTGCGTTGCATGACCAGCACTCAGAGAAGCCCCTTCTTTACATAGCGAAGGAATCACTAACACATCAACAGGCAAAGGCTCCAAGCCCTCTGCTAAGGCCTCTGCTGCGGCCAAGGCCACCCTCCGCGGTGTAAGGACACAATAGTGGCGTGTCAGCACTCCCATCGCTGACGGCCTTTTCAGGTCAACTCGCACAAGGTCCGCAAGGTTCGCCTGTCGACCACCTTCCACCGCCCGAAGACCCTTCAGCTCTCCCGCGCACCAAAGTACCCGCGCAAGAGCATCCCCACGAGACCCGCCTCGACCAGCACAAGGTCATCATCCACCCAGTCAACACTGAGTCCGCCATGAAGAAAATCGAGGAGAACAACACCCTCGTCTTCATCGTCGATGTCAAGGCGAACAAGAGGCAGATCAAGGAGGCTCTGAAGAAGCTCTACGATGTGGACACCATCAAGATCAACACCCTGATCAGGTATGATTTTGCGAAAAATATTCAAGCGAAGGAGCACCGGCTAATACGTGATTGACAGGCCCGACGGCTCCAAGAAGGCCTACGCCCGCCTGACTCCAGACGTTGACGCTCTTGATATTGCTGCCACCAAGCTCGCCATTGTTTAGATTAGTTTCGAAAATGGTAGTTTTGGTATGCAGTTCTTCAAAATATATCCAATTGCTGTGCATGGGATGGGATTCATAGCCGGCGTTTGGAAAGCGCAGATGCAAGCGCTGCACGCGCTAGAATGAAAAGTTTCATGATCCCAACCTTCCGTCAATTGTGTTCTTGTTGTTCATATATATATATGACACAGTGATGTTGTACATGTTTGCCCGACCCGGAGCTGAGTATTGTACGCACTCCCTCATCGCATCTATCGGCCGTTACATTCAAGCATGGCCGACCTCCCTTCTTCAACTTCCCGTAATCCCCAACTCCAACAATTCACCCTGTTGCCTCTGCAATGGACTCAGCCTGGGTTGCGGGACAAACGCAGGTCGATGCCACACATGTCTACGCCTCCGTATCTCTTGTGGACCGTCCTCAAATCCCAGAGTCCTACGTAGCAGCCCCGAACCCGCGCGCCCCTACATGCCAGTCGTGCGCATCTGCTCCAAATGCTTCAACACTGTCATGTTCGCGTCCATGAACCTGTCCACGCAGTTCTGCATGCACGGCTCTTCTGATCGGTCGAGTTTGCCCGAGGACATTTTGCCTGTGATGCACTTGCGGAAACAGATGTCGGTTAGGGAGTGGATTGCTGTGGGCGTGCGTTAGCTTGGGCATTCGCTTTGTGCCTTGGGATCTGGGCTGCCGTGGGAGTGGAAGGTGGGGACGTAAGGGAACAAAGAGATGGATATGCAGAGGCGGTGAGGGATGGCTACTGACATTGCTGGATGCGCGCCTTTTGCGACTCGTTGACGACGAATTGTTGCAGGTCCTGCTTTTCGCGATCCGAGAGCTTGGAGAGATCTACGTTGGAGCCGCCGCCGAGAGAGTCCATCTTGATAGTCGTGACTTGGTAGTGTTTGATGAATGTGTAGTTGTGTTTCTTATTGCTGGTCTGGTGCTGGCCTTTGTCCTGGTATCGAGCTTTCAAGAAGTTCATGCGTTCATCAAGTCGGAGGTGAGACAACTTCGTGACGGGCTTGGCATGCGCTTCTACAGGGGTTACCTATCAATCACCTCTTGCACTCGACTTTTCTCTTCTCTCTCCATCTACATGACAAAACCCTTTCCTCTTCGAGACCCGCACGTAGCCGTCCACTTCTGGAAACGACTCAAAGGCTCATTCCCAGCCTTTCCCAACGGGCGCCCTTAAGCCATATGTAAGCCTTGACGGAAGCCCTCCCCGGACCAGACAAGGTTCACAGTATCCGTATTGTGGTAGCCGCATCCTAGATTGATATACGCGTTATCCGCAAACATGCCGTGGCTTCTTAACCATCAGATAAGTGGCCCGATGGTGTCCGATGAAACGGTTCAAAGCAGGCGAGATGACAGTTGCCTTTGTTTCCCACTTCTTTATACGCCAAGGGCTGTTGATATGAGTCCTGCTACGACTCGGGCTCCCTTCGTACCTATAATTCGTAAGGTTCTTCCAGAAGCTAGAATCATTCATTCCGCAGCTCGGGATCGTCAAGATGTTGAACTCTATTTTCTCTTTCTCCACTATCGCAGTGGCCCTCTCCGCTCTGCCCAACGTCCAAGCAGCTGTATCGAGCTCGGGATGCGGAAAGGTCCTCGATGCTTCGCTGAAGAAAGGCGATGGCGCCGGAACCAGCAATTCCTTGATCTTTACTACCTTCAACGGCACGCAGCGCACTTACCTGCTCCACATCCCGACCACCTACAGCACCAACACTCCGCTTCCTCTTCTGTTCGCATTCCACGGTCGTAGTGAGAGTGGTGCTCAGATGGAGCAGGAGTCTAAGCTGTCTGGACAATATGCTAACCCTGGCGTAATCGTGGTCTATCCTGACGGCATTGACAAGCAGTGGCAGGGTGACCCAGCCGCTAGTGGCTACAACGATGTCGGATTTGTGCTGGAGCTGATCGGTCAACTGGAGACGGAATTCTGCATTGACACCTCGAGGATCTACTCCAGTGGTCACTCAAATGGTGGTGGTTTCAGCATCAATGTGCTGGCCTGCGACCCCGTTGCTTCCACGAAGATCGCCGCTTTCCATGGTAACTCCGCGGCCTGCTACCAGGGCACCACAGATGCGAACTGCAACGGAGATACTGTACCCATCACCTGCAACGCCGGCCGCAAGAACATCCCCATCTTGGAGACCCACGGTACCGCTGATGGCACGATCGACTACAATGGCGGTCCTCGCCGTTCGAGATGTCTGCCCAGTATGCCGCACTACATGACGGAATATGCCAAGCGTGATATTGTGGGTGACACTTCCGGCGCCAACGACACCTCGTACATGTACGGAGGGAATGTCACAGTCTACCAATGGGGTGCTGCTGCGGGTCTCAAGGGCATCGTAACCCATTACAGGATCAACGGTATGGGACACAACTGGCCATCCATCACCGGAGGCAACTACTTTGATGGCGCTACACTAGTACACAACTTCCTCACTCAATACTCTCTCGGTGATGCTGCATCAAACTCTGCTACTGCATCAAGCATAGCCTCAGGCGCATCAATGAGTGGACCACCGGTAGCAACCATTTCGAAATCGTCAAGCGCTTCGTCGGCACCCGGCACTTCGGGCTCGAAAGCATCTAGCAGCACATCATCATCACCCACTTCCAAGGCGTCAAGTGCCACGGCAACCCTCAGCAGCTCTCAAGCAAGCAGCACCAAAGCCTCGAGCACCTTCACTCCCTCTGCATCCTGTCCATCCGGCCAAATCGCTTGCCCCACCCCTGGCGCCGTGATCTGCATAGGCAGCTCGCAGTATGGTATCTGCAACACGGACAATTGCGCCATCCCCCAGCCTCTCGCCGATGGCACCCAATGTACCTCCGACCACATCGTCTGGAGCGTCTCAGGCTCGAGCAGCACCGGTGTGTCCACCACCAGAGCCGACAACACCAAAGCCGCAAGCACCAAGCCCCCAAGCTCGTATTCCAGCATCGTCTCCTCCTCCTCCGCCGCCGCCGCCGCCACCAGCTCCCTCTGCCCGGCCAAGAACGGAACCTCGTTCACGTCCTCGAGCGGACACACCTACACCATCCTGTGCGGCGTCGATAGCGCCGGTTCCTATTTCGCACCCGGCGGTTATAAGACCTTCGAGGCCTGCATCTCGCTCTGCAGCACGACGGCAAACTGCACCAGTGTCGCATACAACGGCCAATGCTACCTCAAATCCGCCGCCAAGGGCCTCGTCGCGGATCGGCCCGGCATCGCCATCGCGCTGCTGCAGCCGAGCTGCCCGCGCGACGACGGGACTACGTATATGGATGCGCGGGGGTCAATTGGAAGGTGAGCTGTGGTGCGGATACCACGGGTGCTCTGCTGAAGGGGCGGGCGTCAAGTACACGAGCCTGGCGGGGTGTGTGGAGTTGTGCGGGCGGACGGAGGGGTGTGGACATGTCACGTATACGGGGGCTTGTTACTTGAAGGGTGCGGTGGGGAAGATGGGGAAGAGCGAGATTGCTAGTGTTGCGGTCAGGCTGGAGTGATGGCGGGATAAAAGGGTAATTGATGATGGATGGGCGGGTTGCGGACAGCCCCCCCCCCCCCCCCCCCTCCCTCTTCTCTGGGATTGGTTTAGGTTGGGGTTTGTTGCTTTGTGCCTTGTTGGAACACAGCTATCTGTATCGTATTTCCCTGGTCGTGGTTCTCGCGTGCTCACCAGCGGCCACAGCACTTGTGAACCGTGCCGAGCAGCCGAATTTCGGTCTGGCGGGGGCTCCGTTGATAACATCCATATCCCCAGACTGGCTTTCAAAAGGGGGTGGGGGGAATTGTTCCGTTGTTGACGTACAGAAGTATACCACAGATAGCGTTTTACCACCGTAAAGAACTCAGTTGGAACATCATGTTGAGATGGATGTTGTACTCAGGTACCGCCTCTTGCAGAAACCTTCTTTGTCCTGGTTCGTGATCCAGGCATTCTTACCTTCTCATGATGAAGTTCTGTATCCCCTTTGTCCAAACTCCCTTTCATCTTATCCCTGCAGTCTCCGCATCAGATCTTCAGCCCGCCCTATACGTCGACTTTTCTCCTATTCCGTATTGCAAGCAGACAGTCTCCCCTTTCATGCTACGATCACGACGGCCAGTTTGGAGGATCAGGTCACGGGTCACGCCTGCGCTGCCTCCGATCCAGGCAATTCGAGACTTGTTTTCGTTTCGGAGAAAAAGAAAACCACGATGCTCGCGCTTCTGTTCCCGGGGTTCGATCGGAGGTTGATGGTGCTCCCTCTGGCATCCTTTTACCTGTACGCAATGGGAATCGTGGAGTTGACAGACTTTCTTCTGCTATGCAAGTACGTATCGGCCGTGGTATGCGTCGCTGAAGTTGTTGGTTGGGTTCTGGATCGAAACGAATGACTGGAGAGCTACTAGCCAACTGCGTGAGAGGAACGACGGTTGTGTTGGGTTGAGAGAAGGACCATACCATAGCTGGAATCGCCACTGAGTGCGAGCGAGGATGGGTTGAGAACTAGGAAAATGATGGAGACGAGGGAAGGGAGTTCTGAGTGCAGGACGAGGCGTTCGGTCACAAGAAGGGGCGCCACCCGCACCCTCTACCGTGGTGCAGCCGCCATTCTTCACCACACTGGCTGTGTTCTGCGATCTTGAGAGGACAGTGAGAAGAGAATTCACATTGTCGCCGGAAGGATTTGGCACTGCGCGACGCTGAACACAACGGATCTGGTTGATGCAAGATTGTATGCCATGGATTGTTTTCTGAATAATTTCTTTTTTCAACAAGACCAGGAATATCTTCAGTGCGAACGAGACAGGGCAGAAGAGACAATGACCTGCCTTTTCATATTGGTGGTGCGACGCGTGAACAGAACAACCCCCTCAATGGTGGCTAACAACGTTGAACTGAGCACCGGCTTGCTGCATCGCCTTTGCGATGCGGTGGAACGCGTCGTAGCACCTCTGGGATGTTCCTCGACGGTGGCTGGCGGCGTTCAAACGTAGGCACGTCTTTGCCCATTGTAGCTGTTCATTCTCGCGCCGCGCGCGTGTGGCGGTCAGACGATCGAGGCGGTGCTTGCCGCACAGAGGCGTTGACGTGCAGAGAATACGGGATTCCGTCTGAGATTGATTGGGTGGTGTAAAGACGCGCAAGCGGTGTATAGAGCGCGTGACTTTCAGGTGCTTTTGGAGGGCGGTACAGTAAATGTGTTGCTTTGATTAGTTTGGCTGCCACCGCCGGTTGCGCAAGTGGTGAGTAGCCAGGCACGGGCAGCGAAGCGATCGAATTGGGCTGGTTCAATTGCTTCATGTGCAGGACAAGAGAGTGGCTCCGGCTGCGGCTGCGGCTGCGGCTGCGGCTTCGGCTTCGGCTCGCTGCTGCTACTGTTGACCTTGACGACGGCATGCATATGGGGTTGGAATGAAAGTCGAGCGGCGGGAAGAATGCATGATGCTGCTTACGGGCGGCGCTTACCACCCTCAGTTAACATGACATGTGCTGACGAGCTGTCTTTCGCATGCGAGGCGGCGGTGAGGGGTGGATATATATGCAATAGGACAGGCTATAACAGAGCCGGTAGGGTATATCCAGCATGAAGTAATGTTGCAGGGGTTGTTGATGTGAAACATGGCACTTCCAGTAATAATCTTCGCCCTCCGTCTTTGCCGCGAACGTAACCACTGAAAGGCCGCAACTCCGCAGCTCGAGCAGGCAGTGTTGCTTCTCCGACCGAAGTCTAACCCAAGACAAAGACAGACACAAGCACACTCTCGTCTCATCGACATTCCCCTTGTTCAAAGACGCTCCTTCCTCGCCGACAAAAGCGTCACAGTCACAGTCACAGTCAAAGTCACGATCCGCAACGCTTGCATTACCGTCACTCTGTGCATTGGGAGAAGTCGTGCTCCTCTCGCGTCGAACGTTGCGCGTCCCCGCAGACTTTGGCTGGACTTTCCCGTCCCCTTTTGCGATTCGTGTCGAGTGTGTCTCGGTTCAAGAAACAAACAACACCACGCACCACGCACCACACACTCCACACCGCACACCACACACCACCCGCACTCCTGACTCTCTCTCAATCAGACAAACAACACAACGACAACACTCGCATTCTGCTCCGTCACCCGAATTCGCAAGTCGTAACCCGGTACACCAACTCCGCCGAAGATGGCGAATTCGTAAGTGTCCGCAATCCGAGAAGCCACAACAACACTAACAAGTGTTGCTTCTCCAACCCTCTCCGAATACTCTGTTGACAGTGTATACAGTCTTGCGTCGGCATGGTCTAATTTCTGGCATGCCATGACCTCCAACGACCGCCATGCCTCCCCGAACTCCCCTACAGAACCGGTCAACACGTTCCACTGTCCCAGAGCCGCCATGCGCCCCTCACCCACGTTGCGACCAGCGGCATCGAGTCGCGGACCGACCTCAGCTACAACGGACAAGAAATCGATTCTGCACACGGCTTTCTGCCCAGCAACGGACCCCTGTCGCCCGCTTCACCATACTCTCCCGGCATGAGGTCATCCATGCAGCGCCAGCGGAGTTCCAACGACGGTGCCTTCAAAGCCAACGCCGGCATTTCTGGAGACGTTCAGATGCAGAGCTTCAGCGAAGGCCTTCCCCCACCTCCGCCTGTCTCCCACACCTGGAAACGCATCGATCGCTGGCTCGAGGACAACTATGAAGAGCTCCAGGAGAACCTCTGCGAAGGCTGCACACAAAACGATCTCAACGAGCTTGAGCATGAGCTGGATTGTACACTGCCGCAGGATGTGCGCGAGTCGTTGCAAATACACGATGGCCAAGAGCGTGGTGGCAGGCCGACTGGTGTGGTCTTCGGATGTATGCTTCTGGACTGCGAGGAGATCGTGCAAGAGTGGCACAACTGGCGGAAGGTCAATGAAGAGTACCTTCGCGAGCAGCGGAACTACCTGAGCCCTCAAGTGCCACTCAAAGCATTTGCTGGCGCTTCTTCATCTTCAGCGGCCGCACAACCCGTACAACAGCCCCCAAACCCGAATTGGCGCCAAGATCTTGCGGCCAAGCAGGACTCGCAACCTCCGAACGCCATCCAAAAGCCTATGTACACCCTGCCTGGATCCCTCTTGCACGCGACTGGGGCGGAAACAACATCTGCGTCGACCTCGCGCCCGGTCCCACCGGAAAATGGGGTCAAGTCATCATTTTCGGTCGTGACTACGACTGCAAATACGTCGTTTCGCGGTCCTGGGCCGCATTCCTCGCACAAGTCGCTGACGACATGAGCACCGACAGATGGTGGATCGAAGAGGAGACCCACGAGCTCAAGCTGCGCGAGTTCAAGCAGCCGGGTGTCGAGCCCGCGTACCTTGACATTCTCCGCTGGCGCGCCGACCAAAAGTACGGTCGCAAGCAAGGACCGAAGAGACGGCCAGGACAGGGATTGAGAATCAACTCGAACGTGTCAGCGCAGATGAACGGCTTCTCGCCATACGGCAGCCCGAACGTCGGCAACGACGAGCGTGGCCGCTCTCCCTCGCGCTTCAACGGCAAGCAGCCCGTGACATCGAGCCCACGCATGAACGTCAGCAGCCCGCTCGCCAGAGTGACCGAGGAGCTCCCATCTAGCGTCAAGGTGCACGACTACGCCAACGCTCGGAGCCACGCCGCCAAGCTGGAGAAACTCGTCAGCATCGACTCGCCCTTGCCACCCGACAACACCATGGACTCTGTGCTGGAGCACGAGGACCCGCGGAAGAAGACGAGCCTGGACGGCTCCGCCAGCAGCGAGCAGAGCTCAGCCAAGGACTCGAAAATGGACGCGTCGCCCGCTGGTGGGAACGACAAGGACGGACCGAACGCGGCGGGCGCCGGAGAGATGAAGACGGTGGAGATATAGTGTGCTCTGCAGGATACGCTCGCTCTCCCGGTGGCTGCGGCCATCTAATGTCTTGAATTCCCCCTTCCTGCAATACCTCGACACCGAAGAGAAAGAGACGAGAACATTGGAAGAGCAAGGGAGGAAATTGGGTAGATTAATAGGGCTTTTGTTGGGGGCTTTTGGGTTTGGAGGTTGGAGGGTTGTTGCGTGTGCTGTCGATGTCCCCTCTCTCTCTACAGGCGAGGCGTTCAAGGCGTCGTGAATATGCGTCTGACACGACCGATTCTTCTCTCTGTCTCACACTGCAGTTTTGTTGTCGTTTTCTTCTTTTTCCCTTCTTCCTCTCCTTGCCTGCAAAAGCGGGATGATGGCTGGATGGCGGGATTGGTGTGATTTTCGTTTGGCAACGAATTGGAGCTGCATGCGGGATTATACACAGCGAGTCGACAACCAGATGTAATCCTTTCTTTCCAGCTTGCATCACTGGCGGCACTTTTTTTTTTGACACGTGTACGAGAGAGCAAGTAGCGAATCTATGTCTACTGCTATACTATACCTTATCAGGATCCTTCCGTTGATGAACGTGGATATATGTATGCAGGGCGTCGTCTCTAGAACAGGCTCCCCGCTGAAGGACAGAAACCTTTGAAAAGCTCGCAGTCGCTAACTTGCCATCCAATTCGGGACTCGTGTCTTCCTTTGCTGCAAGCTATGATCCTTCCGGGCCAGCTGCCACTGTAACCAAACAGCTGTATTGTCGACAAGCATGGACTCCACTCTGGCTCCCGCGGTGACCGAAAAACAATCGTACGAGTTTAGAAAACACAGATAGTCAAGTTCCCAGAGCGACTCCACCGCTCGTCAAACCCATCCAACCACATCCGAGAGGCGTAAGACTCACAGGCCCTTCCCACCGAGCACCGGATCTCCATCAGCGTCTCCTACTACAAAACGACAACCACACCACCCGCACCAGCACAAATGGCCGAAAACCTAAACGCAAGACCGTCGCTAGTCCACACGCTCAACCCGCGCACCCTCCGCGACGTCTCCCCCATTTACTCACACATCACACACGCACGCACGCGGAGCCCATGCCGCCTCATCTTCACCGCCGGCCAAGTCGGCGCCCACCCCGACGGCACCGTCCCACCCAACCGCCAAGACCAGATCGACCTCGCGTTCGCAAACCTGCGCGCCTGCCTCGCCGCCGCCGGCGCCTCCCCAAGGACGTCCTCCACGTGCGATACTACCACGTCGACTACGACCACGCGCGGAAACTGCACCTGCGACCCCTGCTGGCGTTCCTGGACGGGCACAGACCGTGCGTCACGGGCGTCGGGGTGGCGAAGCTGGCGCGGCCGGAGTACGTGTTCGAGGTCGAGGTCGTGGCTGTGGTTCCGGAGGAGGGTGCGGGAGGCTGTGGGAGTGAGGGGGAGGGCGGTGGTGGTGGTGGTGGTGGTGGTGGTGGTGGTGCGAGGTGGTTCGATTCTTTGCTTTCAGGGTGCTTTGTGGAGGTGCTGCCGCCTATGCTGTGCTGGCCGGAGCCGCTAGGTTGCATTACGCTGTGAAGGACTGATGATGCTGCGGAGAGGAGGCGGCATTGGGAGATTTTGGTCCGGCTTTTTCTGGTCCTTTTGGTTTCGGCGTGGAGGAAATGGAATATCAGCCATGTGGCCGCTCCGGCGGCGAAGATCGTGGTGAGAGCTGCTGAGTCACAGTGAGTTCAGGACACCCTTATGGGCAGGGGCGTGTGTGTGTCAGTAATGAAGCTGTCGCTGATACTGCCGAGAGCATAGCTATCGAGTGGAAGCTGCATGAAACACTGTCTATAGTCCCGGATAGGCACTTATAGTTCCCTGATTCCAAGCAACAAGCGGATTACGACAATGTAGAGCGACAAGAATAGTTAAGAAGGACCTTTTTCTTTATTCTAGTATCATCAATCATCTACACCACTCGAGCGAGCGTCTAGTCAGGGTGGGCAATGACTGAATATTCATCATTATAAAGCACTGGATAACAACTGAACATTCAGTGTATTCAGTGTAACTAGTTGTTATTCACTTCTTTATAATGTATAAACATCCGTGCATTGCCCACCCTGAGCCTAGTCGAGGTCTTCCCACGGCGGTGGACGTGAGCCAAGCTCCCGCTGGACATCTCCCACTTGGTACGGCACCACTTCCAGCTCTCCATCGTCCTCTCAGTCCTTGGGTGCGGCCGTATCCAGAGGGGAGATCAGGGCTGGACTGGCGACTGCAGCGTCCGAAGGACGCTCTTGTTCGCTGCATGTTGGATGTCGGCGTCGCACGCAAAAGGAAACGCAAAAATGGCGAGGGAGATGCATCAGCACCGCACCAATACATATGCCTGGGGTGTGATTCCCGGTCGTGTTGGCGCTAAGAAAGCCCACGAGCAGCAACTGGCCTGCTAGTTCGAATGGACTGGAGTGTCAGGATACTGGTCGAGTTACGGGTTTTGTCTTATGAATCTACTTCGCCGTTTGAATTCTCATCCAATTTTTCAGCTGAATCTCCGCTCCCAGGCTCCCCGTAGAAAGCCACCAAGCGTGGAAGGCTCCAGGGCTACGACTGCCCCGGCGCATGGCGGAAGGAGTGCGTGTGCGGTTGACGAGCGAGTATGTGTCCCGCTGTCCGACAAGGGGCGAAGCGGCGTGCAGGTTGTAAAGGGTACTTGTAAAAGAGTGGAAATGTATTGGAGAGTAGCTGAAGGTGGAACGGATCAAGTTGAGTGCGCTCTGCTGACTTCCAGCTCATGACAGAAGATACGAGATCGAGGGGCTGACGTGCTGGCTGATGATACCAAAATCGCAGAGTCATAGGCCTTGTCATACTGGTCTGGAACCGTGGGAGTTGAGCCGGGAGAATTCTTGTCGCAACGCCGTAGTTTGCACAGGATGAAGACGGAAGAACGAAACGAAGAGCAAACGTATACGTACCCACCGACCCACCTTCTAGAGTATGCAGACCCTGCTAGACAGCCAATCGACGAACAAAGAACCCTAGCGGTCGTAGCTCATGCATGCAATCTCGCGAACATCCACCTGCAGTCCAGACAATACCTTGCTGGTGTCCAGGCGCAATCATCACTATACTCTCAGAAAGAAGGCCATCGCACGAATGCACGGCCAAAGGGTGTGGAGAGGTGTACGTCTCTCTCTATCATTATTCGGTATCTTTTCATTACCCTACGCGAGCATCCCATGTCCTCACAGCTGCGCGAACCCGACAAGCGCGAAGGTGGCTCCAAACGAGAGCTTGAAGGCGGCGTTGTCCTGAATTGCTGATCGCAGATCGATGCTGGTGAAATATTGCTGCAGGCGGCCGTAGGGGATGATGTGGATGCCTCGCGATTCTAGTGCCTGGAACGCCGTTAGTGCACTGATCAAGGGTGGAGGGTTGTGACATGCGTGTCGAAGGAATACTGCACTCACCTGCACACCAAAGATCATCAAGCCGAGAAGCAACGCAAGAGGTTTTGAGAATGCTGCTACCGCGAGACCGCCAATGACACCTGAATAGGGGCAGCATCAGCACGAGCGGTCCCATGGATATCTACCCGCACACATTCCGTGCTCGCTTGCCAGATCTGAGACCGACATACCGCATATACTTCCACTGCTTATCTGCCTGATGGCTCCGGGATTCGGCTTGCCATTCTTGACAATGGGTGTTCGCGCCTGCTTTTGGTACTGCGTGAAGCTCCAATCGGCCGGGTTGCTCCCTGCAATGGCAGTGTCACAATACAACAGGCGCTTGTTCTGGTATGGAGACAGCAAGGACGGGAACAGGATGGCTGTGGATAAGCTCAGGCCGATGATCTGAGGAACGCGGTAGGATATGGGGTTGAAGAGGATGCGGGACGCCATCGTTATTGCTGGGAGGACTGTAAGGTTCAGGGAGAGATGTTGAGGATGTTTCTCTCTCAAGGAGTGGTATACAGGAAGTTGTAGCAACAAGCCGCATAAGTTGACAGCTGCTGATGATTCGATGACGCGCTGGACCTCATCGCGACAGCCTTCCTAATGCGGCAAGCTTCTCGATCTCTTGGCAGCGCCTTCCAGATCCGCGAGAAGTTGTGAGAAGCTGAGAACCCCTCGGTAGGTGCGTTCCGCACCCTACGCCGCATCGCCCCCGCTGTCCCACTATGGGATCTTTTCGCCTCTTTGCATTGACTCATCTTCCTACATCTTCCGCTTATACACATATCTCTTAACGCTCGCTGAACGATCCTTTCACTTTTACTTTCACCTTCACCTTCACCTTCACTCCAAACACATCAACTCATCTGCACGCACAATGGCTACCGAACTCCCAACCACCAACGGCACCCACGACACCAAGGCCAACGGCGCCAATGGCGAGCAATCCTCCTTCGCCGTAAAGGCCGGTCTGGCACGCATGCTCAAGGGCGGCGTGATCATGGACGTCGTCAATGCTGAGCAGGTACTTACCTCTCTTTCCAATTCAACTCCCCACCATCCATACCACATCCCACCTTCCACCCAGTCTACGACCGCTAACAAACCACTCCAGGCCCGCATAGCCGAAGAAGCCGGCGCCTGCGCCGTCATGGCCCTCGAACGCGTGCCCGCCGACATCCGCGCCCAGGGCGGCGTAGCCCGCATGTCCGACCCGGCCATGATCCAGGAAATCATGGACGCCGTCACCATCCCCGTCATGGCCAAGGCGCGCATCGGACACGTTGTCGAGTGCCAGATCCTGCAAGCCATCGGGGTCGACTACATCGACGAGTCCGAAGTCCTCACACCCGCCGACCCTACCTACCACGTCGAGAAGCACCAGTTCGGCACACCCTTCGTCTGCGGCTGCAGGGGTCTCGGCGAGGCATTGAGACGCATTGCCGAGGGCGCCGCTATGATCCGGACAAAGGGCGAAGCGGGCACCGGAGATGTGGTCGAGGCGGTCAGGCACATGCAGACCGTGAACGCCGAGATCGCGCGCGCGGCCGGCATGTCGGAGCCCGAACTGCGCGCCTACGCCCGCGAGCTCGGTGTCAGCTTCGAGCTTCTCAAGGAGACGGCACAGCTCAGGAGACTGCCCGTGGTCAACTTCGCGGCTGGAGGAATCGCGACACCCGCTGATGCCGCACTCATGATGCAGCTGGGCTGCGACGGCGTCTTCGTTGGATCTGGAATCTTCAAGAGCGGGGACGCAGCCAAGAGGGCCAAGGCCATCGTGCAGGCTACTACACACTACAAGGACCCCAAGGTCCTCGCTGAAGTCAGCGAGGGTCTGGGTGAGGCCATGGTCGGCATACACGTGGGCAAGATGGACGAGAGTGAGAAGCTGGCCAAGCGTGGCTGGTAGACGTACGTTTGTTTCGGGTGTACAAAAAGTATGACTTTACGCATTGTGTATGGCGCTGGACAAAACGGGAAGGGACAGGGTATTTTCAACACCAAAAAGCAGGTTGTTGCTCACGAGCGTTCACGCTGCTGTGAATCGAATGAATTCTCACAAGCCTCTTAAGGACTCCCAGGCATGCTGTTACGGTTATCAGTGCCGCTAGTACGGCGCACACTCCCTCTCCAACCAACTCATCGTCCTTTCATCCTTGGTGAAGAAACCCTTTGTCTTCTCCAAAACCTCGGCGTGGTACTCATTCAGCCACTTCTTCTCGGCCCCGCTCAGCAGCTCCACGTCGATCAATTTCCGGCAATAGGGCACCATGGTGACGTGCTCAAAGCCCAAATAAGGCTTGTCGCCGAACTGGTGCTTCGTCTTGTTTTCCCGGACCATGATGATATCTGTCGATCCGTTAGCCTCGTCTCTCCACTCTCTCCCCTCCCACAGGCGCCGCCCTCCCCATCTGGAAACTCATCTTGGGGAAAACAACTCACTTTCTGTACGAATGCCGAAGTTCCCATCCTCGTAGTATCCAGGCTCATTACTGATGACGTTTCCGACACTCAACGGAACCTCGGAATACTGGACCCGAGTCCCGATTCCAATCGGTCCCTCGTGCACGTTCAGGTAACTGCCCACGCCGTGTCCCGTCCCGTGTCTGTAATCTAACCCCTCGGCCCAGAGGTACTGCCGCGCCAGGCTGTCGAGCGCGTAACCCGTTGTGCCTTTGGGGAACACGGCGCGGTCGAGGGCGATGTGTCCTTGGAGAACGAGCGTGAATGTTTCCCTCTCCATGGCAGTGGGAGATCCGAAGTGCAAGGTGCGTGTCGTGTCGGTCGTGCCGTCAAGGTACTGCGCACCGGAGTCGCAGAGGTAGATGGCCGAGGGATCGATGGTGCTGCAAGCGCCGCGCTCGGGCTTGTAGTGAATCACGGCCGCATTCGGACCTGTTGACGATATCG
The DNA here is from genome assembly GCA_030247885.1 of Taxawa tesnikishii (nom. ined.). Classification (NCBI taxonomy): domain Eukaryota; kingdom Fungi; phylum Ascomycota; class Dothideomycetes; order Dothideales; species Taxawa tesnikishii (nom. ined.). The sequence goes on from JAPDRO010000004.1 coordinate 269,520, forward strand.
TATCGAAGGATAGTCCGACATAGTGATCGTGTTTGGATCGAATCTGCTCGAGCTTATCCGCCGCTTCGACCTCGTCAATCTTGACGGATTGGGCAACAAGCTGGTCTTCGAGCCAGGCGAAGTATTCGATCAGTGCAGCGCCGTCGCGGATGTGGCAGTTACGCATGCCCTTGAGCTCCACTTCATTCTTGATGGCTTTGGCGTCGCCGATCGGACTGCGAACTTCGTCGACGTTTTTCTCGCCGCCGAGGGCGACGGAGAGGGCCCAGGATGCTTTGTTAGAGATCAGGTATTTCCGCTTTTCCGTGTCGTCCAGCCCAGACTGTGATGAGGCTGAAGATTCGATATCGGAGAAGATACTCTCATAGGGACGTATAGTGATCTCGGAAAGATGTGATTTCGCGTCCGAAGTGAGCTTTGAATCATCAATGTAGAGCGTGCTGGAAGTCGGCGTGATGACAGCGTAGGAGAAGAAGACCGGGTTGTAGGGGATGTCGTTTCCGCGGAGGTTGAACAACCAAGCAATCTCGTCCAGCATTGAGACCACAAAACCCGCGCTCTTCTTCTTGTCCAGCTCTTTCTTCAGATCTTCGATCTTCTCCTGGAACTTCTTACCGGAATACTCATGCCCAAGAACTTTGACCTTCTCGTTCGGCCGCGCCGGCTTGTCTTTGCCCCAAACTGCGTCTGCCAGGTTCTCCTTGACGGCTACGAGGTCTTTCCCACCCTTCTTCTTGATCTTGTCTGCGAGCTTCCGGGCATCTGGGGCAGTGATTGTAGTCGGATCCACACCAACGACTTTGCCTCCCTCTGATTGCTCAGCAGTCCACTCTTGCCAGGTTGGAACGTCCTGCAGTCCCTGCTTCAGTAAAGTCCAGTTGTCGTCCAGCTGTTTCTCCGCCTGGTTGAAGTACCGTCCATCCGTAGCCAAGGACGCCTTATCCAGAGTGACGACTGCGGTGCCGGCAGACCCAGAGAAACCGCAAATGAACTCTGCTTTTCGTCAGGATGCGTTCGCAGCATTGACACGGTCAGACTGGCCTCTTCTAGCATCAGTTGGAGCTATGTATTCAGACTGGTGGCTGTCCTCACTCGGCACAACTGCATCACATCTTGTCAGTCAGTATTTCTGCCCACACAAAGCACATGTATCGTACTGTAGATGTCTACCTTGTGCTGCTTCATCAACTCGCGCAGTCTGCCCAGACGCTCGCTCGTATGTACCGTGTCCATCTCGATTGGCGATCTGCGAACGACGGATGTGTGGAAGGATCGGATAGTTCGAAGGTCTCTCGACAGGCGGGTGAAGGTCCTGAGCATGGAGAGTTCGATGACAAAAGTCTAAAGAACAGGATAGGTTAGAGGCATGTGACTCCAACAAGGGCAATCCGAACAGGAAGGTACATCATTGTCACGCCAAGCATTCGGAGAAACGATGATCATCCTCCGAGATGCACCCTGTCGTGTCCTGCATTCACCCTTGTACACGATAATGAGACATGATTACACTGCTTGATTGTCAAGCGTGTTGTCTGATGCTGTTTCGTGTTGAACATCTCTACGCAGCGAGACAGCCATCAGCACTACGCCCTTTCCCATTACATTCTTCCATACTACCAATCATGGAAGAAAGAGTATGAGAGCAGGTATGACAGCGGATGAGAAACCATGGAAGCCACGACTATGCCAATGGACGCATACTCGAAATACAGGGCTTAGGTTTTTTCCGAAAGGAAGCTTAGGAATTGCACTCGCAGCGTCTTCTGTGTAGACATCGCTGCAGAATGTAGATCCAGTGTTGTGTTCCTGGCGTGGATAGTGACCATCACTATATACCTGCCAATCCTTGGCGTCATTTAAGTGCCCGACGCGACGTTCACGCGTTCTCAGGGCGGCCAATGGCAGGGTGTCGCAGCCTAGTTTCCCTCGAAGTGAAGGTTCGAGTGTTGTTCAGAATGTCTGCCTCAACTTCTCAGCTTGTTGCTGCATCTGGTTCTCGCCCAACACAACAACGTCCCCCGGTCAGTGCTGCGACAGAGTGGCAAATCTGTACGACTGGACATCGTTTCATCGTCTTTTCAACGCCTCAAACGCGGCCCACGCGTTCCAGGGCTCGGCTATCTATCTAATCGTCCATTTAGCGGCGATCTTCTGCCTAGACGCTCTCACAGCTAGTCCGTGCCCCTGGGGGTGGCCAAAAGGTAATCGACATTCCAGCAGTGAGTACGAATGTTCTTTCCTTCAGCTTGCTTCCAATCGCTCTTTCGTCTCAATTCCCTGTGTTTCTCAGCATCAGTCCATCGCTGTGTTCAGGAGAGAGTCTCACAAATCTGCGACCTGAGCTCAGCACGTGAAACACTCCTGCAATGGCCCGGCGAACCAGTACTCGCAACTGTATGCCTTTTTCCGACACCCATCGCTAGAACAACATATCACCTAGCCTCTGGACCATTCACTGACAATTCACGACAGTAGCCTCACAGGGCCAGCCCCTTTCCGAGCAGTTACCTCCGCGAGCAACGAGACGCCAATCTTCCAGAGTATCCGGCACCATTCCTGCAACAACAGACAAGGCGTCATCTTCAGAATCAGACATTGACGACGGAATTGCGACACCCCCAGTCAAACCACGACTGTTGAAAGAGGTTTCCATACCAGCCATGGCTCTCGGCGTCAAGCACACCAGATCCGGACGCTACTCTGCAGCCAGCCCGATGTCCATCTCGGACGAAGACACACCGATGGAGTACGACACGCCAGCCACCAGCATCACCGTCACCCCAGAAGCCTCCTTGAACGGCAAAATCTCCACAAAGCGCAAGAGAAGCCGTCTGAGCGAAGAATCTCGTATGGACGACATTTCAGATGACTTTGCGTTGGCTCAGGCCTTACAAGAGGAAGAATATGCGCAAGCAGACCAGTCGGGCAAGCGCGTGAAGAAGAGTAAGGCGTCGAGCAAGACATTTGAAGTTGAGGACTCAGATGCGGAGGAGGGTGTGGAGGACTTGGAGTCGGATGACCTTTCTTCTGCCATGTCGCTGGACGGTGACGACTTCTCCATCCCGTTCAAGAAGCCAGCCGTGAAGTCTGGAAGGAAGAGCGCACCTATTTCCGTGCCGGAGACCGACGACGACGAGGATTACGAAGTCGGCTTGTCCAAGGCAAGAGCTGGGAAGAAGGCTGTCCCGGCTCGAGCGACCAACTCCCGCAAGACTGGCAAGACTGCTGGCACTCTCGAACCCACCATTTTAGACTCGGAGAGCGAGATGTCGGAGTTCATCGAGGTGGACTCTGGGGACGACTTCGCTCCAGAAGACGCATCGGTCGACCAAGATGAAGAAGATTCGGAGGATGACGCGCCATTGGCCAATCGTAGAGTGAGCGCCGTGGCAGCTGCAGATGTAATATCCATCTCTTCGGGTACGGCTGGCTCGAGCGCAGCAACACCACGCAACCCTCGATCGAAAGGATTCAGACGCCGCAGGGGCCAGCAAAATCTCCAGGACATCGACCTGGAAGAGATCATCAACGGCCAACTCCACGGGAGGAAGTACAGGGAGCGCAAGAAGCTTGAAAGAGCGCATCCGTCAATCAAGACCATGTGGGATGATCTCAAGGAGATCCCCATCATCAAGCCCGTTCAGGCCCAGCAACCTGCGTACATCAATCGGAAGCTGAAATCGTTCCAGCTTGAAGGGCTCGATTGGATGACCAGGCAAGAAAAGACACAGTACAAGGGCGGCTTGCTGGGTGATGAGATGGGTATGGGCAAGACCATCCAGGCCGTGTCCCTCATCATGTCGGACTACCCACAGAAGCAGCCTACCCTTGTCTGCGTTCCACCTGTGGCGCTGATGCAATGGTCGAACGAGATCAATGAGTACACAGACGGAAGGTTAAATGTGCTTGTCTATCACGGTCAGAATTCTAAGGTCAAGAAGATGACCGTAAAGGATCTGAAGAAGTACGACGTCATCATGGTCTCTTACAACGGCCTAGAATCGTTGTATCGCAAAGAGACCAAGGGCTGGTCTCGTGGGGAGGACATCATCAAGGAGGACTCGCCGCTTCACGCTATCCATTTCCACAGACTGATCCTCGACGAGGCCCACAGCATCAAGTCGCGCACAACCGGTGTTGCACGTGCTTGTTTCGCGCTCAAGGGTACCTACAAGTGGTGCTTGTCTGGTACCCCCGTCCAGAACCGCATTGGCGAGTTTTCTCTCTCCTCAGGTTCCTGGAAGTCCGACCATTCGCAGATTATTTTTGCAAGAGATGCCCTTGTTCAATGCTTCACTGGTCGCTCGACGACAAGCACATGTGTCATGCCTGCGGTCATGCTGGTATGGAGCACGTGTCTGTCTTCAATCAGGAGCTGCTCAACCCGCTTACTCAGTCGGACGACAAGAAGCAGCGCGAGAAAGCCATGGACAAGCTTCACATGATCACTGCTCGTATCATGCTGCGTCGCATGAAGCGCGACCACACCAGCTCAATGGAACTGCCGCCCAAGGAAGTCATCGTTCACAACGAGTTCTTCGGAGAGATTGAGCGCGACTTCTCCTCCAGCATCATGACCAACACTACCCGGCAGTTCGACACATATGTCTCACGTGGTGTCATGCTCAACAACTACGCCAACATCTTCGGTCTGATCATGCAGATGCGGCAGGTCGCCAACCACCCTGACCTGCTTCTCAAGAAGCACGCACAAGAAGGTCAGAACGTGCTTGTCTGCAACATCTGCGACGAGCCTGCAGAAGAGGCGATCCGTTCTAAGTGCAAGCACGACTTCTGCCGCTCATGTGTCAAGAGTTATGTGCAAACTTACGAGTCGTCCGGTGGTGAAGCCGATTGTCCCCGCTGCCATATCGTAATCCATCCCTTCCCTCTAGTTCGTCTGCATGCTAATGAACTTTCAGCCTTTGTCTATCGACTTTGATCAGCCCGATATTGAGCAAGATGAAGATGTGGTCAAGAAGAGCTCCATCATCAACCGCATCAAGATGGAGAACTGGACTTCGTCTACGAAGATCGAGATGCTGATCTATGATCTGTACAAGCTTCGTAGCAAGAAGCAGACCCTGAAGTCTATCGTCTTCTCTCAGTTCACTTCGATGTTGCAGCTCATCGAGTGGCGTCTCCGTCGCGCGGGCTTCAACACAGTCATGCTGGATGGCAGTATGACGCCGATACAGCGTCAGCGCTCCATCGAGTACTTCATGAACAACCCCGATGTCGAAGTGTTCCTGGTGTCCCTCAAAGCTGGCGGTGTGGCGCTGAACCTTACTGAGGCCTCCAGAGTCTTCATCGTTGATCCGTAAGTTTACTCTTCCCCCAATGATCGCAAGACCCTGCTGACAAGCGCAGGTGGTGGAACCCAGCTGCTGAGTGGCAGAGTGCCGATCGCTGCCACCGTATCGGCCAGAAGCGTCCTTGTGTCATCACTCGGCTTTGCATTGAAGACTCTGTGGAGTCGCGTATGGTCATGCTTCAGGAGAAGAAGGCAAACATGATCAGCGGAACCATCAACAACGACAAGGTCGCCATGGAGAAGCTAACTCCTGAGGACATGCAGTTTCTCTTCCGTGGTTCCTAGTGCCACAGCAACCGTCTCCGCTGAGGACATCGTTGCCTTCTGCTATCACGCCAACCACATTCAGGATAATGGCGCAACCAAACGCAACCGCAACGAAGCGGCTACACTTACCGTGGTTGCACAGCCTACCCAGGTCGCTGTTCTTTGGTCTTCGGGCATTGTCGCTATTCATCCTCCCCTGTCGTTGTCCCTCAGCAAGCTCAGAGCAACGCAGCCTTTCTGCTGTACCTTTCTTGCCTTTGCTTTTCCATAGCTTTGGCGTTGCGGGCTATCGTGTCGCTACGTTTCTCCACCTTTTACTGTGATTACTTTGCATGATATCCCAGCATCTTAGGGCGGAAATGGCTGGTTGCATAGGAGGACATAATGAGTCAGAACGAACGGATGCTTCGTGGTCTCTATAGAGGCTCAAAACCATAACCTTTGTCATCTCCTCATGATCGTGTGTATAGCAAATCTGTATGGATCTGTGACATGTGAACGGACTCAACGGAACGCGTGAAGAGGCGCTTTCCCCGCTATCGGTGCTCTTTTGACTTTACCGCTTCCGATGAGCAGCTCTTCCAATCAAGTCCGAGGCTCACGATGTGACTGTATCCGGAACTTGAGAAGACTAGCTCATCTTCCCACTACAATCCCTAATGGACACCTGAACAAAGCAGAGGCTCCTCGAAAGCTCGATCTAGACCTATTGTCGCCAATCGACAACCGGACCAGCAAGCCTCCACCGTCCTCGCAATGGACGGCGCGTCCGAATCCACCCCACCCAACTACCGCGTCGGAGGTCTGAAAGGTTTCCTACCGCTGTCAGACGAGGCTTCCATTTCAACGCGTGGTCAACATTTGCCGGCACTCATTAAGAATCGGTCTTCGACGAACATCGTTGGCTTGCAGCGGACCTACAGTGGAATTCAAAGAAGGCGGTCTTCACTTGATGGCAGCTTCACAAGGCCAAGAAGGAGCGAGGACAGCGACAGCGAACAAGATGTCGAAGCACAGAGACCTTCGTTGGAGAGCGCGAGACAAGAGTATGATGGTGAACCACTGGATAGGCGAGTGAGCGTTCTCATGACGCCTCAAATGCGGTCGCAGAGGTTGATTGGTAACTCAAACCCGAGGTATCGCTGGGAACAGTACTACAAGACGGAGGAACAACTCAAGAAGATGAGGAAGCCAATCAGGGAATACTATGAGCGCAACAACTATCTGATCCAGCAATATCTCTATATCGACCGCTTGCTGGACTCTTCTCTTCCGCACAACCTGATCCAGGAGTACAGCCATCATCATGATCACCCTCAACCGCATGTTCCTCCTACCATCTGTGAAGAGCAGCCCACGCCATCGTCGTCGACTCCACCATCCCCAGAAATTCACGCCAGAACTACAGAGGAAGTCCAAGCCCTTACGGAGAACGGTAACCTAGCGAATAAGAAGATCAAGCGCACGCCTCAGGACTTGTACAGGGTGCAGGATGAGAACACTCCGTTACTGACCAACAAAGGGGAAGATGAGGATGATGTGCAGCCGATCATGCCCCCATATGAGCCCGAAGAAGAGACGGATAGCCAGCACGGTATTGTCACCGTAGCGATCTATATCAACATGGCGGCAAACACGGTACTACTGATCATGAAGATTATTGTCACACTCCTCACTTCCTCCGTTTCCGTTCTTGCAAGTCTGGTCGATGCGGCCCTGGACTTTCTCAGCACCGCCATCATCTGGACCACTACACGCCTGATCTCTCGCAACGACCAATACGCCTACCCCGTCGGCCGGCGGCGCCTGGAACCCCTCGGCGTGCTAGTTTTCTCCGTAATCATGATCACTTCCTTCGTGCAAGTCGCACTGGAGGGTCTGCAGAAGCTCACCGGACCCGATCACGACCTTGTAAAACTCACCATCCCGGCGATCGCCATCATGGGCGCAACCGTTGTCATCAAACTCCTCTGCTGGTTCTGGTGTCGCCTGATCAACAACTCCTCCGTCCAGGCATTAGCGCAAGACGCTATGACCGACGTCGTTTTCAACACCTTCTCCATCATCTTTCCCCTGATCGGCTATTACGCGCGCGTCTGGTGGCTCGATCCCCTTGGCGGTATCCTGCTTTCCCTCTACGTCATCGTCAACTGGTCTCGCACCTCGGCCTCCCACATCCGCAACTTGACCGGCGCCGCGGCATCCGCCGACGAGCGCAACGTCCTGCTCTACCTCACCATGCGCTTCGCCAAGACGATCAAGCAGATTCAGGGCCTGCAGGCGTATCATGCGGGCGATAAGCTGAATGTAGAAGTGGATATTGTGCTTGATGAGAACACGAGTCTGAGGGACTCGCATGATTTGGGTGAGAGCTTGCAGTATGTGCTTGAGAGTGTGCCGACGGTGGATCGCGCGTTTGTGCATCAAGATTATGCGAGCTGGAATTTGCCCAGTCATATGCAGCAGCAGGTTTAGATGAGGTGGTAGATGGTTGAGCAGGGTGTGTAAGAAGAAGTGTGTTAGAGGGCGTTTGGCGTGTATGGTTCTGGTGATGGATGGGTGTTGGTGGGGATAACGTATGTGGATGATACCATTTGTATTGGGCTATTGTGGTATGTTTAATTCTCACGTATTACCTATCAACCCTCTTCTCATATCCGCATCAATTGCTCTGTTCTCGTTCTGCACGAGGTGGCCATACAGTAGGATGTCGTTATGAATGCCCGAAACTAGGGCTTGAGACTGTCCTCAACGGTCGGTTGAGCTAACTGACTGCTATCGCAACGGAACCGTATCGTCATCTCATTTGTGGACTCGCGACGGCATCCGGAGCTCGAGCAGCGCTGAGGCCGCTTCTTCGTTGATACAACCGCTAATGCAGTGCCATGCAGGTACGTGCACTCTCACTGTTGCTTACGTCTGGCAAAACAAGAGTGGGGTTGGCCTCCTAGACAGCCACACGGTTCCAATGACGGTATTGGCATCAGACCATCGGAGAGCACTGTTAGACTGATTGATCAGGACAGCAATCACACTTTCGGATCTCCGATGTAGCGCGTATTTGATCGATACCCTCCCATCTTCATCCTCTTACACAATCAGTACCACTTTGCCAGCACATGTAACACCGCACGATAAACAGTTCCCTCTGAGTACATAAACTCTGTTGCAATCCGCCAACGCCAACGATCAACATAGCATGAGCTCTCATGTATATCAAGGCCCCATCTACGAGCTTTAGTCCATCGTTTCCGGTCTGGCCATATATCGCTTACCGACATCCGCTTCGCCGGCCTTCATGACATCCTGATAACGATCTCACCCTCTTTGGCTGTACCTACGGCGGCTTTAACCGTTCTTTCCGTTCACCGTGGGATGGACCATGGCTGTCGGGACCGTGACGCATCCCATGAGATGTATTCATATCAAGGCGAAGGATAGAGCTCCTCTGGTATTCCCGGCAGCCTGCGCCATGGTCTGGGCTGCTTCCGCGCGTTGATCCTCAGCAACATCCTCCTCTACTCCCATACTACTGCAGCTAACAACTTCTAAACTGTCACACTGCACATGCAATCTACCGTCACCATGAACACGAACAAGAACACTGGTCCATGCCACAAGCTGCTCTCGACAGCAATCAGTGGCCCTCCACGTGCCCATCATCGCCTTGGGAGAGCACGATGTGCTGTTGATCGGCGTCACATATGCGCATGCGTATGATGCAAGTTCGAGGGCCTTGGCGCCTAACAACGACTACTTAAACTTCCCCCATGCGCTCCCTGGGGTTCCTTCCTGCAACCACGTCCATATTCATAATCACACACCAAACTTCCCGAAAACGTACTATACCAACACTACATACAATTCACCACAAACATCATATCAAACACGCCATCAACATGGACCCAGACGACGACCGCTATTACGATCCCGACTACCGTTCAATGACCCACGGGCTGAGAGCGGGCCAGAACCCCTGGAAGGCCTCAACGGCGCAGATCCCTTGGGCCGACGCAGCAACCGGCCAGGTCGCCAAGAACCTGCCCAGCGCGCTTTTGAGCGGCTTTATAACGACGTGGGCGGGGACCTCGACATCTTTCAACAGTACGGCGGCGCCCGTGAAGGCGGCAGGGGTATACGCCACACGGGGCCTGGGCAGGACTGGCACGGCGCCTTTGGAGGCGGCTGGAGAGATGGCCAACGTGTGGGCGAGATGCAACGTCGACGCGGACGTGGCGATCGTGATGGTTTTGGTGCGCGCCGCGGGATGGACGACCACGGCGGCAACTTCGGTGGTGATTACGACGGACTCGGCCACCGCGTGGGTGCACTGTACCAAGGCGGGCGTGATCGCCGCCGAGGTGGTATGGAAGGCGGCTTTGGGGAGATGGGCGGACGGTCTGGCGGCGGCGGCGGCGGCGGCTACGGTGGCGGTTTCAGCGACCTTGACGTTATGGACCTTCTCATCCGTGATGCGCAACGTGGTGACGGCGACGACGACTATATCGTACGCTCGTCACTCCCGTGGTACAATGAGATACGTGGCAGGCTTGAAGGATTCGGCAGCGGCCGCGGAGGACGACGTGGAGAACATGGCATGGGCCATCACGGTGGTGGTGTGAGAACCCGTGAGGGAGCGTTCGGAGGTCCAGATGCCAGAGACGATGATGGCTGGTGGGATGATGCGTATTGACGTCTGAGGTCTGAGAAAGTCTCGAATGGATGGGGGTTGTTTCTGATACGGGCGTCCGACTGATTTTTAGTCTGCCAGCATGTATACCATGCCTGATCAGCTAATCGAAATGACACCATGATCTTACTGCAAGCCTGCGCCACCGTCGTAAAGGCTCTTTTGTTGTAAGATCGAATGGCGTTGGTCTAATGACGGCACCTGCTGACATTGCATGTAGGCACATCTTGTATAAAACCTTCGTCTCCTTTCACTTTCCGCATGTGCATCCAACCAACGCAGTGCGTGATCCGACCCAAGGTAGCTATGGCGGGGCGTGCCGAATGGCTGACACAATGCGGTTCTGTGTCAAGCAAATGCTCATGCATTGAGGAGCGGAGATCCAGTGACTTGACAACGATGCTTCTGGCAACCCACGTCAATGGGTCTGGCAGCACGCGGTCACAGCCAGGCAGCAAACGCAAGGCCTCGTCGTGGGTACTTAAGCCTCCCTTTCTCCTCCCTAGAGTTCCTTCCTACATCAACATCCCCTCCATCTCACATCCACCACTATAACCTCAACATAAAAGACTCTTCCTCTTCCTTGCACAGACACCTACGTCCCCGATCACACGGTCACGGACGCGGACACGGACAACAATCAGACAACCCACCTCGAACCAAGTTCAACTACAACGAGGAACACTTGCACGAAATATACCAACAATGAACTACGGCGGCGGCAACCCTTACGGAGGCGGTCTCAGAGGCGGCATGGCGGGCGGGATGGGCGGTGACCCACGCCTAGCAATGCTGATGGCTATGTCCGGCCAAGCCAGAGGCGGCAGCAGCATAGGCGGCATGGGCGGTATGAGCGCCATGAGCGGCTTGGGAGGCGTGGCAGGCGTGGGGGCGACCCGCGCTCTGGTACGATGGCTGTAGTGGTGGGTCCAGGCGGAGATCCACGCGCCGCTCTATATCTCGGAGGAGGAGATCCACGCGCTGCCCTATATACCGGAGGCGGAGATCCACGCGCCTCCCTATATCCCGGAGGCGGCATGGGCGGAGGTCTTGGAGGGCTCGGCGCTGCTTACGGAGGAGCAATGGGTGGTATGGGTGGCATGGGGACCGGTATGGGGGCGGTATGGGAGGCGACCCGCGCTTAGCAATGCTCGGCCAAGGTGCAGGTGGCATTGGAGGCGGTATGGGAGGCAGTATGAGAGGTGGCATGGGTGGAGGTATGGGTGGAGGTATGGGTGGAAGCCTCGGAGCATGGCGTGGTGGAGGATTTGGTGGCTTGGGATCTGGTATAGGAGGCGGCTACGGTGGATACTTCTAATCTCTCGAGCACCTGGTATTGGGGGTAGTGGCTGGCAGTCAACTGGGAAGGGCGTTTTTCAAGCTTGGGTTTTCTGCCGTATAGTTTTTGCATCCTGCCAGCATGTGACATGCGTAGCCAGGCAATCGAGATACTTGGACGACTTCCTATGACATGACATCCACAACAAGCATACTTTCGAGACGCACCCACACTAACGGTACAAGTACTCTGGTATCCACAACCACACCGGATCAACCTATACCACCCGGTTCGAGAAGATGGCTCGGTTGGTTGTGAACCAAAACGAATCTCTCTTCTATCAAATGGCACAACATTAAGCGCCCTTCATACCTTCGGGCCAGCCTCTATTCCACAACCCGCACCAACAGGTGATAACATTGGCGGTAATGACTTTCTCGACGGCGGCCTTGGCGGAGGTGCTGCAGGCGCTGAAGGTGCTGGCCAACATTCTGGAGTAGAGCAACTGCAGGATCACATGAATCGGACGGGGTTGGGGGCTAAGCAATGCACGGCGACGACCAGGATATCTGCTGAGATGCATAGCGCGGCCAGTTGAACAAATGACTCCTGACAATGCCATGTGTTAGGTCTTCTGCTCGTTTCAGCGTTAAGCTCGTGACTTACGATGATGACGGCGTTGACGACGTTCCTGCCTGCTGATTCTTCTTGCAAGTATCCTGGACGTACTCAAGCGTCCCCACGATCCTCCCAATCCTATACTTCCGCAACAACGCCTTCCACACCTCCGACTTCTTCACACTAGGCCAACCTTTAGCACAACCCATCTGCCAAAAACCCACACACACACACAGTTTCGCCACCCATGCCTCGCAGAAAAGACCCTCTTGAGCGCGCCATGACTCGACCATGGGCAATAACCGGCCCCAACGTCCCGGGCGGCCTATTCACAATTTTCCCAGGCAACCACAGACCGGACGATCCCCGACTGTGGCCCAGCGAGCAATACCGCCTCGATCCTCGACTCAGGAGATATCCATATGCTTGGACGTTTCCAGGGGCCAAAGAGGCACGATTGAGAGAGTTCAGGCGTTGGGGACTTGGAACGAATCCTGGAGGAGGGCCGCCGTTCGTGTCCGGGACCGGCCCAGAACTCGACGAAGCTTGTGCTGCATACGGTATGCCGGGTTATGCGAGTTATCTCAGGAGCATCGCTTGGGGTGCCGGCAGCGCCATGAATGCTGCTGCTGGGAACGGTGCTGGTAGCATGAACGGCTCTGGCGGAAACCGTACGGAGCAGCTGCTGGAGCAACTCTCGGGCCGACTAGGGCGACTGGAGCGTCAACTAGGAATTCAGGACCAGGGCGCTGAAGGTGGTGGACAAGGAGAGCAGCTGCAGAATCCCATGAACCAACTGCAGAACCCAATGAACCAGCTGCAAGACCCGATGAATCAGATGGGGCTTGCAGGCCCAGGCCTTCAAGGCGGAGTTCCAGGGATTGGTGGCGGCGGCCAAGGCTTTCAATGAGCATTTTGATATTTGTCACAGACCGCGTTCAATGGATTATGGCAGTATGAGGTGATACGCCCTTCCATCAATGGCCGTAGGAGGAAGTCGCTCGTTACATATGAGCTCAGAATGCGAGGTGATTCCTTCAAACTGTACAGCCTGTGATCATCCCTTGTACATAACCCGGTTTAATACGATACCTAGACGGAGATGTGCAGAAAGGATGGACAGGGTTTCCACATGCGCTTTCTACATGTCCGAAGACAAGTACCTCCTCGGCGGTGGTTGATAATCCGGATCCAGCGCCTGTAGGAACCGGCGCACTTGAGCATTTCCTGCCATGACCGTGTGACCATGTCTGACTCCGCAGGATGAAAGCACGCTGTCTTTCACCGCTTTCAGCAGCTGTGTGTGAGAGATAGAGAGAGAGAGAGAGAGGTATTAAGAGAGGGTCCTCTCGCCTTGTGCAGCCTGCAGGCTACATGTGAGGTCTCGATCCCCTTTCGAAGGCCAGCTGGAGCAGGTTCTATCCAACTGGGAGCGTGGAATTGCTCGGCTTGAAGGGGCAGACAATGTGGGAGACCATCCAGCGCTTCGGAGGCCCCAATGCGCGACTTTCGCGTGTAAACGTCGACGAAGAGCGAACCGATGGTCGTATACATCCACTCTCAAACCACGCTGGCGCGGGGACGGTGGAGGTCTAGCGTGATCGAATGGTTCTGCCATCATCGTTTATACCCTCGCTGGACTATGCTTTTTCGGGCGCAGTCATCAAAGTTCAAACTGATGATAGCATAGAAGAGAAACAACGACACAGACGTGTAACTGTAAGCCGGACAAAAATGAAAGAGAAGACGACTTTGCAGAAGTAAAGTAAAAAAACATTAACGCAAATCTGTGCGCTTTTGAATTCGTAAAACCCTAGTCTACTTTTGTGATGAAGAAGGGATATCGGCCCAAAGGCCGTGAGCACAAAGGGTAGTTGATCCGTCCCCAGGACGTTTCTGAGGAGGAGCGTCAACGTGGGAGGAACGAAAGAGGTCATGAAATCAGCCATCCCAAAAGAGAGATTCAATACTGAATTGCTCCGGTCCATCAGGAAACGCCAATCGCCATGCAAAGAGGTATCAAATATTCCAAAAGAAAGCAGGAAACGTGAGATCTCTCAGATCTACTGCACCTTCTTCGCGTCGTTGGGGCCATAACTCCTGTCGTCTTTTCCCTCAACCTCCTTGACCATCTTCTCCATCTCCTTGGCTTGTCTGTTCCACTCGTCGGCACACATCTTGGTATCGCGTCTGAACAGCTCGTCGTTGGGCTTCCGGTAGCTGCCACCGAGACGGTCCCACAGTGTGGTGAACTGTCCATAATTGTAGTTGAAGTAGAGGTGGTGCATCGTGTGGCAAGCAGCCCCGTTGATGATCGGGCTGTTGGCAACATATTCTCCGTCGTGAATCATTACCGTCCAGATCTGGATGAAGGTGAAGAGGGCGATGTAGGCGAACTTCTGCAGAGGGAAGAGGAATGGGAAGATGTGGTAGGGGAGGGATTGCGCGTAGCCGTCGAGAGGGTGGAAGGCATGCGACGCGAAGGGGCTAGGCATAATCCACTTGTGATGGGGCTTGTGGAGGTGCTTGTAGACGAGAGAGTGGTGGAGACCACGGTGGATCCAGTAAATGAAGAAGTCGGTGAAGGCTACGAAGAAGGGGAACTGGAGGTAGGTGTACCAGCCACCAAGGTTCCAGGCAGAGCCCTCAGGCAATGTGTCGTAGATCTTGCCGTAGCCGCGCACCTCGAGAAGGAACCAGGGGACTGTCATGGCGGCCATGACAGGGATAGCGCGAAGTGTCTGCTTAATCTCCATGCGCATCTGGTTCTTTAGGTACTTCGGGTGTTGAAAGGTGGTCTTGTCGAAGACGAAGATGTAGGAGAGGCCGGCGAAAAGAAGTAGGTAACGAGGCCAAAGATCCTGCGTTCCGCGTCAGTCGCATATCCACGTTGAGAGCTTCTCGAGGACCGGCGCATACCATGTGGTAAGGTACAGACTGACGGCTTGTCTGTAGATGTTGTCTCGAGGCCACCTGCTCATGAAAGCATAGCTGCTTGGCTGGACGGAGAAGTACTGGCTGGCTGGCTCAAACTTGTACACGGCGGGCGTGCCCAATTCGCGCATGCTTGACCACGTCGCGTTGTGTTCAGCGACGCCTGCGAAGTCGCTGACGCTGCTGAAGGCCAGCTGCTTGGGTGTGAGAGGGAGGACATTGGCGTAAAGTGCATCGTACACGTAAGTGTCGAGGAGCTCGAGTACGACGTCCATGGCGGACGGATGTGTTGGATCAAAGGGGCAAGCTGCGGTGTGTCTTTCCTAAATCAGATTTTCAGGAATGTCTCGTGTGAGACGGCTGGAGCTGTTTCACGGTGCAGAGAGGGCGGGGAAGCGGTGTGGATGCAGTGCAAAAGAGCGACTCGAGTGGGAGCAGATTGAGCGGGCATTTTGACTTTGATAAAAGAGGCACGCCTTCGTCCTGGTGGCAGCAGAAATGGTCTGACTTTCTCGAATGCCTCCCCACTTCATCAAAGCATCGGGCGCGCTAAGCTCGCTCGTTGGCCCCTGAAGCCCCGCGACCTGCATTAGGCCCAGACCCTGGCCAGAGCTGCTGTTTTGTGCAGCTCCCGTGGCTCCATCGTCGCCGGTTTGCCTACCCGAGTCATTGACAATCCCGGAGGGAAACTCCAAAAACGTGCCACCACATCAGAGCCTTCTGCGATTCACTATACGGCATGGCATGATGGCTGTTCCTGTGCTCACGATTGTCGCATGATACGAAGTCCAACGCAGTCGCCCTTCGCCCGGCACCGGAACAGCACCGAGTTGCCGTGCTGCCGTGCTACGAGGGCGCTAGAACGCCTGTCATATTTTCGTGCGCGACGGATCAAGGGTCGTCCTTTATCCGACATCGCAACGGCGAACAACGCGCATTTGAGGCGACACACTCCCGTGGCATTTACGTGAAGCCGTCCGTGCATGCTATGTTTATCATCATGAGCGAACTCTGTCCGAACAATACCATTGCCGTTAAGGCTGCCGTCCCGTTCCGTTTCGCTCACAGCGACGGTAGATCACGTTCGCAAGCCGCGAATTGATCATCGAACGATCATCTACTATCATAAGACCCCAAGAACCCACACGACCGCTGCGTGGATTGGGATAATCCTTGCTCTACTGCTCTCCATCTGGAGAGTTCCTCCAAAGCGGGCATAACAAAGTTTGGCAATCAAGCAGCATCAACCTTACAGAAAACCGAATTCGACCTGTAATAGTCACTTGCGATCATCATCATCATCATCATCATCATCAACAACGCTGCCACCATCAGACCATGACGCGTTGTTGGAAGGATTCATGTGCATTCGATACCGTCTGCTCGCCTGGCGTCGACTTGTCAAAGAGCTGCTGGCTGAATCCCGCGCACTGTTGTCGCCAACGTTGCAGAAAAAGTGAAAGAGCAAATCCTCCGAAATACATCCATGAGGTATCATCCCACCACGCACGCCATGTATTCCCATATTGAGCAAAATCAGAAGCACTCCTTGCCGTTTTGCTCATGCACGCCATGAGAATGCTCCCTACGCCTCGCTCGTTGATCGCTGTTTTCCGCCCAGAACGCCAGATCTCCATGTGCTCAAATCGTAAAATCCGTAGTTGTATCTACACTCGCTAGTCGGCCACCTCATCCAGGACTGTCGCTAAACCCTCGCGGAGGGTCTCTATAGTTTCCGTAAGGCGGTGGACCGCCCACCCATGGTAGCTGTATTGGCTGAGGTGTCTGTCGGTTCGCATTGTTGGCATTCAGCAGAATTGGCGCTAAGGTGAAATTGTTTGTATTTGGGAACGCTGGGAGGCTTGGCCTAGGGACACTCGGCTGCCTGGGAACCACGTCAGCATTCCTACCATCGGGCAAACTCGATGGGGTATTGTAGGAATTATTCTGACTCGTGTTCGTACGCTTGGCTGGCCGAGGTGGCTCGTCGTCATCCGAGAGTGTGAGATCGATCACGGCTGACTGGCGCTTGTTTCCACCGGGTCGAGCGGCCGAAGATGTTACCGTCGACGCTTCACGCGATGAGAGCGGCGGGGTTTGCTGATTTAACGCAGGTGTCATCGAGTTTGCCTCCGTCTTGACCTTGTTTATTCTGCTGTCTTGGATTTCAACGATATCGTCGTCGCTGTCCTCGTCGTAAGCCGCTCGTGGCTGGCTCTTGCCTCTGTTGCCCTCCGCATCGTCTTTCTGCGTCACAGGCCGCCACTCGCCCTTCGGTTCAATTGTCACCTGCTCCGTCGAACTCGACGTCTTGCGCAGGATGTCAAGAACGTACTGGTCAACGCAGAGACCCTCGTATGAGATTGCCTTGTTGCACACAGGACATGTCCAAGTCGGCGCTTGTTCCTGCAGCATCAAGAAGTATGATCCATCGAAGCACTGGTTGTGTGTGCACACCGTAGATCTGCAAGGAAGCGTTATGCGCGTTGTAGAGATCGGATCCTTCAAGGACATGACCGTGGATGTGGCTTCGATATCCGGATCGTTTGCCTTGTTCACCACTGATCCACGTTAGCAATCAAAAGCTTGAGAAAGCCTAACCACTTACTCTCTTGAATCACTCTCTCCTTGGAGATAATCTTGCCGTTTTTGACGCGTTCAGAAAGCTCCTCCGGAGTGCTCTTTCGTACCAAGTTTACGACGAACGAGTATTTCTGAGAAGATTTAAGCAACTCAAGCATAGCACAAGGAAGGCGCGCTGTGTAGCGTACTCACCTTCGCTGTGAGCGCGTAAGTAACCATGACGATATTGTTATATCCGGCAATCTTGCGTATGAACTCTGTGACGTCCGCAGGCTTGGTCGTGCCGGTTTTGTTCTTAAGCCCCTTGAAGTTGTGTTTTACCTCATCTCCATTAATTCGAACTTCGAGCTGGTTAGGGAACGCTATGTCTAGGAAGCCGTATTGCGATATGCCGGAAGTTGCAGCGCAGTACAGCATCACGCGAAGGCTTGGGTCGGCCTTTAAGCGGTCGGCTACCGTGTGGTCGAGAGAGACGGAATGGGTGACGGTATGCCGATTTTGTGGCATTTCTGCCCCTATTGTATCAGCCTCGCGTGAGTTCTCTCAAAAGGTAAAAATGAAAAACTGTAGCTACCCGGGAGGTCTTGAGCGTCCAGTAGTGTCCCTTCCACATGATAGAAAGGACTGTTCTTGAATTGAAGTCGAGCTGCTCGCAGTCAGTAAACGAGCAAGAAGGGCCGTTCACACACACGCACAGAAAGCGCCAAAAGTACGATGGTTTTGGTATTGGTTTGTCGAAGGCCTGCTGTATGCATTCGCCGCTGGACGGTTCGGGACTGGAGAAATTGGGGTGCTGCGGTCCACTTGTACGTTGCCTGCGACTGCGCGATCTTGAAGAGCATGAGGAGGCGGTGATCGGCCGTGATCCCTCACTCGATATGCCATTCGCTCTAAGTCCACCGCACTCAAAGTGTTGAGGTCTGCGAGAACGTAAGCGTTCTTGTTCAGCGGAGACACGACTGCGGCCGCCCGCATCCAAATTGGGCGCGAAACTTACGCTCAATAATGCGCTTCTGCAGCTGGGCCTTGACACCGGAAATGGGAAGATGCTCCCTCCGACATATCTCCTTAAGATCGTTATTGATCAGTGTCTTGACTTGGCGCTCGATGCCGGCCTTCTGCTGCTGCAAGCTTGACGCTTGTCCATATTGAGTTGCCATCTCTTTGCGCGCGTGCGCCCAAAATCGCAGGATGGGATGTGCCTCGGAGGCAGCACTGCAGTTACGGTGCTAGAATTGGTAGAGGAAGTGATCGAAAGCGTCGCCGGATTGTGGGAAGATTCGCAGAGGGTAATGGACAGGTCCGGCGTGAAGACAAGGGAAGGGACAGGTGAAGATGTCGCGAGGCAGGGAAACGACCTCTGCAGCACATCGCCGGAAAGGCAGCGATGTTGTTCACTACAGCTTTGCTTTGCTTTGCTTCGCTTTGACTATGTGCGTGTCAGCCGACAGTGCGTTGGCTGTACAAAGGCGAAGGGCGGCACTGTATGCGAAGTGAAAGTGACGGCATTGTCAAGCACAAAAAGGTACTGGAGACCAAGGACGTCTCATGCATCATACCTTCTATCGCTGATTCGAAGAGGTGCGTTATCGCTATCGGGAGCGGACAGAGACACGCTAAGTTGTATACAGCAAGGTCGCCGCGGACAAGCGCCAAGCGGCATCAGAGTTCGGGTTAGTCACAAGCACCAGGCTTTCTCGACCGCCCGCTCGTGCCTCACCGCTGCGCTTGCTAATTCATCTGCACTCCAACACCACATCAGACACGACACGAACAGCTCGCACACACCGAAAACGAAATGGCGAAAAGCGCACGCTCGAGCGTCAGGAAGACGAACAACAAGAAACTCAAGTCGAGAGTCTTTGGCCCTGCCGAAGATGCTCGCACGCAGCGCCTGTCCGCAAAGCTACTCGAGCTAGCGTCGCAGCCAAAATCACCGAAGGCGGAGATGGAAGTTGAAGAGGACGGTACGTCTGGCACGACACCTGCGCTGTGCGACCATTGGAGCAGCGCTGACATGCCGCTTGTAGCCGACAAGAATGAACAGGTCGAAGAGAAGGAGGCAGAACACGCAGATGGTGCGTCGTCGCACTCTCTTTCTATTCCGATCCCAGCTTCGCTTCAGAGCATTGCGCCCGCAAGCATGCTCCCCACGCCACCACCCACACCACCCCTCGACAGCGCCTTCGACTGCGACTACACCACCTTCCGACCACAATCCTCAGCCGAGAACAAACGCGCTGCAAGAGAACAGTTGTTCTTTCATTTGCTCGGCGTCTCTGGCGATATACAAGGATTCGATTACGACGGACACCTAATCCTGGGCTTTGGATCTGACGCAGAGGAGAGCACTTCTGGCACAGACACGAGCACAGGGTGAGGGCTGGTGAGAGTGTCTGGACATGGCTAACTTGTCCTTTGCAACATCAGACACTGTCATGGACGTCGACAACGCTACGAAAAAGGACGCGGCACGACCTATGAGCAACAATGCCGCCAAGAAAGCGAAGCAAGATAAGAAGGACAGGATAGCGAAGAAGAGGCATCGCAAGCCGACGAATTCGATGACGTTCAAGAACAAGGTTGGGAAGAAGAGGAAATGAGCAGCTCGAGGCGGATCGATCCACTGTCCCGCTGTACGATAGGAGCAAGCTGCTTGCTAGAAGCTACACTGGCTTCACACTGAGGTACGTCCACATGTTGGGCGCTTCACGTCTTCAGGAGGAACACTTGCATAGAGGGTTCGGTGCTTTTTACGCGAACAACAGGCACGGTCCGAAGGTTATGGCCACGACCGCGGTGGGATATCAAGAGGGCACGGAATCGGAGTTTCTTATGATTGTACCCGGCACAAGGGACGCATTCTGCTGTTGACATATAACTGTTGTACAATGTACGATATCCGGCATAGCACGGCACTGCTAGCTGCTATGCCACGGCACAATCAACCACTTACTTACTTGAACACCCTATCAAGCATTACTATCTACCCATACTTCCGCTTCTTGGTCCTTGATCCTGCAACAGTGTTTGAGACATGGGAGAACGGAACGGAGACTCATGGCGTTACTCACCAAGACTGTTTAGCAGCGTTCTCGGTGACCAGTCTGACTTTGTGGCAGACACCATTCTCGATAACCTGATTTGGCAGAGAATCCGCTTTGTCACGACGAAAACCTTTCAATACGCCAGAGCTCACCGCCATTCTTTAGCATAGAACTGCGAGGTATCCATACCCACCTTCTCCTCCTTCCTACACTTTCTCTTCGAGTCAACGACGACAACGTGGAACATGGCTAACTCTAGGAATATAGTCTTTCGATCCTCCCTACTAAACGGACCAAGATTGACCCGTCGTTAGAGGGGTTACGAGGTTGTAGCATTTGCGCTCGTGCTGTTCGGCAGTGTCCCACTTCGATGCTGCAACCTAGCGTAGCAAGTTGCGAGGCGTGTGAATGCTTTTTGGCACCTCTTTCTGACGAAGGGCCGTCGGGCTAGAGGGGAAGTTTTGTTCGCAGGAATATTAGAAAGGAAATCGAGACGATGCGAGGGATAGAACCGCTTCGTATTGGGATGATGTGCTATCAATAATAGCCGCAATCTTGAGGACTATTTCTGGATTGCCGCTGTGCAGGCCTATATCGATAACGGCCCTCTAAAGGCGCAGTGTAACCATGTTGATGAAGGGCCAAGCGTGCTTCCTCAGCATATAAAGCGAAACATGTTGCAGAGACATGGGACGATGATGTATTCTCATGGCATAGTTTCGTTGGCCAGTATGTTGTCGTCCCCTCCGCTACGGTAATAGCACATACCAATAAGATAAAACGCCTGGGTATCACTTCAGATCTGATGTACAACAACCTCCGCCGTACTTCTTCTCTTCTTAACATCTCCTCAACATCTCCTCCTCTTACTCCCCTCTCTCACTCCTCCCATTACAGCACTGTAGCCTCCCCTTAGTCTCATCCCTCAGCGTCGACTCCCGGATCCAGTATCTGAATATCCAAACTCAAGTATCCCGTCCTCTTGAGCCCAATCAACCTGACCTCCCTCCCGCTCTTCTCCATCTCCCGATTCCACTCCTCAATCCACTTCTCCACACCATCCGCCTTCCTCTTCCCAACCGTCAGTCCAACATCATCCCACACACCTCCCGTCGCCACGCTCAGCACACCATCGATCCAGCTCCCCGCGCTCCAAGGCGTGTATGCTGCCTTCAGCCTCGCGTTCAACGTCTCCACCACGTTCCGGAACTCAGCCTCAGAGAGACAGTCCGAGAGCACTTCGGGATACACGTTCTGGTATGCCGGGTAAAGATCGCCGGACGCGAGCCAGTCCCGCTTGACCCGGATGATGCGCGTGCTGCTGTACAGAGGGGACGCGACGGGCACGTGTGGATTCGGATGCGGGAAACACGGGTGCTGTGGTCCCCACGGTAGCTCTCCGTGCCCTCCCACTCCTTCGCTCGGAGCCCGAGATGAGTCCCGTGTTGCAGTGTAGCGGTTGCCGTTAGGGCCCTGGCGCAGGACGTCGGTGAGAGAGCTGGGAGAAGCGGGGCGCATGGATTTCGAGGACGGTTTGCGGTTCATGGGGAGGGAGGCGCGCGAGGACGTGAGTGCAGAGAGTGCGCGGGTCCGGATTCGAGGTCATCCTGCGGGATCGGTGGTGGTTCGGGCCATTGTGTTGAGGGCGGTGGTTGGGAGGTCAGCTTTTGGGCGTCTTGGACGCCGGCGAGTTTGTTGAAGCTTTCCATAGTGGGTAGCGGGAACTATGGTGAATGCACTGAAAGAAGGGGAAAACCAAGTGTGGTCCAGAGAGCTGGTGGAGACGGTGTTTGTAGTTGTCGAGACTTTACGCAATAGCCGAATAGAGGGGTGGACTGCTGTAGAGCCCCAAACGGAGTAAGTGACAGGAAGCACAGAGGGTGTTCTTGCTAGTCGTTACAGCTGAACGCAGCCACTCACATCGACCGCTTTCTAGACAAGCCCTTGTTAGCATTGGTTTGCCGGTATGCACATGTGGTGGCCCTCCCCGTTTTCCGAATGTAAGTCGCTGCCCGATTCAACTAGATTGCAGGCGTGGCCGTCGGACGTTGGCTCCGTTCCTTGGCCGATTTTTCGGTACTCGGCAAGCTTCAATTAGGAATTAGGCATATGAGACGGGCGTACAAATCATCTACCCACGTCATCTGACCATTGGCCTGCTGTAAAAGCTCTTCGCATCATGACGGTTTACCATACTCTTCCCACTCTGTATTCGATGGCTGTGGGCTGATTTAACCGCCCACCAACGCTGGCGGGGCGGGTATCCCACTCGAAACAACGCCCACTCAATACGTATACGAAGGTGCCCAAAATTCACTATCTCAATGCTAAAACTTCATCAGACTCTCATCACCCAAACGATCTGTCCTTCATTGCTCAATTTAGTCGCCCCTCCCCCACCTCCCCCCCCTGCGGGCCACAAGTCCTCCTCCTTCAACAATCTGGCACATGACGTAAATGAACTGCTTTTGATTCAGGGTATCTTATGTTTGTCTCGTTACTCGTCATCACGTCTTTTGGACCCTCTCATGTCCGATTATTCAATGTTCTCGGCTCCTCTCAAATCACCACCCTGCTTCATCTTCTGCACCTTGTCGTGACCATCAACCAATGTCTTCTTAACGACGTTCCTCTCTTCGTCGCTGCCAACCTCTACACCTGCACACTTTGCGATGAAGTCGATCAGCAACTCTTCGGCCTTCTTGCTGTTCCTTGTCAAAGCATGGTCGTCTCCCTCGAATAACTTCAGATCCCTCTTTCCGCGGCTTCCGTACATCTCGTACAGATTGTGCGAGCAGCGTGGGCTCAATGTTCTGTCGCCTGTGCCGTGCAAGAGCAGCAATGGCACTGCTCTTCTCCCTACAATCCTGATGCCGTCCGTCTCGGCAGTCTGACTGGCGACAGTTGCACATCCAACAACTCTCTCGTCCTTGCCACCAACAGTGAAAACTGGTGCACCACCGAATGACCATCCCACAAGCACGAAGCGGTTGGTGCCGTAAGTCTCCTCGAGGTAATTCATAGCAGCGATGACATCCGAAACGCAGTACTTGTTCCGAGCGGGAAATCTGTAATCCATTCGAAGCGCTGGGATGGCCTTGTTCAAACTTGCCAGTTTGTCTCCCATACTGAGGTAGATACTGCTGGGTCCAACAACACCACCACCTGCACCACTCAAGAGAATGGCTGCGGTTTGCTGCTGTCCACGCTGAAAATTGCTTGGGATGTGAAGGAATGCTGGAACCGTGCCGTCGATGCCATCTTCGACCTTGATATCCAGCGGCTTGACCTGTGGCTTTGCGGGGAGAGAGTTTGCGGCAGGTGGATGTTCGAGGCCGGCGTATTCTGAGAGCTTCGCTGGGTGCTGATTGTTGAGCTTTTGTGTGGTAGCGGAGAGGGATGTATTGTCTGTAGCCGGCTTGCTCATGTTGGTGATGTTCTTGCGTAAGTTGGAGATGAATTGGCGGGCCAGTACAGATGTGCGAGACATGTGGTGAAATGCAGGATCAGGAGGAGGGTGGGATACTTGTGCAGCAGAGTGATCCTTCATAGAGTAACGTAGAAGTATACGACGCTTTTGTCAGCATGATGTCAATTTCTGTTTACGGCAATAGGGTGGCAAATGGCACCTATTTGTCGAAGCCCAGCAAGACGAGGGCCTATATGATTGGCCCGTTCATCACCTATAACGTATTGCAAAACTGAGGAGAGTCTTCTGGGTTGGGAGCTGCTATCCGACCAAGCCCCACAGTGCTCGGTGGGCGTCTGTGCCCTAGTATTGTGTCAAGTTTGCTTCGAAGCTGCCAAAGTATGTTTGCCCTCCTCAAACAAAAGGCAACGCCAGCTTGCCGTGCCCCTCTCTAGCGACCGGCGCCTGACAGCTCACGGTGACACGCCATGATTTGTTATGATATCCCGACTCCTACCAGGTAGAGCTGGAAGGTGGTTCAAGTACACTCATTCTATTTCCGGTAGATGGATTCTCGGGACGGAGTAATCTTCCGAGGGGCGCTGAGGACAACGTGGCAAGTGCACCGTATGGCGTACGATCCTCGGTGCCTTATTTTTACATACCTATCAAACGCAGAAGAAAGACCCGTTGAGCACCGCTCGCTCCCTCAACGGGTGCTGGTAGACCATCGAATGTTTCCCCTGAAAGATTTGGGTGTTTGGATACATGGGTGTGTCATGCAGGAATTGCGACTGTGGCACGTCAGAGTCAGTTGAGCCGGCGCCCGTTCTCGAACTAGAAACGTGGCACCGCTGTGTCGGATGCAATAATTAAGCTGTCTGGAGATCCTTAAGCGAACCAGAAGGGATTATCCGCCGATAGACCGCGGCGCACGCGCGATCCTCCTGGTCGATCGATCTACTTACTTCCTTTTCACAGAAGTTTCTGTATTTTAGGCTGGATAGAATCGGATGTGCCCTGCCACGCCGTTCCGGCCTGTGAGCACCCGCTAGCTTCGTGTGAAGACACGTTTGATCGGGATGTCGCCCGCGGCAAATGTTGGATGGGTGATGGTTGGCGAGCTTAATTTTACTTTTGCAGCCTCTCGCCCTTCCCCACTTAGCTCCCGCTCCCGCTGCAAAGTCACTAAATAAGCGTGCATGTTGCCCAAGCCACGGAAGGATGGTTCGTGCGGGACGACCGTTGCAGTTGAGAACAGGCAGGGAAGGTGCGCGCAGCTGAGCAGCAGGAAGAACGGCCACGCTTCTCCGCCTTCTTTCTTGCTGGTGTACTCCAGCCCAGCTTCCAATCCCGCGCTCTCCTCTTCCTCTTCCATACACAACCAACATCAATCCATCGTCACCATCAACATCACCGTCTATCCCACACTTCCACCATCATATCCGATCGGCATACTCCGGCACGCAGGCCGATCGTCAGTGGTCGTCGCATCGCCAAACGCACGCTGCCACGCTGTAGCGCCCGTTTGACTGACACAACTGCTACGACCCCTTCGCGTTTGCTTTCTGCGGCTCACCACACACCGCCTGCGCTTCCTTCCTGCGTGCGATATACCCGCTGTCAAACAGACCTCCGGTATCAGCTTCCTCGACTAGTCTAGGTATCCCGTTCTCGAACGATCCACGTCGTCGCGTCTGGCAGACGACAGACGAGTAGGGCTTGGAGCACACATCACAAAAACACGTCAAAATGTACAACGCGCACAGGGGCATTCCGCCTGCGCCAGTGCAGCAGCAGGGAAATAACCGTCTGGCGGAGCTGTTGGATCAGGTACGCGCCGAGTTCGAACAACAGGGTGTGCGATCGACCGAATATGAGCACCAATGTAAGTCGACCCTAGTCTTCTTCCTCGTCTGATATCCCGCGCGCCCGACAGCGGATGCGCGCAGCAACCAGATACTGCCAATCCTCACCACGAGGGGCTGCTCGCGTGCCAGAGTCCGCATATGCCATCTTTCGTGCTCAGCGTGGACACTTGCAAGAGTCCCCGTAACCATCATGCTGAAGGGAGGAGATGTCACGCAGATCGTCTGCTGCTGCGCGGCG
The DNA here is from genome assembly GCA_030247885.1 of Taxawa tesnikishii (nom. ined.). Classification (NCBI taxonomy): domain Eukaryota; kingdom Fungi; phylum Ascomycota; class Dothideomycetes; order Dothideales; species Taxawa tesnikishii (nom. ined.). The sequence continues at coordinate 295,770 of JAPDRO010000004.1, forward strand.
TAGTTTTCGCCAAACAGCACCTGTTGCTGCGCCGCCTGATACAAATCTGATAGCACCGGCTAACATGGACTTTTACAATACAGTAGCCAACCAACTTCAAGAGATGGAGTTGGTGCGTTCAAAGATCTATCAGCTCGAGCAAACGCACCTCCAGATGAAGCAAAAGTGAGTCACTCCGATACACGTCAGTCACTTACGTGTCTAACCTCACTCAGATACGACGAAGAGATCGCTCATCTACGCCGCGAACTTGAAGCCCGTGGTGGCCCAAGCCAGCAATCCCACGGTGGACCATCTCAACCCCCACCACCAGCCATCGGACATGGTCCTGCCAACCTCTTTCAGGGCATCATGGCAGGTGCAACAGCTCAAGGCGGTCCGGGTCTTGCACCACCTCCGCAAGAGCAACAACAGCCACAGGGCATGCCTGGCCATATGCCTTCCGGCCCGCCAGGCCTTAACCCCGCGCCTGGACCACCACCACATTTCGGCAACTACGGCCAGCCGACGCCTGGTGGTGTGAATGGTAAGCAACAACAGGCTATCTCGCCTGCCATCCTGATGCGGCGGCAACTGTACTATCCAGCGAGTTCGTAGGCAGGATAGCAATTCAATGTCTCTTCTCATACAGCAACAAGTAGTACCAAGCTTACCATATGTAGGATACGGCCCACAGCCACCTCAGTCTACAGCGTCACCTGGTCCTGGAAAGCCAAGGATGAACCCACGCGGTCCACCAGGTGGACCCGCAACGCCTCAGCAAAACACTGCTCACCCGTACCCTGTTCCTAACTCTCCGCAAGTCCCCCGCCCAGTTGACCAGGCTCCCCCTCAACAGCATCCTAATGTTCTTGCGACGCTGCCGAACTATGGCAACCAGCTCGTCGAATACAGGGTGGATGAAATGCCTCCAGAGCTCAAACGTGAGGGTGAAGACTGGTATGCGGTCTTCAACCCCAGGATCCGTCGTAACTTGGATGTTCACCTTGTCCACAACCTGATACACACGAGTGTGGTCTGCTGTGTACGCTTCAGCCGTGATGGTAGATTTGTTGCCACAGGTTGCAACCGTTCCGCCCAGATCTTCGACGTAGAGAGTGGTCAGCAAATCCACCACCTGCAAGACAATGCCCTAGCGCCGGACGGAGACCTTTACATCCGGAGTGTGTGCTTCAGTCCTGATGGTATCTTCTTGGCGACCGGTGCTGAGGACAAGGTTATTCGCGTAAGTATTCGCGTTTTCACTCTTAGTCGTGTGTCGATATTGACAGATCGCCACAGATCTGGGAAATCAATACCCGCCAGATCCGGCACGAATTCCGGGGCCATGAGCAGGACATCTATTCCCTCGACTATTCCTCTGATGGACGATACATCGCCTCTGGTTCCGGAGACCGTACCGTGCGCCTTTGGGACATTCAAAACAACCAGTGTATCCAGATCTTCACTATTGAAGATGGCGTCACGACTGTCGCTATTTCTCCGGACAACCGTTTCCTGGCTGCTGGAAGTCTTGACAAGAGCGTGCGTGTCTGGGAGATGAAGACAGGCGACCTGTTGGAGAGACTTGAAGAGCAAGGCGGAAATCCAGGACACAAAGACAGTGTTTACAGTGTGGCGTTCTCCCCCAGCAGCAGAGAGCTCGTTTCTGGCAGTCTGGATCGCACAATAAGAATGTGGGAGTTGCAGACCACGCAACAATACCACATGCGCCCAAGTGGTCCAAAGGGCGGTAAATGCATCAGGACGTTCGAGGGGCACAAAGTAAGTGACTCCTGCGAGATGCTGCAACCTCCGACTAACCCGTTGCTTAGGACTTCGTCCTGAGTGTGGCACTGACTCCCGACGGACAATGGGTTCTTTCTGGATCGAAGGACAGAGGCGTTCAGTTCTGGGACCCTGTGACTGGTGATGCTCAGCTCATGCTCCAGGGCCACAAGAATTCCGGTAAGTGCAACATTGGGAGGAATCTAAACGGGATTTGCTGACTTGTTTCCAGTCATTTCTGTTGCCCCAAGCCCCGCTAGAGGCGGTCTCTTCGCTACCGGAAGTGGAGATATGCGTGCTAGGATTTGGAGGTTCACGACATACGATGGAGTACAGCCTTAGGAAAGCCCTGCCTCTGTACAACCTCAGGAAATCCTTTCATCTGAAGAGCTTCCAGGGAAGTTCGTCGTACCGGACGCATAGGAGTGGAAGGATTGTCATACTTATGTCGACCGCAATGGCGTATAGTCCCTCGCTAGGAACTTAGATATCACATTTTTCACCAAAATCGATACCTCGTTACATTTTCGTAACATCTGATCCTCTTTCGGTTTCCGAGCACCCGTGGCCCGTCATCCTACTTCGCTCAGTATCTCTCAAGAATAGCCGTTTCTCTGACGACGTGCCATCGCAATACAACTGAGGAGCGGTTGAGGTATGATGCCCTCCCATTCAAACATCTCTGGGATCTCTTGCATGACTATTCCGCGCTCTTGGCCCTCTACTAGCCTCTCTACCCGCATCAAACCTCCGGCTGCTCATTCCCCGTCCGACATGTTACATTTGGATGATTTCCTATTGCGATTCGATGCATACCGCTTAATAATGCTGCTAGGCATGTTTTTTCTTTTTCTTTTTTGGCGGACCGTCTACCACTCTGTACCCTCTCAGCGATGAAGAGTGAGGAGCAAGGTTGACGAAGAGAGTCGCATGGTGGTCATAGTTTAAGAACTGTTTACTGGTGACATCATGACATTTGGCAAACCAAAGGAACGAATTCGAATGGAACTCAGGAGGCATTCCTGTAAACGCAGTCGCATATCGCACAGTTATCGTTGTCCAAGAGTAGCAGCAAAATGAGTAGAGTACTGAACCACCTCAAGCTCGGCCAGATCAAAGGCGTCACAGAGCCTGGATCCTCGCTCCTCAAATTTCTTGGCATACCATACGGCAGTATCCCGCAACGATTCGCTCGATCAACTCTCCTCACATCTCTTCCTTCGCACAGTAATGTCTTCGATGCAACCAAACCTGGTCCATCCAGCATACAGCCACATGAAAGTGTCAAGTCAGACGCGTCTGGAATCCCTATCCCGACGGACAATTTGCCGGACGACGAACCTCAAGCGGAGGACTGTCTGAATCTTTCAATCACCCTTCCTGCTTCTCATGTACCCCAAGATGGCAGCAGTTCCGCTCAATCAGCTAAGAAAAAGCTACCCGTCCTGATATTCCTACACGGCGGCGCCTTCCTCCTCGGATCCGCAAACCGGCCGTACTACTCTGCCACCAATCTACTCCACCACGCACTCAAGCGCGATACGCCCGTTCTGTACGTCGCCGTAAACTATCGTCTGGGCGCACTCGGGTTCTTTCATAGCCCCGAAGCTGCCGACCTCGTACCTCCGAACAATGGCCTGCACGATCAGCTCGTCGCACTGGACTGGATTCGCGACAACATTGAGGGCTTTGGCGGCGATGTGAATAACGTGACGATCCTAGGTCAGAGCGCTGGCGGCGAGAGCATCTCACTACACGCTGCGAGTGGGATGGAAAAGCCACTGTACAAACGCGCAATCATGTTCAGTGGCAGTCCTGTCACCATGCCAGCCAAGACGCCTAAGGAGCACGGGGAGAACTTCTACGCTCAGGCGGAGCAGCTTGGCATCAAGACACAGGACGGTAACAAAAGAGAGACGCTCGTACGGTGGCAGAGGAAATGATCAAGACGGACGTGGAAAAGATAAGGAAGCTCGGCTTTGTGGGCGCACCATGCACGAAGAGCGAGATGCTGCCGTACGACAAGCCTACCATGGAGATGATGCGGCAGGGCCAAAAGGTCAAGAAAAACTGGGTGGAAGCGCAGATTGTGAGCGCAGCCACGTACGACGGCGGCATCTCATACAACATGATTTCTGGCAATGACGAGAGGAAAGAGCACGCGCAAGGCTTTGATCACATCGCACGAGAGGTCTTGGGTGACGACAAAGGGAGGGAACTGTGCGATATTTACGGCATCACTACAAGCGATGCGGACCCAGAGGCTCTGAGAAAGATATGCCAATTCGAGAGTGATATCGGTTTCTTTGCCGGAGCTCTGAGTATGGCGGTGGGAGGTACACTGCCGACGTATCTGCAGCTTTTCGATCTCGGCAACCCATTCCCTGGCCCATTGCCGCAAGGCGAATTTGCTACCCATACCTTCGATATCATCAGCTTGCTAGGCGGAGCCCATGAAGACCGTTTGCCGTCAAATTACAGGCCCGTGGTCGCAGAATGGCGCGACACCATCCTGGATTTTGTGGTCAGCGGAAAAGCTCCTTGCACGGCTTTCGACAATCAGAACCAGTCTGCTTTGATCGTGAATCAGAAGGGCGTGCGGGAAGTTGCAGGCGATGTATACCTGCAGGTTGACGGTCGCCGACGTGCAAGGTTGTTTGAGCTTGCGGAATCCGTGGCTGGTGAGGCCGGATGGGACAAATTGTGGACAGAGGTATGCAGACGGTGGTTGATGCAGGGTAAGTGAGTTTGCCGTGTCACTGCTACAGGTGAGTTAAGTTCTGCTGCCTTGGTCAGTAGTCGGTGTATACATGCAGTGTGGCGGAAGGCTCAGCGATGCCATGGTTGGGCAAAAGGTGTAAATTTCGGTTATGAAACAATTTACATCTGCCTTTTCACTCTGACCTAATTTTTGTACTATAACGCCAATCTTCGAATCTTCCCCTCTCTTTCTCTCTTGCTGTATTTTTCTGCACACAACAACACCGGCCTTTCGATGACACCTTCACGCTCGACAACTAGCATCATGCTATCCAGCACCGATGTTCCGCTCCAAACCAACCTGTTCCTTCAGCTTCCACCGGAACTGCGCAACTCGATATACGCCATGGTGCTCGTTAATGATAGCTCATGTTTAAAGGGCATTTGCTTCGTCAAACACAATCCTCAACAACCCGCTCCCGCTCGGACATGTCGCCAAATCCGCAACGAACTCCTCCCCTCTTTCTCGACTTCGTCGGCAAAAGCTCTTCCTACGTCTGGGTTCCCTTACACGGAAACCGGCCGGATGAAGTCATCAAGCCTCCAAATCGCAATTGGATGCTTGGAGCCGGAATCGGCGTCAGACACGTTCGGCTTCTTACCCGCGCTCGGGGTCGTCAAGTCAAGGTCAACTCCGACGAAGAGAGGACGGATGAGACTGCCTCTTGGAGCGATGGATATGGAGGTACCGAAGGAATTGCGAAAGCCTCACCTATCCTCTCTGAACCCCTTTCCAAGACCAGCGCAAGGCTAGTACATACACTGGTAAGAACATCTCACCACGCTACTGCTCACTGTCCTAGTTAGCGTGGTTCCTCTTGGTATATGTCTGTGCCTCTTCCTCTTCATTTTCCTTCTCCGTTGTTGTTCCGACACTATCAGTTACGTTGGCCTGCCTTACGACACGGAGAGGCTAGGCAAGGCAAACAGAGGAACCTGCTACGGGGCCCGTCAATCGCATCAGCTAAGAAGGGAGTGTCACATCAGAACCGGTGAACAGTATGGAAATGAAACGCCTGCTCAACTGAGCGGCAACCTGGTGGTTGCAGTGACTCGAGAACCCGTTGGCTAGGGTTGCTTTGCTTCGAACATGTGCCTGCCTTCAGCCCGCTTATTGATCTTACAGTATCGATCCAAATCCCGCAGTCGACTTCAGCCATCCAGCACAGTCTACTGGAACCATAACGGTTGAATCATAGGGATAGAGGGCGAGGTTCAAGCACTGTGACCTATATAACGTAAATCGGAAAAATGGGTATCTCAAAAGGAACATACAAACAGTGCTCAAAACTCCAACTCCTCAACCTCCATCCCGCACTCTACGCACGTCTTGACAGGTATCCCAGTCTCCGGGTTATCCACCGGCCTCCCCACTCATGCTCATGCTTGCCGCCAACTATCTTATCACCAAAAGTGCCTCCCGCAATGCCTGCCTTACTCCTCTTGTACGCGTCCACCCTCGTCCTCTTCTTCAACTCGTTCAATTTGCTCTTGAACTTCGCCTCCTTCCGCCTTTTCGTCTCCGCCTGTCGTTTCGCGAACTCCTCATCCAGCGCTGCCGCACTACCCCACTTCTTGTCCGAGAAAGCGTATTCCTCGACCTGATATCGCAGGAAAAGCATCATGTTGTTCCAGGTCGACTTGTGCGGATTCGGTTTCTCGAGATGCGGCAGGAGCTTCTCGTCTCTCAGTTCCGGGTCCGTGAGCAGGTAGTCTTCTTTGGCCTCCGTCTTGGTCAACAAGCTATACTTCTCCGGCACCTTCTCTTTGCAGCTATTGCACACTTGACAGCCGAAGATCTCGTCCCACTTCCAGTCAATCTCCAGACTTCCACATTCGTGACACTTCTTTGTCGCTGCTTCTGCCTTGCCCAGTGCGTTGATCCCCGGCTCGTAAGGGCCTGCTTTCTGCTCCCGTAGCTTCTTGAGCAGTTGTGTGCGCTCCCACTCCTTCAGTGTCATGTTCGCAGGCTTCTCGTCCTGGTTCGGTGTATGCAGCGCCCTGTTGAACGGATCGTCGTCTGCGGTCAAGAAACCGCCCTTCGTATCCGTCATCTTGCTGAAGTCGTACTCGACGAATTTCTGGAACTTCTTCGCCGCCTGAATCCCGTTGTCGCGTGGCTTGCTGAGGCCATCTTTGCCCTGTGCGGCTGCACTTGGCGTGTTTCGAGCATCGCGCTGGGTCGGAGGGACTGACGACGTGGATATAGAGCTATGTGGTCGCTTTTGTCCTGCGAGAAAGCCCGATGGTGTCCGGTTCGGTGCAGGCTCGTTGGAAGTGGCGAGTTGTTGCGCACGGAGTGCTTTGGCCTTGAGACGGGCTTCTTCCTGGAAACAGTGTCAGCATTCAAGTACCACTGCGCACTGATCGTAACACTCACCATCCTGCGAACCTGTTCCGGAGTCATGGGCGATTGAGGCATGGTGCCTGGTTGCGCCGCTCGAGGTGGCGTCGCGGGCCTTTGCGTGTCTACCATGATTTATTGAAGGACCAACTCAGACGGCTGTGCTTTGGCGGTGTTGTTAAGTGGAGTAATGCAGTACAAAGTGGCCTTGAGGCAATGGCGGAAGGTGGTAGTGGTGTGAGTGTTCCTGCATGCTGACCGGACCCTTGGAGATTCATCAGCAATGGAGATGACGTCGGTCAAAGAATGGCGGGGAATTATTACCAGACCCATGTGAACAAGGCCACAAGGCCATCATGTACATGTATGTATGACCTTAGAACACGGTTGACAACTTGACGCTGAGACTAAGAAGAAAAGGACGTTCTGCGGACAATTCGCGGATGCAAGGATACGACTTTTCGTAGATGCAGTATCAAATTCTATACAAGACCAACCCCGAGACAATGCCATGCGTGTTGTGCAAAAGACACGCAATCCTCTGCTTCACCATATATGTCCTTTACTCCTCCTTGACGCCACCACGGCCAGATCTCTCAGCGGCCTCAATGCTCTTCTTGTCGGTCTTGATGCCAGAGTCGGCGCCTCCCATGCCCATGAAACCGCCCTGAGCCTTCCATGGCCTCTTAAGGTCACCAGCGGCTGGCTTTCCGAAAAGGTGAACCTGTACAAGGTTGCCCTCGAATGCGCCCTTAAGTGGGAGAATAGACTGGATGAGGAGGGG